>JAUJYZ010001367.1:0-60000 GCA_033675265.1 Actinostola sp. cb2023 | reverse complement strand
TATTTTTTTTGGTGATGATTATTATGATTATTTTGATGATGATGATGATGATGATGATGATGATGATGATGATGATGATGATGATGATGATGATGATGATGATGATGATGATGATGATGATTGTTATTATTATATACCTCCGTAGTAGATTTTTGCTCTTCTTCCCAGTTCAATACCATCAAGGTTGAATTGAGACATCTCTTTTTGGTCAACAGTTATTGTTTTTGTTTTCCAGGAAAAAATGATATCGCTGTCACTCTGTGAATCTAGAAGGCAACAACACAAGATAACACAGTATGCGATATAAAATAAAAACTACTGTGGGGGGCTATGTCAGGCTACAACAGCCACATTAAACAACAGCCACGTTAAAGTATACAATCCGAACTGTAACAAGCCAAATACTGCCGAATTGTAATTAGAAAAAAATATTACTTAAAGTGCTACTACGATGAAATTTTGCGAAGTTGATGTTTTTGCATTTTTAGTATCCTATAGTATGTTTATTAACATGTCCAAACCGTTTTTCGTTATGAAAAAAAATAACTTCCGCAAAATGAGCTTCTTTTGTACAAATTTCGAGCCCGCCATTATTCAAACTGGTTCCTGGCCGTTGACTAATTACAATAGAAGTGACGTCAGTTTCTCAAAATCGTTCGTCGCAAGTTCGTCGCATGGCTAATTTACACGCATCAACACTGCGATTTTTTGGCGATTCAAGAGACTGTTTCTTGTTCAAATGTTTTAATCATAATTAAGCTAAAAAATACAGTGCAGCGAGCCGTGCAGCGACGCGTTAGATTGAGAAACTGACGTCACATTCTATTGTTCGCAGGAACAATTAAGTAATGGCGGACGTATTTTTGCCTGTTTTGAGAGTCCAATATTTCACTCCTTTATTCTTATTTCGACTTAAAAACAACTAAAACTGTTATCTTGGAGCTTAAAAGACTATTTTACGAATAAATAATTTCTTTAGCAAAGGTACGAATTTCGTCGTAGTAGCACTTTAAAAAAGAACTACTGATACTTACAGCTACCAAACGTGAGTCTACAATGTTGAGTGTCCATAGGAAAGTTGCGCAAATTCATGTCGCAGTGTCCATAGGAAAGTTGCGCAAATTCATGTCACACGATGCAACAACTGTGGATCTGCGGATATGAACATGAGTCTACAATGTTGAGTGTCCATCGGAAAGTTGCGCAAATTCATGTCACACGATGCAACAACTGTGGATCTGCGGATATGAACATGAGTTCAGTAAAAATGACAAACACGATAATATATCTGCGGATATGAACTGAGTCACCAATGTTGAGTGTCCATAGGAAAGTTGCAAATTCATGTCGCACGATGCAACAACTGTGGATCTGCGGATATGAACATGAAAAATACCTAAAGTTGGCACAGCAAATACCTAAAGTTAAGCAAATTACTTCAAAGTTAAGCTCTGAAATTCTACAGGTTAAAGAGTATCTTATTTTCTATAAACTACGAGTTTACCTTTTTACTTTTTTATTTATCAAAAAAGTTATTGGAGTTTGTAGTTACGTTTGGCGAGCCAAAATGGTCGACTGTTTTTACATTCTTCCTTGTTGTTGATGCAGAGAAAGCTCGCGCATGCGCAGACGCTTAACCGCGGTGTGGGCACTATAACAACAATTATGAATTCAAAAATCAGTTTCTTGATTCCAAGCACTCGAGAGATGAGACGTTATGGATCTAGCTTCTCAAGCCATTAAAATAAATAATTTAAATAATTATTGAAGAAATTCACAAAGTTCAAGTTGACCAAATTGTATGTTAATTAGCCATTCCGAGGATGCGGAAGGGACTGGGACCGAGTGCAAAAATTAATGTAATTACAAAATGAACCACATCTGACACAAGAAAGATAACATTGAAATTAGTAAGTTTACCGAGTTTGAGCATGTTTGGGTGAATACTAACAGAATAACAGGCATTTAAAAGTCGCAAAAATAAGAGAGAATGTATGGGCTTTAGAGACGGCGTCCCCCCCCCCCCCCCCCCCAAAAAAAAAACCCAGACATTCTCTTTTATTTTTATGATTTTTTGAAAGCTTCCTATTCAGTGAGTATTTATCCAAACACTCTCAAACTTGGTAAACTCACTAATTTTAGTGTGATCTTTCTTGTGATGGTGTTAATTTCTTAATCAAATTAATATTTCTACACTCGGTCCCAGTCCCTTGCGCAACTCCGGAATGGCTAATTAAGCTCACATGTGAAACTTCCTTCACAGAAGTAATTTCCTTTGTTTTGTCCTCATGAAATATTAATGAGCTTAAAAAGTCCAATTATGAAGGATGTACTTTATGTGCTCTTGATTACAGGTATTCCCTACCCTCTGCTATAATGAATCGCTCCACTGGTGTTGATTGTAAGTCTACTGTTCACATCCTTGTCTTCCACCATCAGATTCGATTGACGTGCATTGTAACAGTAGATATCGGGTTTCCAGAATTTTCCAATTACACCCCCAGCAATGGTGATTGAGCGGTTTAATTTCCCAGCCAGTCGTTTGTCTTCCCAGTATTGACGAAGAAAGAAATATACTGGGATTTCCTCCAAAAATATAAAACAGATAAAATAAAAGATAAAAGATAAAATGCGCTAAGTATTTGAATTTACGCGCGCACGAGAAAACGAAACTAGTTTTCGCTAAGTAAGTTAATAAAGTGCGTAAAGGAATGAAATGAAGGTATAGAACCTCTTATGTACTATGAGATAAAACAGATTACTTGAGAATATATTACTGCTACTGCTACTGCTACTGCTACTGCTGCTACTGCTACTGCTACTGCTACTGCTACTGCTACTACTACTGCTACTACTACTACTACTGCTACTGCTACTGCTACTACTACTACTACTACTACTGCTACTACTACTACTGATACTATTATTACTACTACTACTACTACTACTACTACTACTACTACTACTGCTGCTGCTGCTGCTGCTGCTACTACTACTACTACTACTACTACTACTACTACTACTACTACTACTACTACTACTACTACTACTACTACTACTACTACTACTACTACTACTACTACTACTACTTCACTACTTTATATATAATACTACTATACTACTATTAAAAGAAACGTAAGTAGACTAACCATCTTTGCCTCTTCTATGATGCCAATCGAGTCAATAAGAATCTCTGCAGACACTTTGACTGGTTGAACTGAGAAAGGAAAATATTTGGTTGAAAGAATGGAAATATGAATGGATGGAAGAATGGAAATATGGATGGAAAAATGGAAAGATGGATGGAAAAATGGAAAGATGGATGCGTTAAATAACTTGGGCTTAATTAAGAGTGATGGTTGGACGTTCGAGTTGATGGGTGGAGGGAGGGAGGGAAGGACGGATGGAAGGAGGGAGAGATGGCGGATATCGATGGGTGAAGGGAAGGACTTTTGGACGGAGGTATGGAAGAAAGGGAGATAGGAAGAGAGGCAGAGAGGGACGAATGGGTAGATAGATGAATGGCTACTTACTCCCTAACATCGGTCGTATATCTTTATCGTAATCATGAGTAATCGATCAAGGAAGGTTGGATGCTTGGTACCTGTTGGTATCGCTGACACTATATCGACGTAACGATATTACAGTAAAGTTACATAGCGCGCTTTATAGACTACGGATAGACCGATCTGTGTGGAGGGATCAGGTAGACAATGTCGACAAAATGGTCGGTACATCTGGACCGGAATGGCACATTCCATATTACACAATTTCAGCATCCAGGACGGTCAGTCCGCTCATATGGAAGGCGCGTTTTTAGACTTGTTCCAAAATAAAAATAAATAAAAATCATAAAAATCATAAACCACATTTTTCAAAATGGGCCAATGGGGACAAAAGGAACTAAATATATTTTTTGCAGTTTTAGTGTTGTCTTAATGTGTTCTTTACAAATCTCCCTTAATCGCTGTAGCATCATTCGTGTTTTAGGAGATAATATGCAAAATAGGTCACGTGACTTCACATTTCAGCTTTTATCTCCTAAAATACGAATGATGGCCCAGCGATTAGGGCAGATCTTTAATGAACACACTAAGGCAAACACTAAAACTGCAAATATATATTTAGTTCATTTTGTCCCCATTGGCCCATTTTGAAAAAGGTGATTTATGACGTAACATGTCACGTGACACATCTCATATCACACAAGTACCACCAAAATACATTAAGTTCGACGAAATATATCATATGGCAGAAAATCGTTCCATTTGCTTATATGTAGGACAATTTCAAGTGTACAGCCGAATTTCAAGCTGTACCGAAAACACCTGGGCCTTGAGAAAAAGGGCGCTGCCCAGGGGTACAATTCACGATATATTTATTTAATTATTCTTTGTTGGTCGCATATTCATGTACATGTTCATGTAGTGATACAAAGATTGGCAACGTTATTGTCTTACCCCTGGGCAGGCTCCTTTTTAGCCGAATCTCCACGAGCAAATTTTCCTTGACAAGTTTTCCTTGTCAAGGAAAACTTGCTCGTGTAGATGACAAAAAAATGTCTATTTTACCTTGGCAAGGAAAACTTGCTCGTGTAGATGACAAAAAATTGTCTATTTTACCTTGGCAAGGAAAACTTGTTCGTGTAGATGACAAAAAATTGTCTATTTTTCCTTGTCAAGGAAAACTTGCTCGTGTAGATGACAAAAAATTGTCTATTTTTCCTTGTCAAGGAAAACTTGTTCGTGTCGATGCGGTTTTAGAGTTTTTAAAACTTCCTCGCGTTTTTAAAACCATCTCACGTTTTGTGACAGATAGTCGTTGTGCACTTACCTCGTTATCGCTGCGAAGAGCAGAAATATTAGACATTTGTGTACATAGCTATGGCCCATGCTTCAATTCTCTCTCTTGATCACCAGGGAACTAACCAAACATCTTGAACAATAATTAAGAAAACTCATTAATTATTCATAAGGTAAACAGCCAACCAGGTGCCCTCAATTTAGTCACATGATGGCACTGGATACCCCGGAAAGTCCGCTCTTGAGTACTTTGGAATGATTTCAAGTCCGCTCTAGAGTACTTTGAAATATTATTTCAAGTTCTAGGACTGGAAATATCAGTTCAAGTCCTTGGAATAGAAATATCATATAAATCAATAACTGAATTTCTGACAGGAAATACTGTTTCAAATTAAACTTATACCCCATTCACACCAAACCTTGTTTAGTTAAACTAGGTTTATTCTCGCTTCTCTAATTCGAGGGCATTTAATTTCACAAGAATCAAACTACCTGGAATTTCTACTGTGCAACATAAAGGACAGTTTACCAGCAGTTTTGTGCCAAAAGTTCCATGGCGTCTGTAGATAATTTTCTAAACCTGTTTAGTTAAACCACCTTAAGGTGGTTCCCGCACTGAATGAATGACCGGTTTGCCGTATTTTTTAACTCGCTCGCTCCGCGTCAATATTGCTTGGATTTTATTGTGCTTAACACAAATACTAATTCAACCATTCTGCTTTTGGACGGTTTATTCAAAATTATCATTGTAAGCCGCGTTTGTGAATGCCAGCTGATACCAAACGACACTATTTTCACTAAAACTGCTGCCAAACGGTTTTCCCTCGTACGATTTTTTTTAACTTCGTGAACGACCTTTTAAGATCCCTAGTAATGTTATGACGAGGTAAGAAGGAAATTGATCGAGCCGAAATCACCAGTTCATAATTTTGTTGTCAATATTTGGACCTATCGGTTGTTACGTGACTTCGGCTCAAACAATTTTCTTCTTACCTCGTCAGAACATCACTATGGACCTTAAAAGGTCGTTCACGAAGTTTGAAAAAAATCGTACGAGGGAAAACCGTTTGGCAGCAGTTTTAGTGAAAATAGTGTCGTTTGAATATCAGCTGGCATTCACAAACGCGGCTTACAATGATAATTTTGAATAAACCTTCCAAAAGCAGAATAGTTAAATTAGTATTTGTGTTAAGCATAATAAAATCCAAGCAATATTGACGCGGAGCGAGCGAGTTAAAAAATACGGCAAACAGTCATTCATTATGCGGGAACCACCTTAAACCATGTTTAGCCTTGGTGTGAATGGGGCATTAGACACAAGTAACATGTTATTTTGTCTTAAAAAACTTGTAATGCATGATTTTTATCTGCTCAAAAAACGCATTTAATAATTTCATAAACGGCGATACGTCGGGGATTCGAACCCGGAACACTCCATTGCTAATCCCTTTTACTATGCCATCAGGTAGTTCAATGGGTATCACGGAATTTGATTTACCTTTATCTTGGCATTCTTTTAATGCGTCATTGAATATTGTTTTTTGTTTAATAAACAAATACAAAACTATCACCATTTCAATAAACAAATTCCTCCCGAATAATTAGTCGGATAAGAGTACAGACAACTGTATGACGAACGCTCGCGCACGGAGCCAGCGCGCCCTTGAAACAGTTTTTCTTTCAAACCTTTTCCTTGTTTTTGGATGTTTTTTGACTTTGTTATTGTAAAAAAACAAATTGAAGATGTTTTTTTCGTTGTCTGTTTTATGACGTCAAGTGTGTGTCAATAAGAGTACAGACAACTCAAAACCATCTTCAATTTGTTAAATTTACTTAGCATAAAAAAAGAAAATCAGCACATATTATAATGTGAATCCCGGTCAGAAGAATTTTGGAATCGTAATTTTAAACTGAGAAAAATGAAAAGCTTTCTGAATAGTCTGAATAGAATCCGCCGGCGCCCGCTTGTCTCAACCGACTGACAAAAATGTTGTCAGATTTAAGATTTTCCACAATTCTTTGCGAATTTACCTAGCTAAATCCGTACCAACAATTTACAAACTGTCTGACTGGGCGTTCGCATCACGTTTAAGCAGGTAACTGCTTCGTTCATGCTATCATATTCAAATTTGAACGCTTTCAGATTAAAGTCTCTAGTCACGTTTCCGGTTTACAAATGACTGTGACAGGCACATGTCCTTTTTATTGCATTTGAATATTAGTCAAAATATAAGAGGCAGAAAACAATTTCAATGCATGTATAACTTCTCTGGTGGATGAAGGCTAGTTTTCTTGGTATAGTATCACATAAAGCCAACGATATGACCAATACTGAAAGGCGTTGTGAAATAATCTACGGGGAAAATTAAATGAACCTTGCGGACCTTGCGAGCAGGTTCTAAAGAGGAAACCTCTAGAAAAACACTTGCCTTATGTTGTGATGTTTTGAAATCGCATCAAACAATGAATGCTAGTCGGAACTCATAGCATAGGAACCTCCGACAAATCACACAGCTCAAAGACAATTTCAACTTATGAAATTAGGCGACTACACTCAGTATACAGCTATTTCAAAAAAGGTTGGTGAAGGTTTTGTTGCATCTTTCATGTTGCATCTTGCATACCAAGCCCGAAATGTATTGTGGATCATAGATAAATAATGTCAGCATGCACATACAGAAGAAAATATGCCTGCTCTATATTGCGAAGACAAAGTTTGGGAAAATTCCCAGAGTCCATAATTGTTGTGACCTTTCGCTGACTCCATTCACATCGCCCATAGTGCATTTCGGGTATGCAACATGCAAGATGCAAGATGCAACAAAACCTTCACCAACTTTTTTTGAAATAGCTGTATGTTACAGTTGCGCCGAGCGAGAAGGGAGTTATGGCATTTGAAAAACGCGTTCGTTGTGGCCACTAGCTAGAAAAGTGCAAATCCCAGACCCCATAGTTGCAGACCAATTCAACAGTGCCAATCATACCAGTGGTAGCATGACTCTTAGCGAACAACACTAACACAAGAGAGAGAGAGAGATGAAATACTGAAAAATAAGCTTAAATTGCTGAAACATAAATACACTTTTTTAATGTATGAAGATGTCATAAGGTTGTTTTTCGCTGAAAGCAGCTCATTGGAATTCCATGAGATGGCTGAGGTTGTCTGTGGAAACTTGAAAAAATGAGAGCGTAAGCACCTCGCGTCCCCAGACGTCGTCTTCCCCGATCTTCCCGAACCCCAACCCACATCTTCCTCGCGAGTGTTCGCATCCAGAAACGCCGTCTCCAGACGACGATTACTCATGCAGTCCTAAGCTCCATGTCGATCAAAAAGCGATTAAACGACGGTTGTTATTAATCCCAAAACTCTCCCAATTAAACGTCTGTGAGTCAGCCTTAATTTGTACGTCCGTGTGGTCTTTAACAAACGACAAAGGCGACATCAATACATACCTTAATTAATGATGACAACAACTCTTAAAACTAAAAGGTTGCAGTGTATAGCTTGTCTTCGAGTCTGAGTATAAAAGTCCACCTATGAGCAATTGTGAATGACTTCTTGCAAGGGCGTCTTAGATTCATATTCAAAACCAAATGATTTTACAATGAGTTACCCATATTTGCATATCATTGATGTTCCGTGTGAAGGACATTTCGTTTTGGCTGACACAATGTGTAACCAGTCAAGAATGGAGCGTGTTCATTTAACAAAACTCCGTGTCACTATTCAATACAATAAGAGCAGGTATTAGTGCCATGTAAGACAAATAAAAAGACAGAACTGTCATGTGCATATTTATGAAGCTTTTCCAACAAAGCTCAATGTGTCTTTCCTTCCTTCCTTCCTTCCTTCCTTCCTTCCTTCCTTCCTTCCTTCCTTCCTTCCTTCCTTCCTTCCTTCCTTCCTTCCTTCCTTCCTTCCTTCCTTCCTTCCTTCCTTCCTTCCTTCCTTCCTTCCTTCCTTCCTTCCTTCCTTCCTTCTATCCGTTTTTCTTCTTTGCATCTTTTCCTTCTTTCATCTATACTTCCGACGCCCTTCCACTCTTCTCCCTTCGTCCGTTCAAATTGCATTTAATTTTTGCCCTAGCCGGCACAATGTTGCAGAATGCTGGCATTTGGTTACTGGGCTACCAACGATGTGCGTGCTCTAATAGACCAACGCTAACTATATCATCTTGAGAAGAACACTCGAAATAATTGTTCTCAGGAAAGAAATGTCACGTACATTAAAACAAATCGATCGAAAATGGAGCTATTGTAATCACAGTTTCATTATTGATAAATATATAGGTGTGTTTGGGAACTAAAATGCTTCGCAAATTTGCTACACTCCGGTGCAAAGAAAGAAACATATTTTTGTTTTTATCACGTGAGAGTTTCTCAATTCATGGTTCCGAAACTCCATAGTTACCGTTGCTATGTCCCACAAGCCATCACATTTTATCAAAAATCAGCACCGGGAAAAGCGCGATTGAAGAATATGTATATGGGGTTTTATTAGCTAGATACTCTGACCATCTAGTACAATTAAATTTGTAAAATGTTCAAAATCTGTCTGTAAACAACAATTCAAAGATCGTGTTTGTGGGACCTGAATTATTCCATTGGGAATACTGGCAATGGACTGATTGGTCGTACGTTTTACCATCATTGTTGTTGTGGGACCTGGATTATTCCATTGGGAATACTGGCAATGGGCTGATTGGTCGTGCGTTTTTTTCATCATTGTTGTTGTGTGACCTGAATTATTCCATTGGGAATACTGGCAATGGACTGATTGGTTGTGCGTTTTACCATCATTGTTGTTGTGGGACCTGGATTATTCCATTGGGAATACTGGCAATGGACTGATTGGTTGTACGTTTTACCATCATTGTTGTTGTGGGACCTGGATTATTCCATTGGGAATACTGGCAATGGGCTGATTGGTCGTGCGTTTTTTCATCATTGTTGTTGTGTGACCTGAATTATTCCATTGGGAATACTGGCAATGGACTGATTGGTTGTGCGTTTTACCATCATTGTTGTTGTGGGACCTGGATTATTCCATTGGGAATACTGGCAATGGACTGATTGGTTGTGCGTTTTACCATCATTGTTGTTGTGGGACCTGGATTATTCCATTGGGAATACTGGCAATGGACTGATTGGTTGTGTGTTTTTTTCATCATTGTTGTTGTGGGACCTGAATTATTCCATTGGGAATACTGGCAATGGACTGATTGGTTGTGTGTTTTACCATCATTGTTGTTGTGGGACCTGGATTATTCCATTGGGAATACTGGCAATGGACTGATTGGTTGTGTGTTTTTTCATCATTGTTGTTGTGGGACCTGAATTATTCCATTGGGAATACTGGCAATGGACTGATTGGTTGTGCGTTTTACCATCATTGTTGTTGTGGGACCTGGATTATTCCATTGGGAATACTGGCAATGGACTGATTGGTTGTGTGTTTTTTTTCATCATTGTTGTTGTGGGACCTGAATTATTCCATTGGGAATACTGGCAATGGACTGATTGGTTGTGTGTTTTACCATCATTGTTGTTGTGGGACCTGGATTATTCCATTGGGAATACTGGCAATGGACTGATTGGTTGTGTGTTTTTTTCATCATTGTTGTTGTGGGACCTGAATTATTCCATTGGGAATACTGGCAATGGACTGATTGGTCGTGTGTTTTTTCATCATTGTTGTTGTGGGACCTGAATTATTCCATTGGGAATACTGGCAATGGGCTGATTGGTTGTGTGTTTTTTCATCATTGTTGTTGTGGGACCTGAATTATTCCATTGGGAATACTGGCAATGGACTGATTGGTTGTGTGTTTTACCATCATTGTTGTTGTGGAACCATGAATTCCATTGACAATCTTTTTAAGAATGACTGAGTCTAAACAATACATGAGTTAGTGAGTATAGCTGGTAGCTTTTAAATACGTAGATGACAAATGTATTACATGTAATAGAAAGCCACTACATAGACCAACAAACAATACAATTGCATGATTGATTGGGTAATCGGACTCTATTGTTGTTGGGATAAATGGATGAGGGACGAGACTTGGAATTGTGAAAAAAACGGGAGAGTTTTTTTGGGGGGGGGATTGTAGAATATGAGCTCATATCGGTCCATATGGTCACTAAAGCATGAATTTGGAAGTGGGGTGGGTAAACCCAGTTAACATTACTCATCACGAGTTAAGACGTTAAACTCCCAGGGGGAGTACTCAGGGGTATCAGTGACGGGGAGGTGCGAATGAGGCCAAACATTTTAACCCAAAAAAAGTTCATTACGCGAAAACAAGACCCAAAAAAAGTCCAACGGCCCAAAATCGTAACCCCAAAAAAGTCCAATTTTTCTCCGCATAAAATCGAGAACGGTAGGATATCATTTTTATCAACCCCCAAAAAAGTCCTTGACAAAATCTTTATATCAATAAAAGGCCACCAGAAAAATGAAAACCCAAAAAAAGTCCCAAGCCGCGAATTTCAAACCCAAAAAAAGCCTTCGCACCTCCCCGTCATTGATACCCCTGAGTACCCCCCCCCCTGGGGTTAAACTGTTGTCATTGTGGTGGATGACAAACGTGTTTCATACTAAAGGCCTTGAAGCTTAACCCTACACGTGGTTACCATATAAATTCATGCAATAGTGCAAGGGACATAATTGCCGGGTGGGATGAAAGGGAGACTTACACTAAAACGTGAACATACGTAAGGCCAGAAATGTTGTCAGTCAGAGTCAGAGTCAGAGTCAGAGTCAGAGTCAGAGTCAGAGTCAGAGTCAGAGTCAGAGTCAGAGTCAGAGTCAGAGTCAGAGTCAGAGTCAGAGTCAGAGTCAGAGTCAGAGTCAGAGTCAGAGTCAGAGTCAGAGTCAGAGTCAGAGTCAGAGTCAGAGTCAGAGTCAGAGTCAGAGTCAGAGTCAGAGTCAGAGTCAGAGTCAGAGTCAGAGTCAGAGTCAGAGTCAGAGTCAGAGTCAGAGTCAGAGTCAGAGTCAGAGTCAGAGTCAGAGTCAGAGTCAGAGTCAGAGTCAGAGTCAGAGTCAGAGTCAGAGTCAGAGTCAGAGTCAGAGTCAGAGTCAGAGTCAGAGTCAGAGTCAGAGTCAGAGTCAGAGTCAGAGTCAGAGTCAGAGTCAGAGTCAGAGTCAGAGTCAGAGTCAGAGTCAGAGTCAGAGTCAGAGTCAGAGTCAGAGTCAGAGTCAGAGTCAGAGTCAGAGTCAGAGTCAGAGTCAGAGTCAGAGTCAGAGTCAGAGTCAGAGTCAGAGTCAGAGTCAGAGTCAGAGTCAGAGTCAGAGTCAGAGTCAGAGTCAGAGTCAGAGTCAGAGTCAGAGTCAGAGAGTCAGAGTCAGAGTCAGAGTCAGAGTCAGAGTCAGAGTCAGAGTCAGAGTCAGAGTCAGAGTCAGAGTCAGAGTCAGAGTCAGAGTCAGAGTCAGAGTCAGAGTCAGAGTCAGAGTCAGAGTCAGAGTCAGAGTCACAGTTAGAGTCATCACTTACTACAAAAAGACCTCTTTACTTTGCCTCAATAGCTGATATTGAAGTTGCACTCCAACGACTCTGAGCAAAGATTTCAAGTCGAGGCTATCGGGTCACGTTTTTGCACTGGCCCGATAGCCTCGACTTGAAACCATTGTTCAGGGTCATTGGAGAGTAACTTCAATATCAGATATCGTCTAAAATACGATATTCTGAAGTTTAGCCATTCTACATGGGGAGCTTGTTACATGGTCTGAAATGGTAAAACATTGAAGCAGGCTACCGGATGAAAATTCCTCACAACACCGGAAATGACGTCTATTAATATCAAGCAATATTTGAAATTGACTTGCCGCGCCCGACTAGAACCTAATAAATTAAATCAAAAGCCCATATCCATTCTGTTTTAATTTCAGTTTAATTTCAGTTTTGTTATCAAGAACCTTGCAGAATGATGTTATGGACATGAAAGTTAAACAGCTGATTACATCAGTATTTATAAAACTGTCCTAACAATATGGCCAATAATCACTCCAGTTCATTGGGAATTCGATCAGCCTGTATCACATCTGGACAACTGATTCGTTAAGTCCCAGTGCAAACCAGTAATGATACTGAGCCACCTTGTTAAAGTCCAATGCGATCCTACTTCTGCAACATTGCGCGCAACAAATTCCAGAGGTGAATATTGCGTGAAAGTTTACAACGTGTGGCCGTATTCAGAATATATAATTCTAACTGTACAAATAGCACGTAAAAACATTTGATCGTTTAAATTAGAGGCCGTGTTTGCCAATAGCGCTCATTTTGAATCCAACAAAATCTTTCTTGAATCGACTGCACAGAAAAAATGGCGGTTATACAACCAGTCAAACCGGTTTGGTTCTGCGCCTGGGCAAGAGCAGTTTCTTCCTAATCTTTCAATAACCATCAACATTAATCCGCAATGAAAGACGTCCCTGATTTTATGCCACTTTTAATTTGCATGGTAGATTAGCCGTGTATGGAGGTAGATATACATATTCTCATTATCAGCTGTTAGCAAGAGCACCCAAATCAGCTGCAATAGAGTACTAAAGTCATGACGTCATAAAAACTAATTTTTGCTTTTATAAATTTTTGATTTCCAGTTCAGATAGAATATCATGAAAGAAGTTCACACACCAATTTTTATGACAATCGGTTAAATAGCGGTCAAGATATGGCCAGTTGAATATATAATTTGCCTTAACAAATCACTGTATTTTCGGCTCCGTGTTAAGAACGGAGCCGAAAATACAGTGATTTGTTAAGGCAAATTATATATTCAACTGGCCATATCTTGACCGCTATTTAACCGATTGTCATAAAAATTGGTGTGTGAACTTCTTTCATGATATTCTATCTGAACTGGAAATCAAAAATTTATAAAAGCAAAATTAATTGTTTCGTGACGTCACACTTTAGTACTCTATTAAGGGGGTAAAAAGCTGTTCTCTGGACAGAAATGCGAAGTTTAATGATGTGTTTTTTACAGGCACATAGGCATCTGGTTTCTCAAATAACGCTTCCCAATTAAGCTTAAAGGACAACTGAAGTCTAAAGTTGAACGATTTTCAAATGAAAGTATATCAAATATTAAACTCGAAAATCCAATTTTTAGAACGAACTACGAATCTCTGTTCGCGAATTTCCCTTTGAAACGTACTACCTGGTGGCCCTGTTGTGACGTCACAGCGTCAACCTTCCATGTAACTCAATGATACTCTTAGCAAATTACACCTAACGTCTCTGCGATTTCTTTGTAAAATGATACATTGCTGTGTGCCAGAATACACTAACTATTCAGCCAAAACCGAGTGAACCAAGAAGGTGAGTTGTGGAAGGTTGACGTTGTGACGTCACAACATGGCCACCAGGTAGAAAGTTTCAAAGGGAAATTTGCGAACAGAGATTCGTAATTCGTTATAAAAATTGCATTCAGTCGAGTTTAATGTTAGATATACTTTCATTTTAAAATCGTTCAATTTTAGACTTCAGTTGCCCTTTAAGAGATGCGTTTTGCTTTGGCATGAAGCTGGGGAAATTCAAATATGTTGAAATGTATTTTGAGCTGGGTAAGAGAAGCTCTTACAGTTATATTTTGTGACTTTTGTTTCTGGGATGAGTATTCTGTTATATCCTTGTCGGAAATGCATTTTTAATACTTAAAATTGCGGCTTGCCAACTAGGTGAAACTCGCTAGACGGCACCCCCCCCCCCCCCCCCCCCCCTCTATAAGCCGGGCACCTCGATAATCCGGACAGTATGAGCATGCCGGATGGTCCAGAAGCTGCGTAGCGTAGAATTTGGAGATCGAGACTGCAAGTCTCGAGCTCGGAACTTTGAGGAAATACTTGATCGGTAATGCAACGTTTGCTTTTTATGCTTGAAATGTCCACTGACGAAACAGCGAGGAAAGAAACGGAGAAGAGCTTGGTTGATTTATGTCCTCATTCTAACGGCACGAAATTGTGGCCAGCGAACCCAAGCCGGGGAAAAACCAATGACCTCATGAACGATGAACGATCCATAATCCATATGAACGATCCATAATCCAAGTAGAGGCGGGGGAAATGTACCGATAATAGTGCCAAAAAAGAATCAATCTGGTATTGCACTACTATGGGGGTAATCATGAACACCAAGCATGCGCCGGTGGCAGCTCAGATAGTTTCGTCTCAACTTCATCGTTAATTATCACTTCCCCGAGAAGACCTTCAGAATTTATTCAGATAAATGGACCAGTAAACAATATTGAACAGAAGAAATACGCTGGGAAAGATAATCTTCGACGCTGAATCCACAGTTTGGTCGATGCCCTTGTCAGACTGAAACCGTTTCATTAGTTTGCGAAACGCGATGGGCACGGCCAGTTTCTTCTTGCTTTTGCTACGCTTACTGCTAAAGAAGTGAGGCATGACAAACTCGTGCTCGGTGCTGCCATGCTTGATGCTGCACAGGCGAGGCATGCCAAAGTTGGCTTGGCCTGCCTTGTTTCTCTCCTGCGTCAGCTCCATCAGTTCCGCTCTGTCCTTGTTGCAGTACTTGGGGTTGTCTGTGATCCAGAGGACCCGATGCTGACAACTTCGACCGCATTCTTTATCTTTTTCGTCTTTTTCCTGATCAACTTCGAAAGGCTTTAAAGACACAAAGAAACAGAAAATGAAAAGTACTGACTGACTGTATCAACGATGATGATGATGATGAACAAGGTGATGCTGATGATGATGAAGTGGAATCATAGTTATGACAATAATTAAGATAATGGTGATGGCGATAATTTGACAATAATGACTGTCATTGGGAGAATGATGTGTGTACCATTGATCACTATGGTGATTTTCTGACGATGATGATGGATGACGATAACGCCGAAGATGATGATGGTGATGAACCGATGATTTTATGGTGACGATGATGATCGACGATGGTGATGAACAGGGATGAACACATGATTTAATGGTGACGACGATGATGAACGATGATGATGAAGATGGTGATGAACACATGATTTAATGGTGATGGTGACGATGATGATCGATGATGATGAAGATGGTGATGAACACATGATTTAATGGTGACGACGATGATGAACGATGATGATGATGATGGTGATGAACACATGATTTAATGGTGACGACGATGATGAACGATGATGATGAAGATGGTGATGAACACATGATTTGATGATGATGGTGACGATGATGATCTATGATGGTGATGAACAGGGATGAACACATGATTTAATGGTGACGACGATGATGAACGATGATGATGAAGATGGTGATGAACACATGATTTGATGATGATGGTGACGATGATGATCGACGATGATGGTGATGAACAGGGATGAACACATGATTTAATGGTGACGACGATGATGATCGACGATGATGATGAAGATGGTGATGAACACATGATTTGATGATGATGGTGACGATGATGATCGATGATGGTGATGAACAGGGATGAACACATGATTTAATGGTGACGACGATGATGAACGATGATGATGAAGATGGTGATGAACACATGATTTGATGATGATGGTGACGATGATGATCTATGATGGTGATGAACAGGGATGAACACATGATTTGATGATGATGGTGACGACGATGATGATCTATGATGGTGATGAACAGGGATGAACACATGATTTAATGGTGATGATGATGACGATGATGATGATCGATGATGATGAAGATGGTGATGAACACATGATTTGATGGTGATGGTGATGATGATGGTGATGACGATGATGATCGATAATGATGACTTGAAAGACCAAGATGAAACCGGCGTTACAAACCTCTTCGTCCTCCATCAAATCGTCAATCTTCTTTTGATCTTTCTCCAACGACAGCACAAAGACCAGTGTACATTCAATCAACGACATAAAGACAAGCGTGAATGATATCATGAGATACCAGTCGAGTGCCTTGGGATAGCTGACACGAGGCATGGCCGTGTTAATAGACCCCATAAGGAACATGATGGTCAAGATTGTAGTAATACCCAACGCCATACGATTCCCCATGTCATTCCTGTCCATCCAGAAGACTATCCAACTCAACACAACAATAAAGATGTCTGGAGCGTAGACTTGGATCAAGAAGTAGCCGAGACGACGTTCGAATTCAAAATCCACTTCGATGATAGAGAAGTTACCTGAGAAATAAGGAAAGGATGTTGGATTCTTGAAGAAACAGAGTCACAGGATCGGAGCTGACTGCACAGTTAAGGGCCGGACACACGGTGAAACATTGTGCGCAACATTGCACGCAACACGTATTGTTGCAGCGTGTGTCCACCTCTGCAACATGTTGCGCGCAATGTTGCAGAAGTAGAATCGAGTCCTATTTCTGCAACATTGCGAGCAACAAATTACGTCGTATTAGCATCAGTTTCATAGGTGGACACACGTGCAACAAAATATTGCGCGCAATGTTGCACCGTGTGTCCGCACCTTTAGTCATTGGAAACTGAAGTAAATATAAATACAGTCAATTCTCGAACACCTTGATTTTGCTGACAATAACTGGATCGCTGCAGGGCTACATTTACAGAGGGTTTACTAAAGCAACTCTCCATATCGAGCCGGGACTCTGGTTATTACGGACACCAAAAACAGCGAGTCCGCCATACATTGGAAAAAACGCGCGCTTTTCAAACCTCGGGAATTCATTGGAAATTTAAATTCTCCTTGTTATAGAGGTATTCGTATGGGCAGGTTAATAATCTAAACATATATATTTATAGAAGGAGCCCTTATTACTTTGTAGACCTACGAAAATTCGAGATTAGTAATTCAAAAAAGAACGTTTGTGCAACAATTACAGAGGTGGACACAAACATTGTCAGTAATCATGTTGCCGATAATGATGCACCAGAAGTCCCCCGTGTGTCGATGCATGTTTGTAGTCTAGGGTTGGGTTAATTCAAGTGTCCCTCACCTAAAGAATAGGAGTCTGTATAGGTCTTTGTTGAAAGTTTGGTGAAGTAGAATTGTGCGAGGTTCTTGCCTCCAACGAGAACAGGTTCTGGCTCTTTCCACATCATGAAGATGTGCTTGTTTGTGTAGCTGACTGCAAGAAACAAAACGTTTCAAGTTCAAAAAGAGAAGAAAGAATGTTTACACATTTTCACAGCGAGTTTCAAGACTCAATTTGTCGCCAACATGGGGTGTTTTTGTGCATCCCCCTGGATGGCCTACCTGCACACAAAATTTCAAGGAGGGTAAAACAATTTATTTTCCAACTTTGTATGATTCTTACAGAGACCTGTTCTTAAACTACAAACTACTTCCAAACAAACATCGTTCAGGTATTTCAGGGGCGGATCCAGGGGGTGCACCATCTTTTAGGAGGGGGTGCACCATTTATGATCAGGACGTACACCAACTCAAGCACCAATAACGCAGTAGATATCAGCTCATCCAGGGGGGTGCGCATCCCCTGCACCCCTTTCCTAGATCCGCCCCTGTATGGTACAGTATTTATGAGGCGGAACCTTATTCCCAAGTACAACGACATCTTGACATGTTTCAAGTTGTTAAATGGAGTTGAAATGGTCTGACAAAAGTTAAATCACAAAAAGGTGGCAGCCATTTTGGTTTAGGGAAGAAAGGCAGACACTTTGGTAAAATCTTTCTAACTAGACGCTATACTAGCGTGAAGTCGGGCTTCTAACTGATATGTAGCCCATTTGAACTAAATATTTGAACTAAATATATCTTAGTGCGATTAAAACAGTGTTTGGTCGCTCGTTGCGTGACCCCGTAGAGCATGCTTTCCTTGAAATTTCAGTACTGCGATTTCACAAACTCAGCGGGTCATGAATGACAATGACATATATATATAGTTTATTTGGTACCATAAATATATCCATACAAATACAAATACCGTATACATAAACTAGACATATCATCGCAGAGTGATTAAACAATGTTTGGAAGAAGTGTAAATATGGGTTTAGGTATCTCGGCTCGGTGTCTGAAAACTTGCATTTTTCTCTTCACTGCGTGTATCAACTCACATGAACTCACTTCGTTCTAAGTTCTAAAGATCTCTAAACCCTTTGCAGTACTAGTACTGTATTGATAAATATCCATATCTCTATGAATTATTAGTGTGGTTATTTTGAAAACAAGACGACATAACCTTCCTCCAACAAGGTTTGTGAAGAGTGCGATGTCTCGTGTTGATAAGGCCATGTTGTTAGAGCCTTCGGTGATTATCTTAGCGGCCGGTACAGGGCGCATGCGCTGTAGAATCCAGTTGGCGATTTGAGGTCAACGACTAGCTGGCTGCATTTTTAGAGTCGGGCCTTCCACAGGAAGCCCGACTAATAAATATGGGTCCTGAAGTTCTTGAATTATAAGGGGACGGCCGGCAAAACCGTAAAATATGTCTCACGGGGGAAAACATTTATCTGGCTAAATTTTGTTTATCTTAAGAAGAAATAATACTAATGTTTTAATTAATATATGAAAAGATCTCGAAGTAGCCATGTTGGTTACTCACAACTACTAAACTTCAGATAACACTTCTGTAGGTCCATCGGGAAGTCGTGGAGATCCATATCACATTCAGCCACTATGATGGTCCTGCAGATAAAACAAATTGAAATCTCTTATCTGACAACAACGGTTATATAAACCTACTATTGCTAAGAATACAAAAGCAGAAACTCGATTGGAAGATATTTAGAGGTTCTGCAATTAAATGATTGTTTATTAACTTTTCCCATTGAAAATTTGGTCAATTGAAGAAGTTTTAAAAATGCATGGCGACGGAATCGAAAGTAAAACTATCCATTCATTTGTTTTTGATGCATTTGGTACATGTAGATTTCGACATATCTGAAACGGGCCAAACCCAAGGTATCAATTGAAACCTGAAAGGCCCCAATGTGCAATGCAATAAGCCAAGTCAGAGTTTAAGGATAACCGTGAAGATTTACTCGACTAAAGGTTAGTGTTTAAGACATATTACGCCTTTGTGAGCCAATATTTGAGTGTCAGAACAAAAAGAACACCTCAAGCATGTTAAGGCTTGGCATTTGGCCAAATATTAGTCAAATTCATTGTTTAGCTTTTCTCACTGAAACCTTGGTAGAATTTCTTAATATTCGGTCCATCAGTAGAGTTCAGGAAAAAGAAGAATATTCAACTGTGTATTTTGGGATTGTCATGTCACGTGATCAGATTTTGTAGATTATCGCCAAAAATGGTTTTCTGGAAATGCGCTGACGAGTTTCAATGGCGTATAATATTTATCACATTTAATGTATTTGTATCATTGTCCCTAACAATAATCAGTCTCATTTGGTTGACATATTTTTATTGGTAAGGCGATATTGCCTAAAACAGGTCACGTGACTAGAAACTCATCATATTATAGCCTTAACCACTCATTGAAACCATCTAATCGAAGCATGGGCTTTATTCGCATCCTATTGCAAGCAATTTCCCATATCTAGTTTCAGCTTCTAGCTAACTATGAGCAGCGCGTTATTTTGGTCATTTTTCCTTTATTGTGACGTCATTGATCACGTGATCGTGTAATTATGCACACTAATTTAATAAGGACATACATTTTGTTTAACACAAAAGATTTTATCAAAAAGCGATACATATTTCCTGACTTATAATAGAAAACCTGAAATCCACGCGGGGGGTCGCCCGCCATGACACACCGGGACACTGAAACTTGCCTAATAGTTTTAAATTCACTTGAATATTTCCTGATAAACTATAATTTTATCTTTAGATGAGGATTTGTGCATTTTGTTGTTGTGCAGGAGAAGTTGATTAAGGAATATTGAAGGAATACTGAGGATTTATTTCGGTTAATTGGTTTCCCGTCGACAAAATGTGCAGAACATATTCGTCAATCTTGACGAGGCTGCCATTTCCCCCCAGTTTGTTGGGTCTTTTCTGAGACCAGTTTAATCCACTCTCTTCTAGTGTCAATATTTGCTATCAATGGTGAAGGACGAAAGGAGGAAGACAAGTATTAAAACTGACAGACACGGCAATCAGTTACATTTGCTTTTATTACGGCAGTTTATGAGTTGAAAAGTACTGTGACTGCAGTTCGTAAATGCACAAATCCTCATCTAAATATAAAGTTATAGTTTATCAGAAAATATTCAAGGGAAATAAAATTATTCTAGGCAAGTTTCGGTGTCCCGGTGTGTCATGGCGGGCGAATCTCTAGTCATTACTCAGTCAAAACAAGACCATCTATAATCGTGTTCTTTTTGCCCTGACACTCAAATATTGGCTCACAAAGGCGCATTAAGTCTTAAACACTCACCATTAGTCGAGTAAATCTTTCTTAGAGTCTAACTAAGGCACGCAAACGACTGATATTTTCACCTAAGATTCTAGCAGATTTACAGTAAATGTATGGCGAAACTCAACTTCCGGTTGGAATTTATCCCGATTCGGTTCCAGGAATCACGGTCATCCTTAAACTCTGACTTGGCTTATTCGCAAGGGACATAAGCTCCCTGGAACTCCAGATTCGCAAGGGACATAAGCTCCCTGGAACTGCAGATTCGCAAGGGACATAAGCTCCCTGGAACTCCAGATTCGCAAGGGACATAAGCTCCCTGGAACTCCAGATTCGCAAGGGACATAAGCTCCCTGGAACTCCAGATTCGCAAGGGACATAATAAACTTCCTGGAACTCCAGATTCTCAAGGGACATAAACTTCCTGGAACTCCAGATTCGCAAGGGACATAAACTTCCTGGAACTCCAGATTCTCAAGGGACAGAAGCTCCCTGGAACTCCATATTCTCAAGGCAAAGAAGTTTCCTGGAACTCCATTTTCGCATGAGACATAAGCTCCAAGGAACTCCAAATTCGTAAGGGACATAAGCCCCGATTAATAATATATACATTATAAAACTGCAGATCCACTTACATTCTGCTGTAGGCGATGTCACCATTGGGTTCGATGGTCATCATGCTATTAATATCTGTATCGCTGGCACTAAGAGTTGCCTCTCTAGCATTATAGCAGTATGGATCAGGCTTCCAGAGTGTGCCTATGTCTTCACCTTTAATGACTAGAGAATCATTGATCCTTCCAGCAAGGCGATTGTCGTTCCAGTATTGACGATAGTAGCCGTATATCTTGTACTCCTGTGAATTTGTGAGATGAATGAGATATCACGCGACAGTTTTTTTGTCAGTATTAAAATATATCCCATGGAGTTTTGAGAATGACTGTGTATGTACAGGAATGCAAGAATTTGAGATAAGAAAGAAGCAGGCAACATCATAGTTCTGTTTACCACGTGAGAGTTCTTTCACACTTTGTTATAGTCGTTTTCGTATGAAGTTACGGTACCGCGCCTTGTCGTACTGAAAGAGTTTGATTGGATGAGATGCATTTGCAAGCTTTTTGATTGGTTCAGAAACGAAGCCTTTTGAGTGTCGCGGCACCGTAGGTTTCTTACTCATACGAAAACGACTCTAAAAGATATTCCATGATGTATGATATTTCTAAACATGGCGGTATCTTCAATCATTTCAATGTATTTTGTTGAAAGTGTTTTCGGTGATCCAAGTTTCCCGGTCCTGCAAAACGGTATACGAGTTACTAACCATTTGCGCTTCCTCGATGTTCCCGAAAGAATTGACGTAGATGCTGACTTCCACATTAACAGGTTTACCTAATTAAGACAAGACCATCTTATTTTTCGGACAGACATCGGGCAGACATCGGACAGATATCTGACAGATGTCTGACAGACATCGGACAGACATCGGACAGACATCGGACAGACATCGGACAGACATCGGACAGACATCGGACAGACATCGGACAGACATCGGACAGACATCGGACAGACATCGGACAGACATCGGACAGACATCGGACAGACATCGGACAGATATCTGACAGACATCGGACAGACATCGGACAGACATCGGACAGACATCGGACAGACATCGGACAGACATCGGACAGACATCGGACAGACATCGGACAGACATCGGACAGACATCGGACAGACATCGGACAGACATCGGACAGACATCGGACAGACATCGGACAGACATCGGACAGACATCGGACAGACATCGGACAGACATCGGACAGACATCGGACAGACATCGGACAGACATCGGACAGACATCGGACTGACATCGGACAGACATCGGACAGACATCGGACAGACATCGGACTGACATCGGACAGACATCGGACAGACATCGGACAGACATCGGACAGACATCGGACAGACATCGGACAAACAGAGTATTACCGAGCGACAAATTACTTTATAACTTAGATATACACGTACTATTTCAAACAAACGTTGCGGAGTACCGGCGATCTGAAATGGAATATCCTACATTCATTTGTAGCCATACAATTCGCCAACGCAAGTCTTCGGCGCTCAATGGCTGCACTGGCATAGCTGGCGCCTTCTGCACACAATTGTTCTGTTTGCGCACATTGAAAATTCATTCCAACTTATCCTCACAATTCCTTTCCGTCCATTTGAAATTGGTTTATCAGAAGCCACATTAGAACAGGGACTTCAGCGATAATAACAGTTAAACTACGACATTACAGAGAAATTCCCAGTTTTTTTTCATGATCTCAGATTCACGTCCTTATTTTCACTTCCCACTAATTCATTCAACTGAAGCATTAAATACCCTTGGGGGAGGGGGTAGAAGGGTGTCAGCTTCAGGTAAGGAGCCGAGACACAAATAAGCTAAATAAATTACGACTTCATCATGTGTACGAGGGAAGCAGCACTTATGGAACTGATATGATGACCCCGTGACCCTCGAGCTATCGCTCACTTCTTACTACATTCTAATGTTCTTTACATCCAACACTAATCTCACTAGTAAAATCTTGATGGAGGGAGGAAATCAGGAGTACCCGGAATACCCGCGAGAGGCGAGAGGCTGGAGAGGCGAGAGGCTGTGGAGAGGCGAGAGGCGAGAGGCGCGAGAGGCGTAACCACTCGACCGCCCACTGTTCTCGTGTACACGTACAGTTATTAGACATCCTGTATTTATCTTTATATTCTGTTGGTTAGTTAACCTCCATCAAAAAGTCCTAATTCACTTCAAATATAGCAATAGAATAATCACCTCTGGAGTGTGGTCTTTGTCCTTTCTGGTAGCCTCTGGGCAACAAGGAATCGGCTACATCGACGTCTTCATCAAGGGCTCTACTGATTCAATAACAAAATAATTATAGCGGAACAACAACGACAAGGGATCGGAGCTATGGAGAAGTATTTGGAAGAGTCTTTAGAAGGTGGAAATTTGGTGAAGTTAAGCAAGCAGGACAGGGATTCTAGCTAAAGGTTATAGCTATACCGACAGTCATACAGTCATAAGGTCTCATAAGGATGACCATGGGATATAGATATGTCACATGATATATTCAAGAACATTTCAGAAAATATGTCCTTTCCCAAATAAACCTACATCCTTATCAATAATAAAACTGTGAAAATAATTCAACAACAGATCCATTATCGAGCGGTTTCCTTTAGTCACGTAGCCGAGATATATACTCCGTGAGGCACTGTTTCGAAAATGGCTGTATGGTAATAAACAGATTTTAAAAATGGGTGATGATCTTTTTTTTTTTTTTTTTCAGATACCGACTAGTCACAGTAGATCTTAACGGCTTTGTCTAATTAGCGTGGTCATTACTGTCGAGAGATTGCCGCGCTCTGATATAAACTCTCTTATCAACAAATCAGGTCCAAAACTACCAAACTCTCAGCCGGTGTGGCAAGTCTCTGATAGCCAAAGTAACCGCAATTAATTGGTGGTTTCACTTCAAACACCTTTGATCTAAAATAAGCTACTTTCCTCTAGATTTAAAATAGCGATAATGCTTTGTCGTTCAATAAAATCGCTGCATCAATCTGCTGCAGAGATGTAATCATGAATGTTTAATTCTTCTATATATAGAGGAATAAAACAATCAATTTTCATTAACAATG
The DNA here is from genome assembly GCA_033675265.1 of Actinostola sp. cb2023. Taxonomy (NCBI): domain Eukaryota; kingdom Metazoa; phylum Cnidaria; class Anthozoa; order Actiniaria; family Actinostolidae; genus Actinostola; species Actinostola sp. cb2023. Next base: position 35,199 of record JAUJYZ010001367.1, on the reverse strand, counting down.
TTGGGTTATCTCTTGCAATTTTCTTATTACGTTTTCCGGGATTTTTTTTTCACGTTTGAGTAAGTCTTTTGGTAACGAGGGGCACTAGATTCTCACAGAAAGTTTACACTCCAGTTTCGAGTTGATTAGACACCTTTGCACTCTATTCCTGGGCAAAGGATGAATTCGCTCGTCCTTAATTAGCCTCAATAGACTTACACCGACGCAGCCCATACTAGTGTACTCGCTAGTTTCCATTGAATTTATCATTATACACCGACGCAGCCCATACTAGTGTACTCGCTAGTTTCCATTGAATTTATCATTATACACCGACGCAGCCCATACTAGTGTACTCGCTAGTTTCCATTTATATGACAAATACCCGTTGATAATGAGAAAATCGGTGCCCAAACAACTCCAAACTGGAATAATGTTCAAAATACATATAGGCAACGTATTCGGTTAACCCTTTCGAGATGTATTGCATCCTACACGACTTACCACTTCCTCAGGCAACTATTCTAATATTAATAAACCTATAGATTTGCTATTTCTGTATCTGCCCTGTTTGCGATGCGTTGCAGATGGAGAAATACACTTTTTAGTGTTTTCTATTGAGTAGAATAGTTCAGTTCGATGAGACGGAGGAAAACTTCAATTCCAGCGGGGAATTGTTTCTGGTGGCCCTTATAAAGGGCCGTTTATACGGGCGATTTTATCGGCGATTTTGTCGGCAACTTTATCGCCGCGAAGTTGCACAAAATTTCGAGCATGTTCGAAATTGCAGCGATTTGGCTGCAATTTTATCGCCGCTTATCGCCGCTACTGAAATCGCCGGTAGTTTACACGGGCGATTTGTGGTTGCAATAACTTCGCGGCGATAAAATCGCCGACAAAATCGCCGATAAAATCGCCCGTGTAAACGGCCCTTAGCTAAAGTATAGAGCCGGAATCAGTGCCTCTGATCAGGACCAGCGAAATATTTCAGTTTTGAATGAGCCAGAGTAAATATTAAGTTAATTAAGATCTCTTTGATGTGGCTTGTATTATCTCAGTGCATTTGTGAGCATGTTTGAAAAGCTTTACTGCGGTTTCGACTTAGGATTCCAGGAGCGCTTGCAAGCTGCTTGGAGAACTTCTGTTCCTTCGGTCCTCATTCCTGGATTCCAGTTTTCCCATAAGCGCAATTACGTAAAAGACTCGACATACAAGGCACAAGAATTGTAGTTAACGTTATCAAATTATTTCACTTTTGACATTGTTAGTTTTTCAACATTTGTTTAACTTTTTTTTACTGCATTGATTTTTTTTGCATTGTTTGTTTTCTTGGTCGTGTCGCGGCAGCAACAAAGCCAAAAGCATCATGCTTCCAATTTCTTGGCTTTCAAAACACAATTCCTTGCTATCCCTGTGGGTATGGCAACATGTTAGAGTTCAAGACGGCCAAAACCATCGAAGGATGAACTGGTCTCTTTACTAGTAAATACACTTCTCTTCCGAAACGCCTTCGCTTTTTGAAAAGACGCCAGCTACGGACTCTCATACACCTGGAAACCATGGAGCTGTTCCTAGATTTGCACCACACGGGAAATAAAGTCTGCAATACAGTGTCTAATGATAATTTCAAAGGTTAAAGGAAATCTATAACACCGGGGGAAAAAACAATACTATGGATACGGCAGCTATCTGCACTTTCTAAAAATAATAATATCTTCAAAGAGGCGGAAAGTAGCTCATGCAAAATAAAGCAATTGATGGTGAAAGTAGAAAGATACTTAGCTGGAAGAAACAAGGAAATAAGGATTATTCAGCTGGTTACCAACTAAAGCTATTCATGTTATGATTATGTGAGTGGTGGACCGACCTAGTTCGTATGCCAAGAGCACTTATAACCATTATCGCCTTGGATAAAGTAGTCTTTAATTTCTGACTTCCACATGTGTTCGGGAAAGTTCGAGGGTGGCAATGATCAATTGTTTGGCGATGTTTAGCTATGATTAGGTGCTCGAAGGTGCTTGTAAGATCTCGAGAAACCTCCTGACAGCCCAATGAATAACGACCGACAAAAACTTCGCCGCTCTTGTATAACCAGAAGGCATGACTGGAAGCTATCAATGACAGATCGGTTTATGAAACGCTAATACCAAACGCGCTTAAAAGTTTCCCGAGTTTTGCATATATAGGGCCGGTGGCAGAAATTTTCTCGGCGCGCAATCTTCAAGGCTGAAAAGACTCCGCTGGCATTTCGCGAGAATAATTACATAAACAAAATAGGAAGAGAAAAGAAACACCGATACTTACATGTCTTCAAAAGCCGTTAGCAGCAGTGTCAACAAAACTACAGCCAAAGATATTTGCTTCCCCATTACGAACGTGTACGCTTCTTGAAGAAATTATATGAAATAACAAGACATTGATTCACAGTTATTATTTTTGATACCAAATTTATATTAAGTAATTTTCACCAATTTTGCTTGCTGCGTTTTTACTTAAAACTGACAGTCAACGTGATTTGCTATTTGATTAGGTCCTTGAAAAAAAGTAGACTTTACAATTGCAGAAATAAAAGTGTCTGTAAAACCAAGCCATGGCTTTAATACAATTACTTTTGAAGGACCAACAAATATTATTCAGTAGATTTGCTTGCTACGTTGTTATATACTTACATATATACTTGAAGATAGACCTCTTGACGAAGAAAAGTTTATGATCTGTCGTGTCGCCCTTGAAAACCTGAATTTCGCTGCAAGTCAAATCTCATCAGTCGATGCGGAGAAGTCAAACCTTTCCACCTTGATGTAAACCAAGCTTCACTTAAGCCAAAGTTTCTACCTCTCCAAAACGTTGCTGGATAGATTCGGTCAATTACGAACCGAAGGTTAGAAACTATTGGCTCGGTGTTTTCCAATGAAGTTGATGTTCTACACCGAAGTTCATTGCTTGCCACAGTAGAACCAGCAATGTGGTTAACATAAACATTTCTAAGATTTATGTCTAATCGTGTTTTAATGATATTCCGAGGGAACAAGAATTAGTAGACCACTTAATAATTCATCAAAGATCCACCAGATCTCTTTGAACGTTAGAAAAATCGAGAAAAAACTATGCTACTTAATTTAAATTAAAGCAATTCCATTTTCATCATCACAAACGCGAGAGAGATAAACTTAATATGTTCAATTGGTGCATTAAGTAACTCGCTGGCAGAAATTTCGATATTTATTATTCACACGATTTGACAACTTTTCTAGGTAGATTGAAGGAAACAGGAAACTTTCGTCAGACTCTAGGCGTTTTGCTAATGTAATTCAAATCAATAATACATTACTTTGGTCTTGTGTGAAAAGCATAACAAGGTCTCCACATGTGCGATGATTAAGCGTCGTTTAAGGAACGGTAGTTAGGGGTATATATATATATACGGCTTGCAGCTACACAACTTGGTAGAGTTTAACTATATTGACTGTAGTTCACACACAGACTTTTGAGACGTTTGTGCCGAATACGTAGCATCAGTGTATTCTAAGGAAGAAGGAACCAGTGGATGATTGATGTTTTGAATGTCTCCTGGGTGGTTAATAACCCACATAACGCTAGAGCACATCTTAATCATCAAAATCAGAATATCAAAAATAAATTAAATTCTTCGGAGATAACACTAGACTGATTACTGGATGATCGTAATGTAATCTTAGAAATGATTTCATTTGCTTGTTATTTCTTGGAAAGAAAAAGCCAAAATAAATGTGGTTTTTCAGTTGAAAGTGTCATCAAAATACAGCACAAAGTTCAGACATGGCGACCACATCACATTAGCATACTGAGGTGAAACAGTTAGGATGAATGACTTCTTTAACGCTTAATTCGTTATTCACCCTGTCTACAATTCTACATCCTTCAGCAATTGAAGAGTTTTCAAACACTATAATAATGATAATAATATACATGTAAAAAATACTCGATTCTGATTGGCTTAGAGCAGTGCAGTTGAAAAGTAATTTGCACTGCAGTGCAAATTACCTTTAATTGCACTGCAGTGCAAATTACTTTTTTTTTCATGAATATTATTAATTGGTAATCATACGATTTCTCGTTCAATTTGGAATAATTTGCACTTGTGTGTTTTTCAAAGAGCTCAAATTGCACTCGCCCTACGGGCTCGTGCAATTTTGATACTCTTTGAAAAACACACTCGTGCAAATTATTTCCAAATTGAACTCGAAACCGTATGATTACCTCTACTAATCATATTCATTTTGAAATCACTAGTAAATCCTGCAATCTGATTGGCTAAAAATGGTGTGATTAAATCATTAATTGCACTATTTTGGATCATTAATTGCACCAATTTTTTTTTTTTTTTTTTAATTTTCGCACAGAAACTCTAATTTTGTTAAATTCAAACGATTCTTCATAAAAAGTAATTTGTAATTTAGAATGAAAGAGTTGTATTTTAGGCATCAAAATTATTCTTATTATTGCAACTTACCACCTAAATATAAAGAGTGTATTTGAAAAGATTTCAAAATGAATATGATTAATAGGTAATTGAACTTCGTGTCGTGCAATTTTGGTCTGAAATCATACTCGTGATAACAAATTGCACTCCCGCTACGCGGTCGTGCAATTTTGTAATCACTCGTATGATTTCAGACCAAATTGCACTCCACTCAGTTCTATTACCATTACTAATAACACTCTTATTAATGCAGCTACCTATATATATAATGAAGTGAATTGACGCCATTCACTACGCTACTCAAAACCTCATTGGACCCTGTCGAAAATAGTACTTCGGTGTCAGAGAAAGTAATACAATAGTTTACTTCAGATCACTGCAAACTTTCTCATGGTAAAACCTGTTGGCAAGATGGAGAATTGGTTCAAGGAGCGACCGTACGTTTTTCTCTACAGAAAAACAATGCAGGACAAAACAAAAACTCTAACGAAGTCATGCGTAAGACTAAAAAATAGTAGAAGACATGACGTCAATCGGGAATCCAATTTACTTTATTGTAATTACTGATGATATTTTTTTTGGGTGTGGTTTGGAACACTTGGGCGGGGCCACGATTTCCACATGGGAGGTTAAGAGAGGGTCGAAAAAAACTTTGAGTAGCCTATGTAGCGGCCCTTGGGAGGAGACGGGGAGGGGAAGGAAGGAGACTGGGCAGAGGGAAGGGGAACTCCTCTCCCCAGGCCCCTCTTCCCAGTCCACTCCCTTTCCCCAACCCTTTCCCAGAGAAAAAGAGAGCCGCTACGCAGGCTAACCTTTCAGGTGACTCTCGATCTTCAGTCGAACGGGAAGCAAGCTTTTTTCGAATCGGCCACGTTCAGTTGCTTCCTTCGTAATTCAGCCGCCGGCTGCAAGGAAGGATGATTAGCCCCCAAATTAAATTATTATTATTATTTATTATTATTATTATTATTATTATTATTATTATTATATTATTATTATTATTATTATATTATTATTATTATTATTATTATTATTATTATTATTATTATTATTATTATTATTATTATTATTATTATTATTATTATTATATTATTATTATTATTATTATTATTATTATTATTATTATTATTATTATATTATTATTATTATTATTATTATTATTATTATTATTATTATATTATTATTATTATTATTATTATTATTATTATTATTATTATTATTATTATTATTATTATTATTATTATTATTATTATTATTATTATTATTATTATTATTATTATTATTATTATTATTATTATTATTATTATTATTATTATTATTATTATTATTATTATTATTATTATTATATATTATTATTATTATTATTATTATTATTATTATTATTATTATTATTATTTATTATTATTATTATTATTATTATTATTATTATTATTATTATTATTATTATTATTATTATTATTATTATTATTATTATTATTATTATTATTATTATTATTATTATTATTATTATTATTATTATATTATTTGTAATTCAGCCACCGGCTGCAAGGAAGGATGATTAGCCCCCAAATTAAATTATTATTATATTAATTATAGTGGGTAGGGACAAATTAACGTCACTATTTTTAGTATTTTTAAATATGATCGCCAACAGTGCAAATCACCAATACACGCATACAAACAATTCAAATCAGACTGTGAAAAGTCCGTCCTTTGCTCTCCCCTCTCCCGCCTGGAACTCGCCCCCATCTACAGTTCTCCGCGCGTTCGGGTCTATAACGAAACTCCGTGCGACTGATTCTGGAGGGACAAGGACGAACATGTTCACAGTCTACATAAAAATGTATGGCCATTTTTAATTACATTTGGTTTCCTTTTCAGTTTAGACTTAGAAACAATTCAATGGGTAAAAGGTGACCACGGCCGCTTAATAGAGGTGACCGTTTAATGGATGTTACAATCACAGTAATTAAGGGTGACGATTTAATTTGCGAGATTTTGATAACTGACCGCTTAATAGAGGGTGACCGCTTGACGTAGGGTGACCGGTTAATGGAGGGCGACCGCTTAATTTGCTCTTTTCATTTCTGGAGTTCATCAGTTTTGACACTGCTGTTCGATTTAGGGGGTTAGGGTCACGTGACCATTGGCTCTGTATCACATAGCAAATATTTCTAATTTTAAGGACACAAAAAGAGTGGATGACACATAATAATAGTTCAATGTAAAAATAAAGGTAATGAACTATTTCGGATAATTGATTGGAAACGTTTGATATCTAACCAATCAGAACCACCCAAGACAATAGCTAAGCATTTTGCTTATTTTACTAGGTTTCCCACATACGATTTATTGTAAAATTGACATGTGATGCCACTGGATAACAGTCAAACTTGTAATCTAAAAAAATCTAAAGTATATCTTATACTTTACTGTTTTGGCAATTTTCATGTTTAAGTCTATAGAGGGTTTTCACGATCACGTGCCGGCATCTATGACAGGGGGCAGGAACAAATAAAAGCATTTTACATGAGAAATAATTCAATTCCTTAGGAAAGGTATTCCTTTATCCTGCCCCCTGTCATGGCTGCCGGCACGTGGTCGTGTAAACCCTCTATAGAAAATGTAAACGTTCCATCGTGCCACTGTACCGTTCAGTCGCCTAGTTCTTAAGTGTACCTTCTCATACTCATTAATTATTAACGAGGCAACCAGCCTATCAAATGCGCAGAATAATGCCACGTGATGTACTTTGAAAGTACGGAAAGTACTGGCGAGAGTAACTTGAAATTTTATTATTTTATTATTTCCTATTACTGGAAAAAAATTCCAGTTACTCTCCCCAGTACTTATCATGAGGAACGATTAGAACTAATCGTCTTTTATGACTGTACATGAGTTCTTATCCCTCCGTATAACAATCATCGGGACCTTGGACAGAATAGAGGCAATACAACTGTCCGAATTCGCTTTAATCTGAAAGCAGGCTCTACTCCATGCTACTCAAGAGTCCAACACATGCGGGATACGATGTCCTCGACTCTGCGCATGAGCAGAGCATATGCAAAGACTAGAATTCTTGATTTTCCGGGCTAAAATCTTGTAACTCTTTATTTATTGCCTTTAGGTCATTGCATGTAATAATTAATGAGCCTCGGACTGGAAACCCCGTCTAGTCCTCATTCTCGGCTTTGAAACAGTGACATTCATGCTTAAAACGATTCTAGATTGAATACAAACAAGTTATATACCCTTTATCTCGGGATTAATAGTGTTCTCTCGTAACAACAGGTCGCCCAACCCCTAACCGTAGGCATGCAGGAATCAAGAACCCGGCACCGTTACAAGATGTATGTGTTTATTAAACTAAGATGCGTATGAGGTAGAATTGCGTAAGAACTACGTAACTAAATACGTAAGAAATAAAATTGCGTAAGACCAACGTATCTAAAATACGTAAAAGACAAATTGCGTAAGTAGGAAAATTACGTAACGCCAACGTAAAATAAATACGTAAGACATAAAATACGTAAGAGGTTAATAAAGTAAGACCTACGTAACTAAATACGTGAGATAATACGTAACTCCATGCACTTTTAAAACAAAGCAAATAAAAATATTCTTATCTACCTCCATAACCTATATACTAGCCTCCTTTGCAGACGTTTTAGTTGATTTCCTTTTCTCTCAACACACTACGTGTACGGATTTTTTTTCAAACGAACATTCTTGACATGCAATAGTCCCTTTTTGCGTTCACAGATCCCGTTGTAAAACCGCTGTACTTATTGACATCAGACGCATGTGTACAGGGTTAGCCTCGAGTCAGTGTAAATTATTCACAAATATCAACAAGAACACGAAAACATGTTGACATGAAACAATAGAAACATTTTTGAATTGCACGGACTGTTCTCTGAATGTCGAGGCTAACCCTGTACAAATGCGCCTTTTGTTAAGGACAGCGGTCATCTCTAGACAACGCGAAACTGGATCGTATTCGACGAATGTACAGTACTCTCCATGAGATATATAATAAAAACGTAATATGTTGCTATTATAATTTTTTCTAATAAAAAAACAGCTTCTACTAATAATAATAAAAACAGTCTCGAGGCAGGCCTTTTATGTGGAAAATGTGTTTTCTGTGTGGGCTTTGGCTTTGTCCGGGAAAGACTAATGCCCCGTTCACACCGAGGCTAAAACATGTTTTAAAGTAGTTTAACTAGATAGATAGACACCTTTATTTAAACTCGGATAAAACAGCACGGTAGTCCAGTCAGTGGCTAGCAGCCTCTGATATCAAAAGGAGCCCTGCGACACATATATACAAAACTAAACTAAACAGGTTTAGAAAATTATCTACAAACGCCACACAAACTTTGGCACAAAACTGCTGGTAAACTGTCCTTTATGTTGCATAGTAGAAATACCAGATAGTATGATTCTTGTGAAATTAGATGCTCTCACATTATAGAAGCTAGAAAAACCTAGTTTAACTAAACAAGTTTTGGTGTGAATGGGGCATAAGTCCGGCAAGGTCAGACTCGTTCCCAGTCTCTAATGAGCGTTACTCAGTAACAGTCTAGGAAAAAGCTGGAGGCGATAAGACTTAGACCCTCCCGATAAGAATCAACACAGGTAGCCCGCTGCCTGGTGTAACATATCGCTATGGTTAATCAGATTATATATTCTTATAAACTTCTTCTTTACAAGTTTCGACCAGCTGGTCATGTCCCCACACTAGAACTATTTATTAATCACCTGAGATCCCTAAAAACATGCAATTGAATTTTCAAATGATAGAGTATCATACCACATAAAAAAATGGCAGAACCTATTAGTAGCTATAAGAAATAACAATAATAATCTTAATCCATAGGACAAAAGTGTAAATATGCTAATATATATATAATTATCTTAAAGTTAATACGCATTTACGTGTAGTAATCTTGTTAGTAGTGATAATAGCTGTACTTGTGATAATTGTTTTTGTGTTTTTGTAAAGTAGTTACTATTGTATCTTTAATAGCAATAAAAAGTTATTAAAATAAAATAAAACCCTCCGAGGCAACACCAGTAAAACTAACCTGTCAACCCATAGGTTCTTATCTCCTATAAAATAACTAAATGATATTGAGGTAGATCACCCAGTAAGCGATGTTAAAGACGAGGAATATCAACGGGAAGATGATTTTCGCCATCGCGTCGACACACTGACCAACGTTGTTTCTCTCTTTGCGGATTTTCTTGTTTTGCGGGTCAGACAAAACAATCTTCGTTTCAGCTTTGTCACGACAAAAGTGATCGTTTTTCTCCATATTTGATCCATTCTCAGGACAGTCTCGTTTGCGGAAGGTTGCGTTGTCGGTGATCAACAAAACTCGATGCGCGCACTTTCCACCGCTTACGTTTGCATTTTCATTTTCAGTCTGAAAAGGAGAAAAAAATAACGTAGGTAAAAATAATTAATTCAATAATTAAATACAGTAATTAATTAATTCCATACAGTAGTCAATTAATTACATACAGTAATTAATGAATTCAATACAGTAATTAATTAATTCAATACAGTAATTAATTAATTACATACAGTAATTAATTAATTCAATACAGTAATTAATTCATTCCATACAGTAATTAATTCATTCCATACTGCAATAAATTAATTCAATACAGTAATTAGTTAATTCAATGCAGTAACTAATTAATTGAATACAATAATGAATTAATCGAATACAGTAATTAATTCATTATTGTAATTAATTAATTAAAAGCAGCAATGAATTAATTCCATGCAGTATTTAATTAATTCAATAGAGTAATTAATTAATTAATTCAATACAGTAATTAATTAATTCAATGTGGTAATTAATTAATTGAATACAGTAATTAATTCATTGAACACATTGATTAATGAATTCAATACAGTAATTAATTAATTCAATACAGTAATTAATTAATTCAATACAGTAATTAATTAATTCAATACAGTAATTAATTAATCCAATACAGTAATTAATTAATAAGCCAGTTCACGCTGTCGGCCGCCATTTTGAATTGGGGCAAACGCGGCAAAATTGATAGAAATCTGGATCACTTTGACTTGCCGTAACTCCGCTCGATTTCGTTGGATTTTCAAAATTTAAACTTTGATAATCAGCAGGCATGCATATGAGTTGTTGGAGTGAAAATAAGACCAATGTAGGTGTTCTAACTACCTTTTACGAATCAATCTTCTTTTCACGAATGGATCTTAAAATTTCGAGCTAATTTGCATATTCACGTGCCGAACGTTTTATTTTGAAAACAAAAATCTTTTTTTCTCGATTTGTAGCCTTCCAATACCCATCATATCATAGGACATCAATAACAAAGAACACATCTTTTCTAAAATGGTAAGTTTTTAAAAATCCAACGAAATCGAGCGGAGTTACGGCAAGTCAAAGTGATCCAGATTTCTATCAATTTTGCCGAGTTTGCCCCAATTAAAAATGGCGGCCGACAGCGTGAACTGGCTTATTCAATACAGTAATTCATTCATTCCATACAGTAATTAATTCATTCCATACTGCAATAAATTAATTCAATACAGTGATTAGTTAATTCAATGCAGTAACTAATTAATTGAATACAGTAATGAATTAATCGAATACAGTAATTAATTATTCAATATAGTAATTAATTAATTCAATGCAGAAATTAATTAATTATATGCAGAAATTAATTATTTCAATAGAGTAATTAATTAATTCAATACAGTAATTAATTAATTCAATACAGTAATTAATTAATTCAATACAGTAACTAATTAAGTAATTAAAATTTAATTTGATATGAACAACTACTTTGATGAGCTGAGTTGTCTCAGCTACCTGCCTGCCTGTCTGTCTGTCCGTATATAAGTACCAGTATATCATCAGATTATATATTTAATGGTAGGAGGGCCACAAGTTCATCAGTCTATGACTGTTACGTGTTTTACCCTATAAATACAGTTGATTATGATTATTATGATTATTAGAGTCGTTTTCGTATGAGTGAGAAGTAGTTACGGTACGGTTCGTACCGTGCAGTGACCGTATCGCGCCATCATTGTGCGGTATCCAAGCATTGTGATTGGTTGTGAAATGATTTCGCGATTGGTTGAATACAATGTGTTCGATTCCGTACCGTGACCGTAACTCCGTACCGTAGGTTTCCCACTCATACGAAAACGATTCTATTACCAGTCCATCTGCCTGTTTCACTATCGATCAGTCTGTCATCACATACCTTTGTGCCAGCCTCTTTCATTTTCTTAGCTTCGCGATTCAGCAACACAAAAAAACAATCGTACATTCGATCAATGCCATGAAAATGAGCGCAAAAGATATCATGAGATACCAGTCGAGTGCCTTGGGATAGCTGACACGAGGCATGGCCGCGTTAATAGACCCCATAAGGAACATGATGGTCAAGATTGTAGTAATACCCAACGCCATACGATTCCCCATGTCATTCGTATCCATCCAGAAGACTATCCAGCTCAACATGACAATAAAGATGTCTGGAGCGTAGACTTGGATCAAGAAGTAGCCAATGCGACGTTTGAATTCAAAGTCTACCTGGATAATAGAGTAGTTTCCTGGAAAAGAGACCATTATCAGACCAGCCAGGAAATGAGTAGAGGAGAGTGTCTCCACCAATATGTTGGGAGGGATCTACGAATAATTGTTTGGGGGCAATAACTGTTTATTCTCAACCAACTGTTTCTTTCCTCTAATGCTATAAATCCTTATTTGATAAGTTATGTGAATAAGGCCCGAATTCTCCGCCAATATGTTGGGAGGGATCTACGAAGAAGTCTTTGTTTGGGGGACTAGCTTTTTTTTCTCAACCAACTGTTTCTTTCCTCTAATACTATAAATTCTTATTTGGTAAGTTATGTGAATAAGGCCCGGGTTCTCCGCCAATATGTTGGGAGGGATCTACGAAGAAGTCTTTGTTTGGGGGACTAGCTTTTTATTCTCAACCAACTGTTTCTTTCCTCTAATACTATAAATCCTTATTTGGTAAGTTATGTGAATAAGGCCCGGGTTCTCCGTCAATATGTTGGGAGGGATCTACGAAGAAGTCTTTGTTTGGGGGACTAGCTTTTTATTCTCAACCAACTGCTTCTTCACTCTAATACTATAAATCCTTATTTGGTAAGTTCTGTGAACAAGGCACCGGGATCGTTACCCCGGTCCTCCACCAATATGTTATGTGAATAAGCACTTTCTAACACTATTACTCACCCAGAGCATAAGTTTCGATATACGTCTTAGTTTCGAGCGCTGTAAAGTAAAACTGTGCAAGATTCGTTCTCGACACGACCACAGGGACACCCTGACGCCACGACATGTTGATATGTTTATTATTGTAACTATCTGAAAACCAGAGTGTGAAACAATTTCAATTTCAATTTCAATTTCAATTTCAATTTCAATTTCAATTTCAATTTCAATTTCAATTTCAATTTCAATTTCAATTTCAATTTCAATTTCAATTTCAATTTCAATTTCAATTTCAATTTCAATTTCAATTTCAATTTCAATTTCAATTTCAATTTCAATTTCAATTTCAATTTCAATTTCAATTTCAATTTCAATTTTAAAGGTCAGTAATCACGTAAAGAAGTGGATGGGAAGGGGGGGGGGGGGTGGGGTGGAGGGGATGGATAGAGTCGTTTTCGTATGAGTGGGAAACCTACGGCACGGAGTTACGGTCACGGTACGGAATCGAAGACATTCTATTCAACCAATCACAGCGCGCAAAATCGTCGCTCAACCAATCAATGCTTGGATACCGCACGATCATTGCGCGATACCGTCACCACACGGCACGAACCAAGGAAGCACGTTAAAATGTTGCTTATTTGTCGTGGTTTTCGTCGAAAATATCGCACGTATATGAAGAAAAGACGATAACTCGGAAAATGAGCCTGGAAACGAACTGGCCTCCGCTGGCCAACACTTTGAGCCCCCGAAGGGGGCGATCCGAATTTCTCCCGAATCTCCAGCGGAGGCCAGTTCGTTTCCAGGCTCATTTTCCGAGTTATCGCATGTTTTCTTCATATACGTGCGATATTTTCGACGAAACCCACGACAAAGAAGCAACATTTTAACGTGCTCCCTTGCACGAACCGTACCATAACTACTTCCGGTCACTCATACGAAAACGACTGTAAAACATGGGAAAGTGTCAATGCAATTCTTCAGATGTATTTTCCTTTTGTTGTTGTTGTTTTTTTCGTTTTTTTTATGTCGTTTGAATTTCTTATACGACAGTACTTTCATTATTTTGTAACAATCAAATACTCACAACTACTAAACTTCAGATAACACTTCTGTAGGTCCATCGGGAAGTCGTGGAGATCCATGTCACATTCAGCCACTATGATGGTCCTAATGCAAAGACATTGGAAGCAGAACAGAGAAATCAGAACAGAGATTGAGTACTAGTTTTTCCCTATTGACATTAGACTGCAAAACAGCTCCTAATTTTTCGCTAAGCTCCCTTTCGAGTTCGATCGAGTCATCTCCCCTTCTCGCCCTACTCGCCTCGCTCCCCTCGCGTCTCAGTTTCGTCACGCATCATTCTCTCGATCAACGACTCGATCGAACTTCAACGCTTCTCGACGGAAAGTAGGGGCTGTTTTGCAGTCTATATTGACGTCTTCAAATATTCAAACAGATCTAGATATAGCATACGTTTACGTACCGTAACCACTGTACTTACATTCTACTATAAACTATATCACCCTTGTAATCAATGGTCATCATACTGTTGATATCCGAGTCACTCGCGCTCAGTGTTGATTCTCTGGCATTATAGCAGAATGGATCAGGCCTCCATATCTTTGCGATATCTTCACCCTTGAGCACTAGTGAGTCGTTGACTCTCCCAGCCAGGCGGACATCGTTCCAGTATTGCCGGTAATAGCCAAACATCTTGTACTCCTGAATAACAATGGATTATGGTTGAGAGCAAATCACCAAATATAATAAACAATTAAATACGACTTTTGAATCAAGGCTAGGTTTATTTCAATCGATCAAGGAGTATATAGTTTTAGTAGGTGCATGTAAACACAAAATCAAAACATTGGCGCAAGGCATCATGGGCTCGAACACAAGGTCTTGCTATGTACATTAAAATACCTACCATTTTTGCCTCTTCGATGTTTCCGAAGGAATTAACGTAAATGGTGGTTTGAATGTGTACTGGAGGTCCTGAAGAATCATTGGAATAGCCTTTAATGAATGAATGATTGGATGGATGAATGAATGAGTACGAATGAATAAATAAATATATATAAACAAACAAATTAACAAACAAACAAACAAACAAACGAAATAATAATAAACAGACATACAGGCAGACAAACAAACAGACAGGCAAGCACATAAACAAACACACAGACAGACAGACAGACAGACAGACAGACAGACAGACAGACAGGCAGACAGACAGACAAACAAACAGACAGACAGGCAAACAAACAGACAGACAGGCAAGCAGACAAACAGACAGACAAACAGACAGGCAAGCACATAAACAAACACACAGACAGACAGACAGACAGACAGACAGACAGACAGACAGACAGACAGGCAGACAGACAAACAGACAGGCAAGCACATAAACAAACACACAGACAGACAGACAGACAGACAGACAGACAGACAGACAGGCAGACAGACAGACAGACAAACAAACAGACAGACAGACAAACAGACAGACAAACAAACAGGCAAGCACATAAACAAACACACACACAGACAGACAGACAGACAGACAGACAGACAGACAGACAGGCAGACAGACAAACAAACAGACAGGCAAGCAGACAAACAAACAGACAGACAGACAGACAGGCAGAGAGGCAGACAGGCAGACAGACAGACAGACAGACAGACAGACAGACAGACAGACAGACAGACAGACAGACAGACAGACAGACAGACAGACAGACAGATAAATACATAAATACATAAATACATAAATACATAAATAAATAAATCATGGTTCATGTTGTTGGGAATGGAGTGGGAAACTGCATGATTCAAGAGAATAAAATATTATCTTTAATCAATGCGCAACAGGTCACAAATCTACGTCCACATAACGCTTGCAATGCATGCTAGCACTTAACACTTAGCATGTATGTAACCTTTACGTCACGTAACTTCCTCTTTCCGCTCATTGTATAATCACTCCCTATATATTTGTATTTGTAATTAATTGAAAATAAATCGATTGATTGATTGAACTCCCCGAAGATTTAAAGTACAAAGACGCACCGGCCATGTTGGAGATATAAACGGAAAGCCAACTCTCGCACAACAGATCGATACCTTAGGTGCAAGGATGGCTTAGTTGGTTAGTGCGCAGCCTTCTAAGCGAGAGGTGCCCGGTTCGATTCTTCATGACCTCACATCCTTGTTTCACTGCAGCTTTAAATACCCGTAGGACGGAGTATGCGTAATCTATCTACCTGGTAGCCGCGGCCTTTGTCCTTTCTGATAGCCTTTCGGGAGTATGGCATCGATATCGACTTCTCCATAAACACTGTACCAGCTACAAGAAGAAGAATACACTGTTATAAGCTTTTAACTCACTCTTATCATGCGTACTGATTTTTAAGATAAGCAAACTGGTTTCTTTCTGGTGCAAACAGCCTATATGATCTGAAAGAGTTTGTCTGAAAGAACATTTCTGGAAAGTTTCGATGGTATAGGATAAAATCTCAAAAAGTTATCGGGGATGACATTTATAGACTTTAGTATGGGATTTTGCCGTCACGCGTTAGCCGTTTTTTCAAAATGATTAATTACAAGATTTAACCCTTTCCTCTAAAAGGGTATAGTTATATAAGTATAATGTAGAAGTTTCCTGACGAAATTATATATCTCTGCGAAGTTATGAACGATTTAAATTCTGAAAAAACATCAAAACGAGGCTTCTAACGCATGACGGCAAAATCCCATACTAAAGTCTATAAATGTCATCCCCGATAACTTTATTAAATTTTGTCCTATACCATCAAAACTTTCCAGAAATGTTCTTTCAGACATACTCTTTGAGATATTATAGGCTGTTTGCAGGAGAAAGAAACCAGTTTGCTGATCTGAAATATCAGTATGCATGATAAGAGTGAACCGGTCTTGTGGCAAATACAATGGAGGACTGGGTACTAGTGTTATGACCATTGAGATATCAGTTCTTATATTTTGACAATATCATCTTCAATTTAAAAACTGCATAGATTATCCAATGTGCTGGAGAAATAACGCTGAATCCATGCAAGTGACATGTCCACTAGTCTTTCATCCTGGACACGTGACTAATTTTAACCAATCATCGCAACGTAAGCTATGTAGATTGATATAGAAGACTGAGATGCATGATGGGAGGCTGGCAAGAATCAGCCTGGACACGTGACCAAGTTTAGCCAATCATCGCAAGCTAAGTACATTGTTTGAACGAAGATTGTTTCACGAGAATTTGGTAACTTTGAATGCAATATTTAAATAATAAAACCGTCCGAAACACTCGAACGACTTGACTTTAGGGAGTCGTTTTCGTATGAGTGGGAAAGTTACGACACCGCGCCGTATTGCAAGAGTTTGATTGGATGAGATGCATCTGTACGCTTTTTGATTGGTTCAGAAAGGAAGCCATTTGAGTGTCACGGTACCACAGGGTTCCCACTCACACGATACGTACGATACGTTCGATACGTTCGATACGTTCGATACGTTCGATACGTTCGATACGTATATTGTTACTTACAAGATACTCGTCTGCATGCGTGGTTCTCCTGAGGTAACTCATTTCAGTAAAACAAAATAGGTACCCTTAGGAGTACATGTGGCTACTGCTATATTTCTATTTGCACAAACGTTGGCCCTTTCAAAATCATTGAACATAGAAACTGAGACCGAAATGGACATTGGGAAATCTGTTGATTAGACGATGTAAAGAATCACATGTACGTACGTTTCAACCAGCAACTGAGACAAATTATTGGCATTCCAGAACCGATTATGCAGCGCATTCATTGATAAACGTAAACATCGGCCTAAAAGTTCAATAACACTTACAGAACCTTTCATCTGACCGTTTTGAAAGACAGAATGAAAGCTGTGATAATAATATTTGTGAATTTTCTGAAACTAAATTATTACCTACTCCAGGTAAAACGACTCGATGAAACTCGATGCAGACGATCTTCAGCAAGCAATCGGTTGAGCACGTACGCCGCTCTCGGCTCGCTCTCGGTAATACGAAGTGATAGGGCGATTTCTTTACTCGAGTGGTGATTGGTTCCGAATTTTATCTATTGTTACTTACTTATTTACTTTCGGAAAACTCAGACGATGGCAATAGTGGCTAGCTGCGCAAGCGCAGTAGCCACAAAAAGAAACACGAATACATAGAAGAAATTAATGGGTTGCTTGTGGTGTTTGGTGGGCTACCTAGGTTTTGTTGGTGGGATGCCTGTGGTTTTTGGTGGGCTACCTATAGGTTTTGTTGATGGGATGCCTGTGGTTTTTGGTGGGCTACCTATAGGTTTTGTTGGTGGGATGCCTGTGGTTTTTGGTGGGCTACCTATAGGTTTTGTTGGTGGGATGCCTGTGGTTTTTGGTGGGCTACCTATAGGTTTTGTTGATGGGATGCCTGTGGTTTTCGGTGGGCTACCTAGGTTTTGTTGGTGGGATGCCTGTGGTTTTTGGTGGGCTACCTATAGGTTTTGTTGATGGGATGCCTGTGGGTTTTGGTGGGCTACCTAGGTTTTGTTGGTGAGATGCCTGTGGTTTTTGGTGGACTACCTTGGTTTCTTTGGTGGGCTGCCTGTGGTTTTTGGTGGGCTATCTAGGTTTTGTTGGTGGGATGCCTGTGGTTTTTGGTGGACTACCTTGGTTTCTTTGGTGGGATGCCTGTGGTTTTTGGTGGGCTACCTAGGTTTCTTTGGTGGGATGCCTGTGGTTTTTGGTGGGCTACCTAGGTTTTGTTGGTGGGATGCCTGTGATTTTTGGTGGGCTAACTATAGGTTTTGTTAGTGGGATGCCTGTGGTTTTTGGTGGGCTACCTAGGTTTCTTTGGTGGGATGCATGTGGTTTTTGGTGGGCTACCTAGGTTTTGTTGGTGGGATGCCTGTGGTTTTTGGTGGGCTACCTATAGGTTTTGTTAGTGGGATGCCTGTGGTTTTTGGTGGGCTGCCTGTGGTTTTTGGTGGGCTATCTAGGTTTTGTTGGTGGGATGCCTGTGGTTTTTGGTGGGCTTACCTAGGTTTTGTTGGTGGGATGCCTGTGGTTTTTGATGGGTTATCTAGGTTTATCTAGGTTTTGTTGGTGGGATGCCTGTGGTTTTTGGGGTTACTCCCTTTGTTCATTGACGCAATCGATATAGTTGCCGAACGCTATTGTTCTTACAGTAAAACCGCCATTATAAAAACTCCCAGCGATTGAGAAAAACAAACAGATACAACAATGGGCGGTTGAATCAGTTTTTACATGAGTTTGTAAAAATCGTATCCTTCGACCAGCACATTTAGTAACTCTTTGTCAAAGTTCAAACCGTTCACCATCTTTGTAGAACATTCGAGTATTTCATCTCTAGGTTTCGATGTCCTCATGACATCACGAAGAGTACCGAGTAAGAGCAAAGTCACTGCGAATATTTATACTTATATTTATTTAAGAAATTTATTTTACAAGCCTGTGAAACCCAAATTGTTTTGTCATTAGAAAATCTGCCGCAAAATAGGAAAACTATAATAAGACAATTGTACACCACAGATGAAGTATTGTATGGTTTCAACACCATTTTTATGAGTTTCCAATTACAATTTCGAAATAAAACCTGTGGATAGAGTAATCTTTTACACTTATATTTATGTTTTATTTACTGGAATGCAACTGTTACATTTATACACGTATATTTTCAGTCTTATAATCATACTTTTGTACGAAAAGTCATAATATAATAATAATAATCTTAGGGTAATTTTGGGGTTAAACGAAAAGAGGCGTGAACACTTAAAATAAAACCAGCGATAATGTCTCAAAATATAATTCTAATTGTTAAATTTTTGAAATTCGCGGATGTAAAATCCAGTTAATTTAAACATTCCAATGGTTATTGGAAAAGCAATTTCTGCTTTCATTTAGCCGGAGACAGATAAATAAATGCAGTTGAAAACAAATATAAAAACGAAGGAATATTGTTTTGACACATTATAATTACGAGAGAGAAAACTGAATACGTTGGTGTTGCTACAATACTGATTCAAACAATGTTTTGTGCTGTGTTACTGTTTTGGACTTCAAAGCTCTTCTCCAAAAAGGGATAAAAGGATACAAAGAAACACACAGACATTGCTAAATTATTCAAACGACATCTTCCATGCGTTCCGGCTTTTTTGGAGTATATTCTGACGAACCGTTCATCACCAATGTATAAACCACATAGAAAACAAAATCATTAGCTTAACCCGTGTAAACACTGTTTACATTGGTGTGTGGTGGTGTGCAAATATGATCCGTTTGACTATGCTTCAGTGATCCAGCATTGTTTGGCTATGCTTCAGTTCAATGATCACAAAACAATACAAATGTTGCGAATTGTTGACTCAAAACACCCAACAGGGTGGATGTTAGATGTTAGATGTCGTGTCGTTGGCCAACGAGGTTGGGATCGTTTGCATCAGCCTTAACTAATTGCAGTGCAAATACACACCGACATAATTAAGAAATATCAACCGAGAAATACTATACTAATGTAGTTTACAAACTAAAGTGCAACTCAGTTATTTTGCTGTTATCACACGTACTGATCTCAGCAAAAGAAACCGTACATGTGATGTGATGTGGCCTTTGATTTTAACGGGACATTTCACATACCAAACAAAAATAAGAGTTGGTTCAGTGATATGAGGTGGTCTATGATTTTAATGGGACATTTCACATACCAAACAAAAATTAGAGTTGGTTCAGTGATGTGAGGTGGTCTATGATTTTAATGGGACATTTCACATACCAAACAAAAATTAGAGTTGGTTCAGTGATATGAGGTGGTCTATGATTTTAACGGGACATTTCACATACCAAACAAAAATTAGAGTTGGTTCAGTGATATGAGGTGGTCTATGATTTTAATGGGACATTTCACATACCAAACAAAAATTAGAGTTGGTTCACAAACAATCAAAGAAACGAAGCCCACTCATTCATATATGCATTTGTTTTATCCCCAGACATTCACCAGACCTTGTAGCAAATACCGCCGCCATTTTAAGTGTGTATATTGACATTTGCTGGGATTTTCTTACTTTTGGCATACCGTCAGATGAATTGGAAAAAAAACCACTTAATTCCACCGATATTTTTAAAATTGCTCTATATCGCAAAAATTGTTATTCAATCATAACACCACATTAAAAGTTCTATGCAAATGCAAAGCAGGACAGAAAAGAGAAGAAAGAAAAGATTTCCAGATGGCGGGCTTCATTTGTTGATCAAAATTTAATACTTTTTTACAACAAAACTCCAAAAAAATACACATTAAAAAACGGCGTCCAGCTGAGTAAATATAAAAGAAAGTTTTGTAACTTCAATGAAACTGACGCTCCAGTCGCTATGCCTGACAAACAGCGCAAAAACAGGAAGTGCTGTCTAGGTTTAATAAAAAAAACTCTATAGAACTACAACAGGGAGTTTCACTTGGAATATTTAGCTGTTCTGGCTTCAATTTAAAAAAATGCCAAGTGTTCCTCCAGGATACAATGATTTTAAATATACTTTTTACACGAGTGACTCTCAATTAATATAAGTTTGTCATACCACAAGGAAATGCTAATTGTTTTTGCATATGAATGTGACTGCTTGCTGCAGTCAAAACACTTTGAAAGGATGTATTCAAAGGCGCACGTTTATTGAGTTTGTGGGTACGACAGACGACATTTCAAATGGCGTATATTCAAGGATGAACCGTTCATCATCGAGACAAATTTCAATCGTCTGAAAAGCGAAAAACGTCCATATATTAAAGTCTATCAGTATATCAGTCCACATTTGTATCCTAGATTGCTACTTCAATATATTAATTTAACCTGATTCCGTGATGCACTGAGAAAAACAAGTTTACACGACAGATCTGAAACTTGCTTGTCTGTGTATCATCACTGAAGTCATCGAATAAGATATCAATTATATAAAGCGTAAATTCACATTATAAAATTGCAGTGCAGAGAAGGAGTGAAATCTTTCAATAAAACAAGCATTTAAAATATTGTACAAAACAATAAATTGAGAGCAATCGGTTTAATACTTGCCTTAATCCCATCAAATACAAGAAGGCTATCGCCATCACTAAAGCTTGACGATTGGTAAACATGATGTAAAGAGAAGCGTCTGAAAGAACACAACAAAGTACTTACTGATATTGCAATGGCACTGATGTTTAATTCTCGTGCTCTCGAGCGCGCCTTCAAGGAGTTGTTTTTAAAATACCCGCACATGATTACATAGCCAAGGCTTTCCTCAACGCCACGCACCGAGATCTACAATAAACCCCACCACATTTGCCATTTCTTGAAAAAACGCCATTTCTTTAAAGGGGAGGGGGAGAAAAAGGCAAAAAGGTATTATTTTGAGGAAAGACGGCAGTTGGAGTGAAAACCTTCCAGACGCAATACTAAAACAATCTGGGCAGATCTGCTGCAAGCAGACGTAGAATACGATAATGCTAAAGAGAAACTAGACGGCTTATTTCCTGAAAATAATATTAGTAGAGAAAAGGGATTTGATCTTAGAGAAACTGAAGGGCGTATAGAAGTTACACACGGTACTCTTAAGAAGTGGCGTACTTTATTCCACTAAAAAAAGGCGAATTTTACAAAGATACTCCTGCTATAACTAAAAAATATTTAGGGGCGTTCCGCAAAGGAGATCCTCGAAGCTAACGACAGCAAGGGGGGCGGTGATCGCGTCAAAAGTCGAGAGTCTCTCTGACAAAAAGGTGTCGGAGAGTATTAAAATAGTGACAATAGAAGCGGAGGCGGCACTGCGAGAAAGAATAAAGGCTTTAGAAGGGCAACCTTCTAGAGGCTGAAAACGAAAATTGCCAACATTATGGGACGAAGCTAAAGAGAAAGACAGTAAATTAAATCAGTTTGAAGTTTGGAGGTGCTAGAAAGAATTAACGGCTTTAGAAGAACACCTTCTAGAGGCTGGAAACGAAAATGGACACATTATTGGACGAAGCTAAAGAGAAAGACGTAAATTAAATCAGTTGAAGTTGGAGGTGTTAGAAAGAACAACGGCTTGTAGAAGGCGATCTTCGAAAGACTGAACAGGATAATTCTAAATTATGAGCGAAGCTAAAGAGGCCACCATTAAATTAAAGAAGCTGTCGTTGGAGGCGTCCTCTACGACAGCCGCACGAGACGCCCTTTCGTCGGAAAAAAGGGGTGGAACTGACAAGACAGCTGTCTGAGAGCCAGCCATCTGATACAAGATATGGAGTCGAGAATTGATGATGACGCCTTCGTAATCTCTCATAATGAAGGGGCTACTAAAAGATATTTATCATGATTTAGAAACTAGGGTGGATGGCGACACTGCACGGAAGATTATAAAACAATTTTTGAAGCTCAAATAAAAGAGTTGAGCAACAAGGAGGAAGTTAAGGCGCTTACTCGTATTATAGAAACCTATAAAAAAAATACGAACACGCTAAGGGAAGCGGTGCATAGTGATAGGGGCGCGTTCATTAATGAAAGTCCATATTGTTGTGACCTTTTCGCTGACTCCATTCACATCGCTCATAGTGCATTTCGGGCTTGGTATGCAACATGGCAAGATGCAACAAAACCTCCATCAAACCTTTTTTGAAATAGCTGTATAAAACTACTAAGGACATGACACCTAAAGTTGTGAAAATTCTGCTGAGTAACACCTTACCCTGCTTTAGCCTCATCATTTCCATCCTTATCTACCAACCTTCCATCTACCATGCACCTACGTGTAAACTTCTAAGCAAACCACTATCACAATATACCTACACACATAATTATCCACCAACTACTATCCAATGTAATCCACACCTTCCATCCGTTATCTACCAACCTTCCATCTACCATGCACCTACGTGCCCCACTTCTAATCAAACCACTATCACAACTACCTACACACACATAATTATCCACCAAACATACTACTAATCCAATGTAAATCACATTTCCATCCTTATCTACCAACCTTTTCCATCTACCATGCACCTACGTGCCCACTTCTAATCAAAACCAGTATATCACAACTACCTACACACATAATTTATCCACCAACTACTATCCAACAGCCAACTACAAGGTTGGAGACAACTGTGGAACTCATCTCAAGCTCGCTCTCAAGGCGTATGTCTGACAAGGGATTCCATCCTTCAACGTCAAAGGCACAGGCGCTTCTGGTTCCTTCAAGCTCAACAAGGCTGTGGCCGTCGAGAAGAAGGCAAAGAAGAAGGTGGTTAAAAACCCGCCGCTAAGAAACCCGCCGCTAAGAAACCCGTCGCTAAGAAGAAACCGCTGGGGCAAGAAACCAGCAGCTAAAAAGGCTGCAGCGAAGAAAGGAGCTAAGAAATCTGCAGCGAAAGCCAAGGCAGCAGTCGAAGCAAAACCAGCAGCTAAGAAGCCAGCTGCCAAGAAGCCAGCTGCCAAGAAACCCGCCGCGAAGAAGGGCAAACCCGTCGCAAAGAAACCCGCCGCCAAGAAGGCCAAATCAGCAGCCAAGAAGAAGGCAGCGAAGAGTAAAGTGTTCCTAACACAACCAAGCAAAACAAAAACGGCTCTTTTAGGAGCCACCCACATCAATAAAATGCAATGCCAAAGCTTCACGAAAATATATATGAATATTCAGAAAAGTATAACCCGTAAAAATGCTCTTGGTATTTTTCGAATTTATAACGACATGCGAGCGAGTTTTGGGGCCGATTAGAACTCGATAAAAACACTTCTAATCGCTAAACATATGACACACAGGACTCGTGTAGATGCTTTATTTAGATTTAGCAATTTTAGAACTTCAAAATATATGCAGACGGAACAGAATTACGGCCATTTATTTCCAACCGGCCTATGAACTAAGCCACAGGAATCCCAACGGATGAACTACTCAAGAATTTGTCACTTTATGTCTGGCACCCATGGTAGATAATAGACTAATGAGTTCACTGAACCTTTCAAAAACCTTTGCGGCTGAAGATCCTTGTGAGATCTCATTGGTCAATTCAACCAGGAATTCACTTGCAATCATACTACAAGATACGCAGCGAATCTAAGACGTTGAAGTAAAAGTACCATGATCATCATCATCAAGTACACTGGCGTCAGTAGCGCGCGCACTTCACTCGCTAAAATTGTATTCAAAAACACAACAGAATCCTCAAATGTCTTGCCATAAATTCATAGTTTCTATATAATAAAGCAAATAGAACAGCTTCTGTGCTCCGTTCAGTTATAAAGCACTTAGGAAGTAACGATAGCACTCGAGAAGTGAGGAGAAACACCCGCCTACGGCTTGTGGTTTCTCCCTACACTTCTCTCGTGCTATCGTCACTTCCTGCGTGCTTTATAACTGAACGGAGCACAGAAGCTGTTCTATTTGGTTAAAGGGGCTGTGTCATGAGCTGCACATGCGCATTGGTGCCTATTTTTAATGATATTCATGACACTATTAACTTAGTAATTATTCTCATCTCAACTGAAAGTAGTCAAGCGAATCACATAAACTATCGCTACATATCCCATTGCCAGAGCAATCTTTGGCCTTGTTCCATGCTGAATAGATATCTCCCTTCACTGACATATATCCTAGCCCGACTTTGCTGCCCCCCCCTTGGTCCGTGGTCTCCGATCCAACGATCGTCTTTGTTATCGAATCGTTTCTTGCAACCCGAATTTTTCCTTCGGCGGCCGCCGTGAAACTGAGATCGTTTGCCTTTGAACTTCGCACCAGAAGGACATTTGAACATTAAAAGGGATCGAACATTAACTCAAAACGGATAAGATATGCATATACAACTGGAGAATATACAAACTACGATCTGTCGTTACGATTCAAATCCAAGATGGCACCCGATAACTTGAAATAGTGAGTCTCACTATTTCAAGTTTAACACTAGTACCCAGTCACTTGTTAACCATGACACAGCCCCTTTAATTATAATTGCTTGCATTCAAAGTTTAGTATAAGTGGGAAATTTACGGTACCGTGCAGTGTCTGCACGCTTTTTGATTGGTCCAGAAAGGAAGCCATTTGAGTGTCACGGTACCGTAGGTTTCCCACTCATACGAAAACGACTCTAATTGAAATAATGGTAATTTACTTTCTTAATTAAATGATTTCCTTGTCAGCTGGAATAGATTTGAAATAATAACAATGATGTGGAGTGATGTTGAATATGTATATTATATATTGTCCACACTGAAACGATGGTATGGATGTCGTTATATTTGTATGTCAGGCTTTACAGAAGATAATTTTCTAACTGTAAATGAGATCGAACTTGGAATTTAATATTTCGAGGAAAACAGCGACTTTTTATGGCCTTTTATTTGTATTCTAGGAAAACAGTTTCCTCGCCCTCCCCCTCCCCCTCCCCCAATGGGCAGTCGTTTTATTTTTTTATTTATTTTTGTTTTTATTTTGATCGTTCCGATGTTTTATTATGGTCGTTCCGGTGGTTCCGATGTTTGATTCCGGTGGTTTCCGGTCGTTCCGGTGGTTCCGTTCCGATGGTCGTTCCGTGTTCCTGGTATTAACACATGCCGCTATGTAGACTATTTGTAGGGTCGACTGAAATACGATAGTAAACATATTTCTAACTTATTTAACTTATTTAAAATTGACATAGAGTGCAATTTAGAAAAGCGTGAAATATATATAATACTATTAAACAAGAAACTACGTATAAAGTAAATTATTTAACTAACTTGGTGCGGCAGATTAAGCCCCGCGTGCAAAAACATGACCCGTGACTTTCGTGAATTTCTAAGGAAAATATTAGTGCGTTCAGACTACAGCGAAAGTTAAATCATGACTACCTGTGGAGTGGCGGGTGGGTAAACGCTATATAAGCTAATGCTGCTTAGGAAGGGTGCGCTTGCTTCAAATGCTGAACTGCTAATGCTGATAGTACATGTCAAGACATGTCATGTGTACAGCTTAGATGCTTATATATACATATTTTACTAAACCACACATTCCTAGTGGTTTCCTAGTTATGTACATCACAAATTTACAGATATCGCGTCAAAGTCACTCCGGTTTGCGAAATCTCGAGAAACTGGTGCCCAGACCCCCGCGCGACATTATGGACGTCACAAGATGAAGTTAGCTCTCGACAAACTTGCCATTTCACCAAGGTTGCGAACTTTATCTTTCTTGATTTTCATCTTTATAGTTCTCTATTTCCAATTCAATTCAGGACTTTGTATTTAGTAAGTGAATAATATATTTGAACGTGAGGATTCTGAAAGTGGAAGAGGAGGATGTAGAAGACGAGACATTTCAGAGCGGTTGTTCGAGGCTGCATCGATCGAACCATACCAGTTTTCGAACCTGACGCTTCTTCTGGGCGAAGATGATAGCCCAATCAGAGTAGGACACAGGTAACTCTAGACTACAGAATAAGGACCTGGTAAGTATTCGATGGATGACTAAACCGCTGTTTATTTTTTTATTTCGTAAACATAATTGGTCGTTTGTGGTTCAATAAATTATTGGCAAACATGACAAGGTCAACTACCTTTCACCCATCTTTGTGCCTCACAAATGTTAAATAGGCACACAATAACGGCATGTAATATGTACAAAGGTTTTAAAGGTTTCGACTTTATCACATTTTGTCAAAGTTTCAGTGAATAATCACAAAAAGGAAAATAAATTAAATAGCCACACCTCTTGTTTTCAAAGCCGCTTTTTGAAAATGTTCGAGACCCATGCCTTAACTATCCTGAGTATTAGAATGTAGTGGTAGTGTGTGTGAGAGTACAGTGTCCCCTAATTAGTGCGCAAGCGCTAGAACGCATTTGACACTTAAATCAACAGTTAAGTTATTTATTTATTTTATTTTTTATTTGATAGAAATCGATTTTAATATGTGAAACCTAATAGCTCGCTTATTTGTATCATCATACAGAAGTAGTTTTCTAGCCTATTACTTGCACAACTTAAAGAGGGACTCTGATGAAAAATCGTTCGCAATTTAATTTAGCTGAAACTTCACTGAAATAATCTCAAAGAGCCATACAATTACTGGTTAATGTGTTTTCTCAAAATTCGTAAGGGAAGTATTACTTTTTATGAATCTTGTGCGCGCCAGTGACGTCATCTACTCAACCAAACATCAACACGGCTTCGCTCCATATATTTCTTTGTAATTAGTTTTCTTGAATTATTTTATTTCTACGAAGCTAAAAGTTTTGGGTGAAGTAGTTTTCTTACATTATTGGTGCGTAGGATTGATTGTCTGACCAGTTTTCTTTTCAATGCAGAGCTGTTATCTGAAACAAAACATTGATATATTTTGACTCACAAAAAATACAAAGAAATGTATGGAGCTGAATGTTGGGTTGAGTAGATGACGTCACTGACTCCTCTAAAGATTCATACAATATAGCACTTCTCTCTGGAATATCGAAAAAAGAATTTTAACTAGTGATTATTGCACCCTTGAAGAATTGTTCAAATGAAGTTTCAGCTAAATTAATTTCGAACAATTTTCATCAGAGTCCCCCTTTAAAGCAGAATTTCCACGCTCAGAATGGGTCAGTGAATGGCAAAAATACAATCGAAAACAATTAATAGCTGGTATTAGGGAACTATTTCAGAAAATAGTGCAGAAAACAATGTTGGTCACTCGTTGCGTGACCCATAGAGCATACATACGTAATTAGCTTCAACACTGACACTGTTAGCTGACAGCCGGCGAAGCACATTTCGACTACGTACCTGGCAAGAAACGATTTCACAAACTCATCAATAAAATTACGAGTTCTTACTAAGATAGATTGATAGATAGCCACAGACATCTGTTAGAAATACACTTTCAGACATAATTGCAAGGCCTATTAATATTCTCTGGGATATTTTTGCATATTTAGCTTGAAGCAGTATTAATGAAAAACTCGACTGACTCGAGCAAGGGAGCACGGCAGAATTATTTTTGAATGCTGGTGATTTGATTTAGCGTAACGTACGTCCGCCATCTTGAATTTCGTTGATAAGCTGCTGACCACAACTTCTGTATACTATAATGATCTATAATTGGGACGATACCGAGAAGATTAGCATGGTCCCGTGATTTTAGTACCGTGCCGTCAGCTATAAACACGCATGCGCTATGGTGACCACTTGGCAGATTTGGCGTAGAAACATGACGAGGACGAAAAGAAGAAACAGCCTGCATATTCCACAGGAAGCCCGAGTAATAACTGATTGCCAATCGATCCATTGTAAATGCTTCCAATAAATTATTTACCAGAAATTACCAGAAATCATAGATTTTCAATCTTGTGTCAGTTGTGCGATACTGATAGCATATATATATTTATCTTCGAACTTCTCGTTCGAAGTTTGTGAAATCGTTTAAATTGCAAGTAAAGCATGTGTCTACCGAGTCACGCAACGAGCGACACTGTTTTAATCGTACTGCCCGACAAGTGCTTTGGGCTCCCTGTGTTAAGTCCAACCACAGGGAACCCAGTTCAGCCCGACCTAACATAATATTGCACTAAACTCAAAACCCTACAATGCAAGTGATTTGGGCTCCCTGTGTTAAGACCAGCAAAGGGAATCCGGTTCAGCCCGACCTAACCAGTAATGTTACACTAACTCAAAAACTCCTACAATGCAAGTGATTTGGGCTCCCTGTGTTAAGTCCCAGCACAGGGAACCCGGTTCAGCACGACCTACAATACAATGACGAGTTGCAATGACGTACAGGGAGGTTACTTACTCAGACAGGTCTTGTAAAATGCTGTCTATCAATGAATCCAAACCTTTGCCTTGACACTGAGGGTACAATTAAAGTCCCAGCACAGGGAACCCGGTTCAGCCCGACCTGAGATAATGTGTACACAAACTCAAAACCCCTACAGTACAAGTGCTTTGGGCTCCCTGTGTTAAGTCCCAGCACAGGACCCCGGTTCAGCCCGACCTGAGATAATGTTACACACAAACTCAAAACCCTACAATACAAGTGCTTTGGGCTCCCTGTGTTAAGACCAGGAACCCGGTTCAGCACGACCTACAATACAATAAAAGAAGTTACAGTCAAAACATCTTTACAACAATTCTGAATTAGGGGTGGATCATTAGAAATCTCAGGAGGGGGGGGGACAATTCCCAAAAAAATTCCTGCAAAGAAAAAAATGTCCCAAAAAAAATTCCTGCAAGTACCCTAGAATACCTGATAAAATACAAAACAAATAAGACCATATCTTAGGTGAATAGAAATTTACATCATTTTCATAAGACAAAATATAAGCAATATACATGTACTGTATGTACTGTATGTACATTGTTCATGATTTCTCCTGTGGGGGAGGGACCAATGAAATTTAAATTCTACCTGGGAAGGACATGTTTATTTGTCCGTGAGAATAGAAGTAGGATACAGATCTGTTTTTTCTCCATGGACAGACATAGGACGGACATTTATTAATTCTTGAGGATGCAGTTACTCCCCCTATTATTATACTAATTAGATGTAGAATGGAAGGGCAAATGACTTCTCTTTGGGGAAGGGCGAGAGGACATTGGATTTCTTCTTTGGGGAGGGGGAGGGGAAGTACAAAAATGATTTCTCTGGGGAAGGAGAGGGGAAGGGGAAGGGAGAGTATATAAAGCTGATTTCTTCTTTGGGGAAGGGGGAGGGAGAGGACAACTGATTTCTCTCTTGGAAAGAGGAAGGGGGAGGACATCTGATTTCTTGGGAAGGAGAGGGGAAGACTTGTTAACTGATTTCTCTCTGGGGAAGGGGAAGGGGAAGGGAGAGTATATAATCTGATTTCTCTCTTGGATTATAAAGAACATTTCCACAAAATTGTACTTAAAGTAAGCGTCAGCATTATTTACCACCAAAAAAGAACACCATTAAATCGTTCAACCTCTGGCATGCCCATCCAAAGTCTTTGAAGTAATTTAGTCTGTCCATCATTGCATTGTACAGGGTATCCTGAAAATAGAGTCACAAACAAGTATGTGAAAACAGTCATCTGGTATCATGTGGTGTTACTTGAAAATACAACGATTGTCATGTACATGCAGTCAAAGTATTTGGTTTGTACATTTTAAGCCACAAACAAACTACAACTGCAAACAAAACAATCAAAACAACACAATACAATCGACAAACAACTACAACTGCAAACAAAACAAAAAAAAAAAAAAAAAAAAAAAAAAAAATCAAAAAACAACAACAATACAATCGACAAACAACTACAACTGCAAACAAAACAATCAAACAACAACCATACAATCGACAAACAACTACAACTGCAAACAAAACAATCAAAACAACAACACAATACAATCCACAAACAACTACAACTGCAAAACAAAACAATCAAAACAACAATACAATCGACAAACAAACTACAACTGCGAGCAAACAAAACACTAACCATCTTCCTCAGGTGGTACGAATCGACCCTATGAAACAAGCAAACAACATGTTCAATACGACCAGTAAACACGCTAATAATATCTACACCAAGTAACGTACCTTCGTTGGACTTGCAGGACAACTTGACGTACGGGTCGGCTCATCGTCACCTTTAAATCTATCGATATTCTTCTTGAGTTTGTCCGTCATTGTTCCAAAGTATTCCTCTTTCGTTATTCTTGTAGTACCTCGTCGAAGTTTGTCAGCTTCGTTCCTATCGAGCAGTAAAACAGTTTAGCACTAAGTCAGCAGTCTATTGACGCGTCGTCTTGTAGATGAAAATCCTATCTTTCCTTCTGCTATCATCTCCTCTGCTCTCACTCCTATCTTTCCTTCTGTTTTCTTCTACTCTGCTCTATCTCCTATCTTTCCTTCTGCTTTCATCTCATCTCCTCTCACTCCTATCTTTCCTTCTGTTTTCTTCTACTCTCCTCTATCCCCTATCTTTCCTTCTGCTTTCATCTCCTCTGCTCTCAGTCCTAACTTTCCTCTTGCTTTCTTCTACTCCCCTCTATCCCCTATCTTTTCTTCTGCTTTTTGTTCTTCTTCTCTCACTTCTATCTTTCGTTCTGTATTCTTTACTCTCCTCTCTCTCCTAACGTTCCTTCTGCTTTCATCTCCTCTCCTCTCACTCCTATCTTTCCTTCTGTTTTCTTCTACACTCCTCTATCCCCTATCTTTCCTTCTGCTTTTTGTTCTTGTGCGGTGATGATAATTGGGATGATGATCTATAATGATGATGATGATCTATAATGATGATGATGATCTATAATGATGATGATGGTGATCTATGATAATGCTAATGGTCTATAATGGATGATGGTGATCTATGATAATGGATGATGGTGATCTATGATAATGCTAAATGGGTCTATAATGATGATGATGATCTATAATGATGATGATGATGAATCTATAATGATGATGATGATCTATAATGATGATGATGATCTATAATGATGATGGATGGTGATCTATGATAATGCTAATGGTCTATAATGATGATGGTGATCTATGA
The DNA here is from genome assembly GCA_033675265.1 of Actinostola sp. cb2023. NCBI lineage: Eukaryota > Metazoa > Cnidaria > Anthozoa > Actiniaria > Actinostolidae > Actinostola > Actinostola sp. cb2023. The sequence goes on along the minus strand of JAUJYZ010001367.1, from coordinate 2,986 downwards.
TAATGATGATGGTGATCTATGATAATGCTAATGGTCTATAATGATCTATGATAATAGATGATGGTGATCTATGATAATGATAATGGTCTATAATGATCTACAATAATGATGATGATGATCTATGATATGCTATGGTCTATAATGATGATGATGATCTATAATGATGATGATGATCAATAATGATGATCTACAATGATGATGATGGTGATCTACAATAATGATGATGGTGATCTATGATAATGCTAATGGTCTATAATGATGATGATGATCTATAATAATGATGATGATGATCTATGATAATGATGATCTATGATAATGCTAATGGTCTATAATGATGATGATGATCTACAATAATGATGATGGTGATCTATGATAATGCTAATGGTCTATAATGATGATGATGATCTACAATAATGATGATGGTGATCTATGATAATGCTAATGATCTACAATGATGATGATGGTGATCTACAATAATGATGATGGTGATCTATGATAATGCTAATGGTCTATAATAATGATGATGATCTACAATAATGATGATGGTGATCTATGATAATGCTGATGGTCTATAATAATGATGATGATGATCTACAATAATGATGATGGTGATCTATGATAATGCTAATGGTCTATAATAATGATGATGATGATCTACAATAATGATGATGGTGATCTATGATAATGCTAATGGTCTATAATGATGATGATGATCTACAATAATGATGATGGTTGATCTATGAATGCTAATGGTCTATAATGATGATGATGATCTACAATAATGATGATGGTGATCTATGATAATGCTGATGGTCTATAATGATGATGATGATCTACAATAATGATGATGGTGATCTATGATAATGCTAATGGTCTATAATGATGATGATGATCTACAATAATGATGATGGTGATCTATGATAATGCTAATGGTCTATAATGATGATGATGATCTATGATGATGATCTATTAATGATGATCTACAATGATGATGATGGTGATCTACAATAATGATGATGGTGATCTATGATAATGCTGATGGTCTATAATGATGATGATGGTGATCTATAATAATGATGATGGTGATCTATGATAATGCTAATGGCCAGTCTATAATGATGATGATGATCTACAATAATGATGATGGTGATCTATGATAATGCTAATGGTCTATAATGATGATGATGATCTATAATAATGATGATGATCTATAATGATGATCTACAATGATGATGATGGTGATCTACAATAATGATGATGGTGATCTATGATAATGCTGATGGTCTATAATGATGATGATGGTGATCTATAATAATGATGATGGTGATCTATGATAATGCTAATGGCCAGTCTATAATGATGATGATGATCTATAATAATGATGATGATCTATAATGATGGTGATGATCTATAAAGAAGATGATGATCTATAATAATGATGTTGATCTATGATGATGATGATCCATAATAATGATGATGATCTATAATGATGGTGATGATCCATAATGATGAGATATAATGATGATAATGATAATTACCATCAATGACATGCTATCATTTGGATCAAGTCGCGAGATCTCCTGCCATGTTTTTTGTTCTTGTGTACAAAGATATATCTGAGCATGCTAGTACACCACTGAGGTGATCAACAGATGTTGAGACATGGACCTGTGGACACAAATACTAACAATGTCACATTCTCTGTTACAAGAAGATAGCATGTGTGTAACTTAGGGGAGGGACTCGGGGTAAAAAAGGGAGGACAACACCATTAGCTATCTTTTTTTTTTTATACAAAATAGCCAGTTTTCAGTTGTAGGCAGGGTTGTATTCCTCGACCAAGTGCATATAGTGAATATAACCTGTGGGATTAAACTGACAGCCAGGTTTCTATTTTCGAAATGCGGTACATTACGATCGATGGACGGAAAGCGATCAAATTGTAGTTGACTGATTATTTCCAGATAAAATCCAACACACCTACATGTAAGTTAATTAACGTTCACACCCATTATCACCATTTTAGAGAGTTGGTGATTGAATTAAAGGATCCCCCACTGCGAAAAATCTTTCTTGGGCAAAGCTCCTCGTGTACCTAAGGTTGCTAAATCCGAAAGTAACGCCCTCGCTACTTTCGGAACTTTACGGTAGATATGTTTTCTCATCAATATGAGTTGAATACTATGGTGATTTGAAGTTGTAGCAGTTGAGTTTCACGTGAGATAAAAAAATCAAAAGAGATTTTTATATGTTTACATTAGAAAGTTAATAATATATCAAATAAATTTAGATGTATATATGTTTCTCGTGTCATTATTATTTGCTGAATTGACTCGCGATCTCGTGTTCAGAGTGGATTCGAAGCCTTATTGCTTGTACTTTATATCCGATTCTTCGATGGAATTATGTAAAGATCTTCATTTATTGTTGACGATCGCTTTTAGTTAGCAACATATCGAGGGGAAGGCAATGTTATTATATTAGTCTTTCAGCTCTGTTGTGTGCTAAGTCCGCTGCACTGATTGTCACTGTGGACCGCAACATATAAAGTAGTCGATCGTATCCTAGTACCGTATAAATGCTAGCTCTTGGAAACCAAGTCATCCCAGATGCAGAGACATTGTCACTGAATTATCTGCCTAACAGCTCGTTCGTTTATCGTGCCGCCAACCGTACCAAACTTTATTCCTAAATTCAAGATATAGGTGTTCATAAGAGACCGTTCATATAAAGTGTAGCAAATCGATAAAGTACGTACATTGATAAAGAAAAAAAGTGTATGTTGATTTTTATTGATTGATACTAAATGTCTTTCTTCAGTGATAATAAATTGCCGTCGGAGCGAAAGCGTAGGATGGCTTATAAATGTTTTTGGGACATAGAATTAATTCTATGTCAATAGATTTCTAAAAACTGTTCAGTAAAAAAACGAGTACACGGGCTTGCAATAACTAGCCTCCTAGTAACATGACAGCGGCAATCACAT
>JAUJYZ010000800.1:0-130341 GCA_033675265.1 Actinostola sp. cb2023 | reverse complement strand
AATCGTTCTCTGGCCTGTACACACGAAAACAAACCAATACAAAAAGAAGGCCTGTGTATGTGGCGAAGAATTGTCAACACCAACAACAGAATCTTCTGCTTCTTGCCATACAAGAAAGAGAGGTTTTCCAAACAGCCCAAGACGTAGAAATACAATACACGCCCATCCAAGTTCGTGAAACCCCTTTGGAAATACTCCAACAAAGTGAAATATTGGAAATACAAAACAACGCAGACGAGACAGAGAGAGACTCTCTGGCCGCAGCCGCTTCCACGTGCAAAAGGGTAGAGGCAAAGAACTCCAAAACAAAACCTACTTTGACGCTAGATATGGAGGCGGGGGAATACCAATTCTCTGCCTATTCGAACACGACCTATCGCAACAAAAATAGAACGCTTCTACGTCTTGTTCCAAAAGGTTCTCCTCCAGGCGTAGAGGGGAAACTTGTACACGGTCTATTCTTGCAGCTAGAAGTAGAAAGATTGTTGCAACAAAATGCAAACATATTCGAAAAGGCTATAGCCCCCATAGGTTGCAGGATAGGAGAAATTCGTAGAAATCCGCAAAGGAAAAAAGATAGAAAAGTGTATATACATCTAGAAGCCGCCCCTCCATAGCACCCCTTTCTACACTAGAGAAAAAAACATCTAACAAAGACACAGTTAACAAGTGCTTATGGTGCAAGTCTTCTCACAATCTTAACGTATGCGGAGAGTTCTCAAAGATACCTACCAAAGAAAAGGTCAAGTTCATTATAAGAAAGGGTCTATGTCTTCGTTGTCTTTAACACGGTCATATGTCTAAAGAAAACAAGAACAAGGTCCAGGCAAAGAGTCTGCAGAATCCAACTGTACGATTGTTTGTAATGTTGAAGACCAACAGTTCGGCGGAGACCATAGTCTGATTGTTCCAGTGTAGATCTCTAGTACTGAAAATCCTGTTGTGGAAAAACTAACGTATGCCCTGATAGACTCTCAGTCAAACGCCACATTCATCAGCGAAGGCATGAAAGCAGCGTTAGAGGTTGAAGGCGTCGATAGTCATCTCCGTCTCTCAACAATGCACAAGGAAAACGAGATGATAAATTGTAAGAAAATCAAGGGACTTGAGGTGAAGGACTTCAAGCGACAAGTAACAATCCCTTTACCAAGTACCTTCACGAGACCAACTATTCCCTGTAAACCGTCACAGATTCCATAGCCAAAGGTCGCAAAACACTGGGACCACTTAGCGTGCATAGCTGAAGAGTTGATGCCCTACAGAAAGGATGTAGAAGTGGGTATGCTTATAGGTACCAACTGTGTACGTGCTGTTAAACCTAGAGAGGTGATACCAGGAAAGGATGATGATCCGTACGGCATTCGAACTGAGCTCGGTTGGGGCATCGTTGGAAGAGTGTGCAAGCAAGTGATGGATGGTACTGACACCACTGACAGGTGGTCGAATAACACTTCTGTGGATAAAGCTTCAACATAATTATCTGTCGAATCTTAACACGCTGGTCACTGGAACCCAGATTTCCTCCAATTTGTGCGGGCTCACATATTGTCAGCAGATTTTCCCCTGAGCTCGGTAGGTACTTCATATATGATATCTATACTGGGCTCACTTCACCATCAATTCAAAATGGCGGAACCTTTGAATCTCGGAGGAAAAACTGGAGAAACAGAGCGCGATGAAACCTTTTGGAACCGGTCTGTTGTCTTCATGAAGTCTACGGTAGAAGAGAAATGGCTGGGGATGGTAAATAAGGCGAAGACGAAACCAGATTACGGCATGCGAGACCTTGACCCTATAATGGAGGAGCGAATGCTCAACAAACTCGAGCTTGCAGGCCCAATGGTGGACTCGTATCTGAAGCACATTGGCTTATCGATGCAGTCCAAACTTGGAAGGTCCAAGAACACCGGACTCCTGCCCCCGACTACAGTGTTTATACCATGGTCAATCTTCCGCCATATTTGTATGGTGGTTGTGGGATACGGTGGAGATATGAAGACGACGCAGCGAACCATTGAACTGACAATTTATACCACCAAAAAACTGCCAAGAAAGTATTATCTCCAGTAAGAATTGGTGGTATAAATTGTCTCAAGAAACGCAATTTCCAGAGAGTCAAGGAAGATGGGAAGTTTGTCAGCAGAGTAAAGGGAAGAGCTGCAGTCCTGATCACCAAAAAATCTCCCATTAATTTTACTTATAATAGAAGACAAGAAACTGTATGTGTCAGTTACTATGTACAGCGTTATGACTGCAACGACATCGCATTGGACCTGGCTCTACAAAGTCTCATAAGTTAAACATGTATGTAAACAGTTGTAATTTGGAACACATTGATACAGCTACATTTTGTAATTCAGAAAACGTTGTCAGCGATCGACTTCAAGCCTACAAGCGACTAGACCGAACGGGAGTATGGGTAACAATCAATGAGTCTATAAATACACTATCAAATAAGAACGTCTCTCACGGAATATGAATCATGTCTGCTTCTGTTTCCTTGTTCTAAAACGCGTCTACAGGCATACATTTACAGATTCACCTGCCATTGTCACCAAATACGAAAAGCATGCAAGTGAATTATCATATATCTACCCATCATATCTAAGTTTGAAGTCGATCGCAGACAACGTTTTCTGAATTAGCTGTATACACCGAATCGAAATATGGCGACCAATTTGAATAACTATTGTTCTGGACTGACCAACCTCGTGTTCACGTGGAAACACAAAAGCGTTTTCACATGAATGAGAGGTTGGTCAGTCAGGAACAATAGTTGTTCAAATTGTTCGCCATATTTCGATTCGGTGTATACATGGAAACTAGCAAGAACACTAGTATGCGCTGCATCAGTGTATAATGATGATATATGCAATGGTTATATTAAAGGAAGTAGGGGGCAAAAGACAGTTCCAACGCAGGCGGATTTCAACGCACGGGGGTTTCGGGTATTCTATGCTACGGACAGCGTCCTTTCTATACATAGAAAAAAGGTGTTTGGGGTCTTTTTGCGCCACGGAACGTTCCATTTCACAAAAATACAGGGCAAATAGGCAAGTTTCCCACATATTTGCACAACGACCTTTTTTTAGGGGTGCTGGAAAGGTTTTCGGGTATTCTATGCTACGGACAGCGACCTTTCTATACATAGAAAAAGAGGTGTTTGGGTATCTATGCTACGGACAGCGACCTTTCTATACATAGAAAAAGTGGTGTTTGGGTATCTGTGCTACTGACAGCGGCCTTTCTATACATAGGAAAAAAGGCGTTTGGGATCTTTTTTGTTTTTGGGGTGGGAAACTTGCCTATTTGCCCTGTATTTTTGCAAAGGCAAAGGACAGTTCCAACGCACCTGTGCTACGGACAGCGACCTTTCTATACATAGAAAAAAGAGGTGTTTGGGGTATCTATGCTACGGACAGCGACCTTTCTATACATAGAAAAAGAGGTGGTTGGGGTGGGAAACTTGCCTATTTGCAACAGCCTCTGCCCTGTATTTTTGCGCCTCTACAAAAGTTGAAATTGCAGCCCTCTGCCTTGTATTTTTGAATTTCTACAGCGCTTGTATCCAAAAAACGTGCTGTATCCGAAATGAAAGTATAAAAAAAGAAAACTATATTTCTCTCTATATATGCAGAAGAACAAAACTACAGAGGTATTTCTAGAAGAAGTTGGTCTGCGCACTGCAAAAGCGGTTGGAAAGTATCTGTTGCAAGAAAATGTATACGACAGCAACCTTCTTTCGGACATCTCTGCTGTGGACTATGCAGACCAGCATCTTGGGAGAACGGACCTGCAGCCGCTAGAAGGGCTAGAGCCTTTTGTAGACGACCTCTACATATTCGGGTATTTGCGAGGAGAAGATCTTTTGCGGGAGAAAGGAAAACCCCTGTGCGCCAACGCCAAAAGAATAGTACAGCAAATATCTCTAGCGTGCAAAAACGTCTTCTCTGCAGATTTCTTGAATGTTTCTATTGTGCAATCTCTCTACATCGAGAAAAAGAACTCTCCTTCTACCCTTCGGAGAACAATACGTGCGATAGAAGAAACAAGCAACTTGCGAGACTGTTTTGTAGAAGAAAACAAAGAAGAGCCCGCAGGACTATTTCTGGCAAAGGTGGCTGTTTCGGACCTTCCAATAGAGTCTGTTCTTTGCAATCTAGAGAAGTTGGATCGGCACCTTCGGCCTTCCATGTTTGGCTCTATTCTATCGAGTGTACACAAGATTTCTCTGGAACCTTGGATAGAAAAACCTTGGTCGAGTTTCTAGAAACGAAGGGGTTTCGAACACAAGGAGATTTCTTTTCTGCCATGGAAGAGGAGGGAGCTCCTACCCTTCTGGCAAACACAGATTCTGTGGGAGGGAATTGCTGCACTTGGGTTTCGTCGAACACACCTCTGGGCACCGCCGTTCGAACAAAGATCTACAACAATATTGTTTGCAACTTCGAAGCGGGAGAAGTCCTTGCTGCTGTGGGAGGGCGTCTTGCAGACTATGTGTCTTGCCCCAACAAGCGTCTGCAGAAAACGTTCGAACATCCCGACGTGGAAAAGAGGGGCTGCACAAGGATAGAAATATCTGTCTACAACCCCTCTACAAGCAAAGAGCAAGCGACAGAGGCGATAGACCGAACTCGAGAACTTGTGTCTGGAAAACTATTTGTTGTACAATCGCCCGCACAACAGTGGAAGTTGTTGGCAGAAAAGGTAGACAGAAATCTCGTGGTGTCGAACAGAGAGCTTGGAGACATCTTTGTGGCTTGGTATGGGCATAGCGAAACGGGTAGAATCTGCGGAGTGCATTTGCGCCCCAAGAACGTCTGCAGCGACGCAAAATGGAAGAAGTCTGTAGAGTATGCTATTTCCGCGTTTGGGTTTCGCTCTTGTCCCCTCTACTATATTGAAATATTGGCCACAGAGCCGCACATTCTACTGGCTCCGTTGCGCTGCTATACGAAGGAAGCCGATGCGAAAACTATACTTGCAAGAGCGAAATATCCCATGCAAACTCACCTTTCTGCAAGAGATCCCACTTCTGTTCTGCCCACGGGAAAACATATAGAATGGGTGTGGAGGACAAAGAAGACCAAAGCCATTGGGGTAGAAAAAATACCTTTTCCAATTCTAGAAATAGAAACAGAAAGTAAGATATCTCTGCTGTCGAAGAAAGACAGATGCAACAGGCAGCAAGACCTACAAGATTTGCTGTTCGAAGAAAATTGGCAGAAGACGCGTCTACAAGCAAGAAAGAACTACATAGTAGACGTAGAAGAGCAGAATAGGAAGAATAGGAAAGATTTCGAGAGGGCTCGAGACAGAGCAGAGAAAATGTGCCACTATCGAGAAGCTGAAAAAAACACAGAGACTGTAGTTTGCAACCTGCTGCATTCTACAAACAACCAGAATACAAAAAGAACTTTGGATTTTGAAAAACAAACTATTGGAATTCTAGGATTTCGAAAGACAGAGGGGAACATCTCTAGAATTGTTGCTGTGGTTGTGGATGGAGGTGTTAGAGATGCGGCGGACAGGGGCGAGGGCAACTATGTGTGTCTGTGGCAAACAAAAGCGCTTTGCAGAATTCTAGAATCGTTCTCTGGCCTGTACACACGAAAACAAACCAATACAAAAAGAAGGCCTGTGTATGTGGCGAAGAATTGTCAACACCAACAACAGAATCTTCTGCTTCTTGCGATACAAGAAAGAGAGGTTTTCCAAACAGCCCAAGACGTAGAAATACAATACACGCCCATCCAAGTTCGTGAAACCCCTTTGGAAATACTCCAACAAAGTGAAATATTGGAAATACAAAACAACGCAGACGAGACAGAGAGAGACTCTCTGGCCGCAGCCGCTTCCACGTGCAAAAGGGTAGAGGCAAAGAACTCCAAAACAAAACCTACTTTGACGCTAGATATGGAGGCGGGGGAATACCAATTCTCTGCCTATTCGAACACGACCTATCGCAACAAAAATAGAACGCTTCTACGTCTTGTTCCAAAAGGTTCTCCTCCAGGCGTAGAGGGGAAACTTGTACACGGTCTATTCTTGCAGCTAGAAGTAGAAAGATTGTTGCAACAAAATGCAAACATATTCGAAAAGGCTATAGCCCCCATAGGTTGCAGGATAGGAGAAATTCGTAGAAATCCGCAAAGGAAAAAAGATAGAAAAGTGTATATACATCTAGAAGCCGCCCCTCCATAGCACCCCTTTCTACACTAGAGAAAAAAACAGTGTTGGATCTTTTGTTTCCTGCGCCAACAGAGTTCCAACACGCGCTACAGACGGTTCCAACAGAGCTCCAACACGCTCTACAGACAGTTCCAACAGAGTTCCAACACGTTCTACAAGAGATTCCAACAGAGTTCCAACACGCTCTACAGACGGTTCCAACAGAGTTCCAACAAGCCCTACAAGAGGCCCCAACAGAGTTCCAACAAGCTCTACAAGAGATTCCAACAGAGTTCCAACAAGATCTACAAGAAAGCCCAACACCGCCTTTGCAGATCGGCGTGCAACACGCAAAAATACAAGGCAGAGGCCCACTGTTTTGCAGATCGGCATGCAAAACAAGGTAGGGGGTTGCTATTCTGTACAAATCGAGTTTGCAGAGAATTGGGGCGCTGCTAGATCTAGATTTGATATTTGCTATTTCACAGAAAATGTTGTTGAAAGTAGAAATAGTAGCCCTATACCCATGTTTTTGCGCGATCTAGAAACAGAATGCTGCCAGTAGATTTGTTTTGCACGTACTACAAAAGTAGCTCTATACCCACGTTTTGCGTCTCCTACAAAAGTAGAAACAGTGGGCATCTACCTTGTATTTGGCAGCGGCACGCGGGTCTAGAAGATAAAAAAGGCTGACCCGCCATTTCGGCAGGTCAGGTCTGGCAGAGCAGGTTTGCTATTCTGTACAAGTCGAGTTTGCAGAGAATTGGATTGCTGCTAGATTATTATTTGATATTTGCTATTTCACAGAAAATGTTGCTAGATCTTCTGTAGGTTTGCTACCCCACAGGCCTACTATTTTGCAGATTGGCGTGTGAAACACAAAAATACAAGGCAGATGCCTACTATTTTGTAGATTGGCGTGTGAAACACAAAAATACAAGGCAGAGGCCTACTATTTTGCAGATTGGCATGCGAAAACACAAAAATACCAGGCAGATGCCTACTATTTTGCAGATTGGCGTGTGAAACACAAAAATACAAGGCAGAGGTCTACTATTTTGCACACAAAAATACAAGGCAGAGGCCTACTATTTTGCAGATTGGCGTGCGAAACACAAAAAAAATACAAGGCAGAGGCCTACTATTTTGCAGATTGGCGTGCGAAACACAAAAATACAAGGCAGAGGCCTACTATTTTGCAGATTGGCATGCGAAACGCGCTGACCCACCATTTCGGAGGGTCAGGTCTGGCAGAGCAGGTTTGCTATTCTGTACAAGTCGAGTTTGCAGAGAATTGGATTGCTGCTAGATTATTATTTGATATTTGCTATTTCACAGAAAATGTTGCTAGATCTTCTGTAGGTTTGCTACCCCACAGGTCTACTATTTTGCAGATCGGCGTGCGATACACAAAATACAAGGTAGATGCCTACTATTTTGCGGAGCGGCATGCAATACACAAAAATACAAGGCAGAGGCCCACTATTTTGCAGATCGGCATGCGAAACACAAAAATACAAGGCAGAGGCCTACTATTTTGCAGATTGGCGTGCGAAACGCAAAATACAAGGCAGAGGTCTACTATTTTGCGGATCGGCGTGCGAAACGCAAAATACAAGGCAGAGGTCTACTATTTTGCGGATCGGCATGCAATACACAAAATACAAGGCAGATGTCTACTATGTTGCACGGCGGCGCGTGGGCGAAAAAGCTGCCCAACCAACTTGGAGGGCCAGGTCTGACAAATCGAGTTTGCAGAGAATTGGACTGCTGCTAGATTATTATTTGATATTTGCTATTTCACAGAAAATGTTGCTAGATCTTCTGTAGGTTTGCTGTCCTGCAGACAGATATGGAGCACAGCGCTGCTATATTGTTTCTATTTTGCAGATTGGCATGCAAAACAAGGCAGAGGGCTGCTATTCTCTGCAACCTCGAGGGATAGCAAATACATAATAATAGTCTAGCAGCATCACAATTCTATGTTGTATGAAGTGGGATAGCAAATACACAATCTAGATCTAGCAGCATCACAATTCTATGTTGTACGAAGTGGGATAGCAAATACACAATAATAATCTAGCAACATCACATTTCTACTGCAAGCTCGATTTGTACAGAACACCGCTCTAGCAGCACCCCAATTCTATTGCAAGCGAGGTTGTACAGGGAGCATCGTTGTAGTGCTCCCTAGTTCAAGGGGGCTGTTTTGGACCTCCCCAGTTCAAGGGACCACAAAATACAAGGCAGATGCCCACTATTTTGCAGATTGGCGTGCGAAACACAAAATACAAGGCAGAGGTCCACTATTTTGCGCGACGACGTGTGGATGAAAAGGCCGCCCCGTCAAAAATGGAGGTCAGGTCTGGCAAATCGAGTTTGCAGAGAATTGGATTGCTGCTAGATTATTATTTGATATTTGCTATTTCACAGAAAATGTTGCTAGATCTTCTGTAGGTTTGTTACCCCACAGGTCTACTATTTTGCAGATTGGCGTGCAATACACAAAATACAAGGCAGATGTCTACTATTTTGCGTGACGACGTGTGGATGAAAACACCGCCCGACCAACTTGGAGGGTCAGGTCTGACAAATCGAGTTTGCAGAGAATTGGATTGCTGCTAGATAATTATTTGATATTTGCTATTTCACAGAAAATGTTGCTAGATCTTCTGTAGGTTTGCTACCCCCACAGACAGATTGGAGCACAATGCTGCTATATTGTTGCTATTTTGCAGATTGGCGTGCAAAACAAGGCAGAGGGCTGCTATTCTCTGCAAACTCGAGGGATAGCAAATACACAATAATAGTCTAGCAGCATCACATTTCTATGTTGTACGAAGTGGGATAGCAAATACATAATAATAATCTAGCAGCATCACATTTCTATGTTGTACGAAGTGGGATAGCAAATACACAATAATAATCTAGCAGCATCACATTTCTATGTTGTACGAAGTGGGATAGCAAATACACAATAATAATCTAGCAACATCACATTTCTACTGCAAACTCGATTTGTACAGAACAACACTCTAGCAGCACTCCAATTCTATTGCAAGCGAGGTTGTACAGGGAGCGGCGTTGTAGTGCTCCCTAGTTCAAGGGGCTGTTTTGGACCTCCCTAGGTCAAGGGGCAAAAATACAAGGCAGACGCCCACTATTTTGCAGATTGGCGTGCGAGACACAAAATACAAGGTAAATGCCTACTATTTTGCACAACGACGTGTGGATGAAAAAGCCGCCCCGTCAAAAATGGAGGTCAGGTCTGGCAAATCGAGGGGCGGCTTTTTCATCCACACGTCGTCGCGCAAAATAGTGGACCTCTGCCTTGTATTTTGTGTTTCGCACGCCAATCTGCAAAATAGTAGGCATCTACCTTGTATTTTGTGTTTCGCGTGCCGATCTGCAAAATAGTGGGCATCTGCCTTGTATTTTGTGGTCCCTTGAACTGGGGAGGTCCAAAACAGCCCCCTTGAACTAGGGAGCACTACAACGATGCTCCCTGTACAACCTCGCTTGCAATAGAATTGGGGTGCTGCTAGAGCGGTGTTCTGTACAAATCGAGCTTGCAGTAGAAATGTGATGTTGCTAGATTATTATTGTGTATTTGCTATCCCACTTCGTACAACATAGAATTGTGATGCTGCTAGATCTAGATTGTGTATTTGCTATCCCACTTCATACAACATAGAATTGTGATGCTGCTAGACTATTATTATGTATTTGCTATCCCTCGAGGTTGCAGAGAATAGCAGCCCTCTGCCTTGTTTTGCATGCCAATCTGCAAAATAGAAACAATATAGCAGCGCTGTGCTCCATATCTGTCTGCAGGACAGCAAACCTACAGAAGATCTAGCAACATTTTCTGTGAAATAGCAAATATCAAATAATAATCTAGCAGCAGTCCAATTCTCTGCAAACTCGATTTGTCAGACCTGGCCCTCCAAGTTGGTTGGGCAGCTTTTTCGCCCACGCGCCGCCGTGCAACATAGTAGACATCTGCCTTGTATTTTGTGTATTGCATGCCGATCCGCAAAATAGTAGACCTCTGCCTTGTATTTTGCGTTTCGCACGCCGATCCGCAAAATAGTAGACCTCTGCCTTGTATTTTGCGTTTCGCACGCCAATCTGCAAAATAGTAGGCCTCTGCCTTGTATTTTTGTGTTTCGCATGCCGATCTGCAAAATAGTGGGCCTCTGCCTTGTATTTTTGTGTATTGCATGCCGCTCCGCAAAATAGTAGGCATCTACCTTGTATTTTGTGTATCGCACGCCGATCTGCAAAATAGTAGACCTGTGGGGTAGCAAACCTACAGAAGATCTAGCAACATTTTCTGTGAAATAGCAAATATCAAATAATAATCTAGCAGCAATCCAATTCTCTGCAAACTCGACTTGTACAGAATAGCAAACCTGCTCTGCCAGACCTGACCCTCCGAAATGGTGGGTCAGCGCGTTTCGCATGCCAATCTGCAAAATAGTAGGCCTCTGCCTTGTATTTTTGTGTTTCGCACGCCAATCTGCAAAATAGTAGGCCTCTGCCTTGTATTTTTGTGTTTCGCACGCCAATCTGCAAAATAGTAGGCCTCTGCCTTGTATTTTTGTGTGCAAAATAGTAGACCTCTGCCTTGTATTTTTGTGTTTCACACGCCAATCTGCAAAATAGTAGGCATCTGCCTGGTATTTTTGTGTTTTCGCATGCCAATCTGCAAAATAGTAGGCCTCTGCCTTGTATTTTTGTGTTTCACACGCCAATCTACAAAATAGTAGGCATCTGCCTTGTATTTTTGTGTTTCACACGCCAATCTGCAAAATAGTAGGCCTGTGGGGTAGCAAACCTACAGAAGATCTAGCAACATTTTCTGTGAAATAGCAAATATCAAATAATAATCTAGCAGCAATCCAATTCTCTGCAAACTCGACTTGTACAGAATAGCAAACCTGCTCTGCCAGACCTGACCTGCCGAAATGGCGGGTCAGCCTTTTTTATCTTCTAGACCCGTGTGCCGCTGCCAAATACAAGGTAGAGGCCCACTGTTTCTACTTTTGTAGGAGACGCAAAACGTGGGTATAGAGCTACTTTTGTAGTACGTGCAAAACAAATCTACTGGCAGCATTCTGTTTCTAGATCGCGCAAAAACATGGGTATAGGGCTACTATTTCTACTTTCAACAACATTTTCTGTGAAATAGCAAATATCAAATCTAGATCTAGCAGCGCCCCAATTCTCTGCAAACTCGATTTGTACAGAATAGCAACCCCCTACCTTGTTTTGCATGCCGATCTGCCAAAACAGTGGGCCTCTGCCTTGTATTTTTGCGTGTTGCACGCCGATCTGCAAAGGCGGTGTTGGGCTCTCTTGTAGATCTTGTTGGAACTCTGTTGGAATCTCTTGTAGAGCTTGTTGGAACTCTGTTGGGGCCTCTTGTAGGGCTTGTTGGAACTCTGTTGGAACCGTCTGTAGAGCGTGTTGGAACTCTGTTGGAATCTCTTGTAGAACGTGTTGGAACTCTGTTGAAACTGTCTGTAGAGCGTGTTGGAGCTCTGTTGGAACCGTCTGTAGCGCGTGTTGGAACTCTGTTGGCGCAGGAAACAAAAGATCCAACACTGTTTTTTTCTCTAGTGTAGAAAGGGGTGCTATGGAGGGGCGGCTTCTAGATGTATATACACTTTTCTATCTTTTTTCCTTTGCGGATTTCTACGAATTTCTCCTATCCTGCAACCTATGGGGGCTATAGCCTTTTCGAATATGTTTGCATTTTGTTGCAACAATCTTTCTACTTCTAGCTGCAAGAATAGACCGTGTACAAGTTTCCCCTCTACGCATGGAGGAGAACCTTTTGGAACAAGACGTAGAAGCGTTCTATTTTTGTTGCGATAGGTCGTGTTCGAATAGGCAGAGAATTGGTATTCCCCCGCCTCCATATCTAGCGTCAAAGTAGGTTTTGTTTTGGAGTTCTTTGCCTCTACCCTTTTGCACGTGGAAGCGGCTGCGGCCAGAGAGTCTCTCTCTGTCTCGTCTGCGTTGTTTTGTATTTCCAATATTTCACTTTGTTGGAGTATTTCCAAACGGGTTTCACGAACTTGGATGGGCGTGTATTGTATTTCTACGTCTTGGGCTGTTTGGAAAACCTCTCTTTCTTGTATGGCAAGAAGCAGAAGATTCTGTTGTTGGTGTTGACAATTCTTCGCCACATACACAGGCCTTCTTTTTGTATTGGTTTGTTTTCGTGTGTACAGGCCAGAGAACGATTCTAGAATTCTGCAAAGCGCTTTTGTTTGCCACAGACACACATAGTTGCCCTCGCCCCTGTCCGCCGCATCTCCAACTCCTCCATCCACAACCACAGCAACAATTCTAGAGATGTTCCCCTCTGTCTTTCGAAATCCTAGAATTCCAATAGTTTGTTTTTCAAAATCCAAAGTTCTTTTTGTATTCTGGTTGTTTGTAGAATGCAGCAGGTTGCAAACTACAGTCTCTGTGTTTTTTCCAGCTTCTCGATAGTGGCACATTTTCTCTGCTCTGTCTCGAGCCCTCTCGAAATCTTTCCTATTCTTCCTATTCTGCTCTTCTACGTCTACTATGTAGTTCTTTCTTGCTTGTAGACGCGTCTTCTGCCAATTTTCTTCGAACAGCAAATCTTGTAGGTCTTGCTGCCTGTTGCATCTGTCTTTCTTCGACAGCAGAGATATCTTACTTTCTGTTTCTATTTCTAGAATTGGAAAAGGTATTTTTTCTACCCCAATGGCTTTGGTCTTCTTTGTCCTCCACACCCATTCTATATGTTTTCCCGTGGGCAGAACAGAAGTGGGATCTCTTGCAGAAAGGTGAGTTTGCATGGGATATTTCGCTCTTGCAAGTATAGTTTTCGCATCGGCTTCCTTCGTATAGCAGCGCAACGGAGCCAGTAGAATGTGCGGCTCTGTGGCCAATATTTCAATATAGTAGAGGGGACAAGAGCGAAACCCAAACGCGGAAATAGCATACTCTACAGACTTCTTCCATTTTGCGTCGCTGCAGACGTTCTTGGGGCGCAAATGCACTCCGCAGATTCTACCCGTTTCGCTATGCCCATACCAAGCCACAAAGATGTCTCCAAGCTCTCTGTTCGACACCACGAGATTTCTGTCTACCTTTTCTGCCAACAACTTCCACTGTTGTGCGGGCGATTGTACAACAAATAGTTTTCCAGACACAAGTTCTCGAGTTCGGTCTATCGCCTCTGTCGCTTGCTCTTTGCTTGTAGAGGGGTTGTAGACAGATATTTCTATCCTTGTGCAGCCCCTCTTTTCCACGTCGGGATGTTCGAACGTTTTCTGCAGACGCTTGTTGGGGCAAGACACATAGTCTGCAAGACGCCCTCCCACAGCAGCAAGGACTTCTCCCGCTTCGAAGTTGCAAACAATATTGTTGTAGATCTTTGTTCGAACGGCGGTGCCCAGAGGTGTGTTCGACGAAACCCAAGTGCAGCAATTCCCTCCCACAGAATCTGTGTTTGCCAGAAGGGTAGGAGCTCCCTCCTCTTCCATGGCAGAAAAGAAATCTCCTTGTGTTCGAAACCCCTTCGTTTCTAGAAACTCGACCAAGGTTTTTCTATCCAAGGTTCCAGAGAAATCTTGTGTACACTCGATAGAATAGAGCCAAACATGGAAGGCCGAAGGTGCCGATCCAACTTCTCTAGATTGCAAAGAACAGACTCTATTGGAAGGTCCGAAACAGCCACCTTTGCCAGAAATAGTCCTGCGGGCTCTTCTTTGTTTTCTTCTACAAAACAGTCTCGCAAGTTGCTTGTTTCTTCTATCGCACGTATTGTTCTCCGAAGGGTAGAAGGAGAGTTCTTTTTCTCGATGTAGAGAGATTGCACAATAGAAACATTCAAGAAATCTGCAGAGAAGACGTTTTTGCACGCTAGAGATATTTGCTGTACTATTCTTTTGGCGTTGGCGCACAGGGGTTTTCCTTTCTCCCGCAAAAGATCTTCTCCTCGCAAATACCCGAATATGTAGAGGTCGTCTACAAAAGGCTCTAGCCCTTCTAGCGGCTGCAGGTCCGTTCTCCCAAGATGCTGGTCTGCATAGTCCACAGCAGAGATGTCCGAAAGAAGGTTGCTGTCGTATACATTTTCTTGCAACAGATACTTTCCAACCGCTTTTGCAGTGCGCAGACCAACTTCTTCTAGAAATGCCTCTGTAGTTTTGTTCTTCTGCATATATAGAGAGAAATATAGTTTTCTTTTTTTATACTTTCATTTCGGATACAGCACGTTTTTTGGATACAAGCGCTGTAGAAATTCAAAAATACAAGGCAGAGGGCTGCAATTTCAACTTTTGTAGAGGCGCAAAAATACAGGGCAGAGGCTGTTGCAAATAGGCAAGTTTCCCACCCCAACCACCTCTTTTTCTATGTATAGAAAGGTCGCTGTCCGTAGCATAGATACCCCAAACACCTCTTTTTTCTATGTATAGAAAGGTCGCTGTCCGTAGCACAGGTGCGTTGGAACTGTCCTTTGCCTTTGCAAAAATACAGGGCAAATAGGCAAGTTTCCCACCCCAAAAACAAAAAAGATCCCAAACGCCTTTTTTCCTATGTATAGAAAGGCCGCTGTCAGTAGCACAGATACCCAAACACCACTTTTTCTATGTATAGAAAGGTCGCTGTCCGTAGCATAGATACCCAAACACCTCTTTTTCTATGTATAGAAAGGTCGCTGTCCGTAGCATAGAATACCCGAAAACCTTTCCAGCACCCCTAAAAAAAGGTCGTTGTGCAAATATGTGGGAAACTTGCCTATTTGCCCTGTATTTTTGTGAAATGGAACGTTCCGTGGCGCAAAAAGACCCCAAACACCTTTTTTCTATGTATAGAAAGGACGCTGTCCGTAGCATAGAATACCCGAAACCCCCGTGCGTTGAAATCCGCCTGCGTTGGAACTGTCCTTTGCCCCCTACTAAGGAAGTCTATAACACCGTGAAAAAGAGTACTTACTTACATGGAAACTAGCAAGTACACTAGTATGGGCTGCGTATGTGTCTTCTATTATAAATGAAATTCAATGGTTAAAGGAAGTCTATAACACCGTGAAAAAGAGTACTAACTTACATGGAAACTAGCAAGTACACTAGTATGGGCTGCGTCTGTGTCTTCTATTATAAGTAAAATTCAATGGTTAAAGGAAGTCTATAACACCGTGAAAAAGAGTACTTAACTTACATGGAAACTAGCAAGTACACTAGTATGGGCTGCATCTGTGTCTTCTATTATAAGTAAAATTCAATGGTTAAAGGAAGTCTATAACACCGTGAAAAAGAGTACTTAACTTACATGGAAACTAGCAAGCACACTAGTATGGGCTGCGTCTGTGTCTTCTATTATAAGTAAAATTCAATGGTTAAAGGAAGTCTATAACACCGTGAAAAAGAGTACTTAACTTACATGGAAACTAGCAAGTACACTAGTATGGGCTGCGTCTGTGTCTTCTATTATAAGTAAAATTCAATGGTTAAAGGAAATCTATAACACTGTGAAAAAGAGTACTTAACTTACATGGAAACTAGCAAGTACACTAGTATGGGCTGTGTCTGTGTATTCCATTATAAGTAAAATTCAATGGTTAAAGGAATTCTATAACACTGTGAAAAAGAGTACTTTACTTTACTCATGTAAGTACAATACATGGCTTGTCTTACACAGAACAAGCAAAACAGAAAAGCCTTCTACAACTTTGTTTATATCCATAAATCAAGTTCCAGCTGATCAACAAGGGTTGATAAATACTGGAACAATACTGAAACTGTTACTGTGTAAAAGGTAACATAATAATAATAATAATAATAATAATAATAATAATAATAATATAATAATAATAATAATAATAATAATAATAATAATAATATATTAATGATACAGTCAATCCAAAAAAAGTTGTCCAGAATATATACACATATATACATGTACACATACAGTCATTCTCAAAAAGGTTGTTCAGATGAAATGACTACAATACTACAATAAAGTCACGTGATTCATTATGTTTACAATTTCTGCACGCGGAACTGCGAGTTGATACCAGCGCGCATTACATTCAGTTCTCACAATGCAGTGTACTTTTGCATCTCAAATTGAAATTCCACGCGAAAAAATCGAATGCATAATGAATCACGTGACTTTATTGTAGTATTGTAGTCTTTTCATCTGGACAACCGTTTTGAGAATGACTGTATAACTATCACGTGACCGTACATGTATATACAGAACACATCAAAAAGGTCTTAAAGTGTTGATTTTATATACTGAATAATGTAGCCAAAAGCTGATTACTAATAAGGGAACCTGGAGTTAATGTATTCCATATATACTGTCACGTGATAGTTATATGTGTATATGTGTATATCTTCTGGACAACCTTTTTGGGATTGACTGTATATAATAATAATAATAAACTAAACCAAAATGGAATAAGATTATTTTGGTAAGCTGAAATTAGACTGAACCTCATTTGGTAGTGCAATATATTGGACCAATGTAAAGATCCATGTGTTTTCAACCAGTCAGAGAAAACCGTTCTGTTATTGTCTAATATTAATTGACATTATAGTGTTTGCACTCTACATGTATTTGATATTTCTTTTTTTTAGAGTGATTTCAATAAACATGGGCATTACTAACTCCACCAATACAGTTACATTGTATCAGACACTCACTGTTTTGTTTTCTTTTGTTTCTTTGCATCTAATAAACACTGACAACTAATTAGTAGTTCCCATGTTTATTGGAATCACTCTATAATGTGATAACAATGCATAGTGTTAAAGTACATATGTATATATAATATACACATTAGGCTGCTTACATTGTGGTATGTGTAGTTTTCACCTGGAATTGCATAATCATTATTAGTTCATGAGCTTTATCCATGGAATGGTTGAAACCGTAACATGGAAATGTAAAGATAAAAGAAAAATAAAGTTTCTGTCACAATATGTGCACAACAGATTGCATTGACACTTCTTTGTTATTTTAGTGTTAATTTTCAACTATCCCCAATAAAGGTCTCTCAAGGTTCGAGAATGACATACTTATACATACAAAATACTGTAATATATCCATTGAGGAAAAATATTTACAATTATTATTTACAAATAAAATGGCTTCAAAAGTAAAACACAACACTTATGAGTTTTAACATAATCTTAGTAAATCAGAGGTTTGCCGCAAAGCTTGTTCTGCATTGTCTTTTAGTATAATCGATCAGGCCATGTCCAAATTTAGCCCGGGGGGTACTCCCGGGGGGTAGTCCAAGTGGAAGGGGTGATCGGCAGTCGGTTTGAAAACGAACCCTAAAAGGCACGCAGAAATTAAAGGAGCTGTTGAAGCCATGTTCATTTCGACCCCTAAAAGGTATGACCATATATGGCGAAAAAGTGATTGTGTTGATATCGTTTATCGTTTAATCAGTGACTGGACAACATCTTTCTTCTGTTCTTTCATGTTTGTTCAAAAAAGAAAAGAAATAACAATTGACCCTGAAATGTATGGAGTGATGTTACGTAACTGACTTTTGAGTCGGAACCCTAAAAGGTACACACAGGAAATATTTTCAACCCTAAAAGGACCGCCAATCACCCCTACCACTTGGACAAAGGGAGTACCTCCCCCCCCCCCACCACCAATTTAGCCTCAAGATAAAGGAAGCGCTACATATTCACAGGCTTGAGCCCACACTTGATCATTAAGTCTATCATGTTAATCTTAAATTAATTAAGTCATTATCTGTTGTTCTATTGTTTGTTTCTGCAGTATTTATACACACTCATTCATGTGTTATTCTTATCACGATGATAACAGTTGGACTGTCGAAACATGTATGATTATGTTTAAACTCAAAAGTGTCGTGTTTTCTCTTAAAATCATTATTTACAGCTGTAAAATGGGATGCTTACATATGTACATAGTTCAGTAGATAAATGTAGCTATTCATGCATGGGCTAGTTTAGAGCTCATCTGATATCACACCCTCTAGTCTCCTCACAAGAATATCCTTTCTGCCTGTGGTACAAAGGCTTCTTGAACGCAGTTCAGCCTTGAGTTCAACGCTGGTCATATCTCTTGGAGCCTTAGTAACTGATTGTACCTTTGATCTGTGAGAGGCTAAGTGTGCTTCCAACGTAGGCTTGTCTGCAAATTGGCTGTTACATGTATTGCAAACTAAAGGCTTCAGAATGTCCAAAACAGATTTCGTCAGCTGCTTAATTTGTGCACATGTAATAACATCCATGCTGTCTAGGCAGGTTTTACAGCAGTCTGCCTGTTCTTCTTTTTGCCTACCACAATTACAATAGCACTGAAAGCTGCAGTGTGGTGGGACACGGGATTTGAAATGTGAGCTGTATGAACTGGGCATGGGATGATACTCTGGAAGGTAAAAACTGCGGATGTAGTTCGCCCTCATCACCTGCCACCATTTCCCAGTTTCATCTGCTTTATTTGATCTGTTACTTAAATCTAGGTCTGACTTTATCCCTGAGTGCTTTGCCTCTTTCGCCTGCAAAGATAAGATCCCATATCCAATTTTGTACTTGTCATATAGCTTCATTGCATGACAGGGGATGGCATATACAACAGTCCAAACAGTAACATTCACATAATTGGGGAAAAAATAAGCAATACAAATTGAAGTAAAGCTCACATGATTCTTTGAGCTCGATCAATTCAGCTTGGGTTACTGACACTTTGTTAAAAAGGGTACATGCATGCCTTAGATAGAGAACAATCCTACCCAGTGCCAGGGTTCTTAGGTGTTGAGCAGGTGTTTCAGTGGTTAACTCCAAACCATCAATTAAGCGATAGCCATACCGTGCCAGGGAAATGGCTTGATCGCCAATCAGTCGTGAGGGTAACTGATTGTATCTATTCTTTTCATCTGCATAATGCTCTTTTATAAAATGCACTAGATATCCCAAGCCACAGCCACGTCTAGTAGTGTCTGTTGTTTTAAGTTTGTCACGGCTAATTTCCATGTGCTGAAGTAGTCTGTCGTTTGCTTGTACTGTAACATCTAATTCCAAAACTCTTCCCCCGACACCAATGTCATAGTTTGACGATGCATTGTTCTTTCTAGCATCTGCTGTTTTGCCTTGTCGAAGTGGAGGATCATCAGTTCCTGCTACTGAATTTTCAGTTGATTCTGTGGGTTCACATTTGCCAGCTGGGGCCCTTAGAATGTCAATAAATTCATTAAACATTCCTCTCTGGACAAATTCCAAGTAGATCAGATGGAGCAGATGTTGCCAGGAATTTATTTCGCAGTGCATAGGCTCTGGTCTTTGACGCTCTGCAAATATCCCAATTCGTGGGTATCCAAGTTGGCGAATACCATTTTCGGCCATGTATTTGAGTGTTTTGTCATGCTTTCCTTTGACTCCTTGTGTGCTTGGGAGCGATTGAATGAACTTTTGAACTTGTTTAGCATGCTTTTCTCTCACATCATTTGTATATGGTTTCCATGTGTCTTCGTTGCTGCAACCAATAGACCCACCCATTGTTACAATATTTGATTTGCTTACATTTGCAAAGGGGGAGGGATGAGTGGCAGCTTGGTTGACTTCGTGGTTTGCCCAGCTCTGCCAGCTCATATCGGCACTGGGCTGAAATTCCACTGTGCACTCTTTCCCATTAATAGTAATGATATTCCCCTCTAGTAACGACATTTTATCTGTATGTTGTCTCCAGAGATCTTCCAGTACCTGATGTTTCTCCTGAAGACTTACACAGTGGATCAGGTACTGGTAATCCCTGCTCCTCACACGATCACCCAAGTTCCACAAGGTCATGCTGCCAATTGGCATGGTCAGTTGGCTGGTTTCCGGTGCCCCGTCGATCATCTGAAAATTGAAAGATGAAGTGGTTTTCCAATTCATTAAACCAGACAAGTTTGTTAGCTAGGTGGGGCACTTTGAGATGGAGATCCATAATCATAAATACAAGCCCTGTGATTGTCCTTGCGACACCAGGAGTTTTTGGTATTTGAATGGCATGGCCAATGTTCAAGTTCTTAACAAAATTATCAACTGTCTTGTCTGATACTGCCTGTGGAAGTCTAATATCAATTCCTAAGCACTTCACATTCTTTGGTACCCAGATTTCTTTATCTGCGTTGAAGAATGATGTCTGTGTTTTACACACAAGGTTGAATTTCCTTCGGGAAAGAAAATTCTGGTATTTCAGTGCCACTGCATGCTTAATTGCTTCAGGGGATGACTGAAAGTGTTTTATTGCATTTCCAAATGTCTCTTGGAGGTACTTTCCCCTCTTATAGCCCTTTAAAAGGTCATCTATTACTTATTTGGGTGCATTGGCTGCAACATAATCCCAGGCCCCATAATATGAGCCAATTGTCCCCCCATGAATATACTGCAATGCCTTCTGAGTTTGTTTTCTCCTGTTGTATCTAGTACTTGAGTTGTAGTCATTTATCATACCTTTGAAGTAGGATTATTCTCCCTTCTAGATTTGGAAAATTGTTTTGGGTCTAATCCCAGAACAACAAGCATGGATTTAACCTGTTCATATTGTTTTTTTACGCTTTCTAGCTCCTCCCTAAACACTTCAGCTGCCTTTACACTATCTTCCTTTTCCTTTCTCAGTTCTTCAAGCGTTATTTCTGTACAACAAAAATAAATGACATTTATTATAACACTAACACACCTTAATTAGGTTACAATAAGAGTACACACTCTAAAACTGTGCAACGTTTTGCAATAAATAGTACTAAAATAGCACTAATAAACAATAGAAAACAATAGAAATAAAACTATTTTAATAGTACTAATTAAAATATAGTACTATTTATGTTGCACAGTTTTAGTGTTTGTATTCTATTATTATAAATAGTGTTTTTTTACTTTGTGAAACAGTTAGTAGACTTATAAACTAACATTAGCATTATAAACCGTCCAGTGGTTAGCTATCACAAATCCTGCAATCTGATTGGTTCACTACTAGTGGTCAACTCATAGACCACGAGTGGAGGTAAACAAACAAAATGGAGACTTCGTCGTCATGTTTTGCTAATGTTTCGAAGGTGTTTCTTGACGAATTATCGTCTGTTGCTTGTTTCTGTCATTTGCTATACTGATCTACTGGATGGTTTATGCTAAAACAATTAGACTACCGACTTCTCTGATATTTCTGTTGCTACTCATTCTCGTTTTATATGATGGATAGTCAACTCGGCATTATGCCCTACTAGAACACCATATTTCCATTATTTTCTTTTGTGTCTATTAGACGGTAAATTATTACACACTAACATTAATTTGTTTTATTTCACAGGTTTAGTGCAATCACTCTGATATAGTGGTTAAATACTAGTACTACCTGTGAAATAAAATATAATAGTCAATGTGTTGTAATAGTCAAATGAAAACAAAACAACACAACACAATGGAATTATAGTGTACTAATGCCTAATGCCTATTACCTTACAGTTACACTACTAATAAGTTACATAGACACATAGTGTTGTTATTAATATATGCAACTTTATTAATGTAAGCTAAGCTTATTATTATGAGATGAATAAGCTTATAGCCAAATTACAACAAATCATACGGTGAACATTAATTGTATTCACCTGTCTCTTTAACAGTGTTCTCGATTTCTGCTTTTGCCTTAAGTAAGTCATTTTCTTGAATCTCAAGACGACAGGCTTTTGCTTCAAGTTCCTCTCCAACTCGTTCCTCCTCTAAAGTCAGATTTCTCTTTCGCACATTCAGCTGATAAACTGGCGATGTCTTCCAAAATGCATTTAAAGGTCTTTCAGAATTGCATCGTCCTTTGTGGCAATTCAACTTCGAACACTTACGTTGTTTACGACATATATCAGTCACTGTACTGGACGCCCCAACCGACGTCCCAACCTCCATTCATGACTTCCAATATGGCGGCCAGCCAAGCTACGGACGTCGATTTGCCTCGATTTGTTTCTTGTACTTCTTTATATGATAAAAGCGGCTTAACCGCTCTAATCATTCACAACGAATTGTACTACAACTCTGGATTAACAAGAGAGCCTAATAGATTATAATTATAGAGATTCAAGCCAAGAAAGTCACAAAAATACTGAGTTTGATGATTCTGGGAGAATTTTCATAGTTTACTGACTCCCCTCAAGGGAGGACTAAGTAAAACAACAAAAACTACTATCTACTTAGCCTCTCCTCCCATAAAACAAATATTTTGCTCATTTTGGAAAGCCCGGGAAATCATTTTATGCTTCAGAGGGGGTCTTATAAACTCCGCCATTTTGAAACGTAGGCGGCGGATTTTTCCCTGAAACAGTATTTTTTGTATTCTAACATACTTCGTTTAATATATTAGCGTATTTCCATTTATTCAAAGCAATTTTATGCTAATTTAAAATTATTCAAATCGTGTGCGTCAACTGTCTGGCAAACTCGTCCCCAGGACCCTCTCTCCTCGCTATTTTCAAAACATAGCAACAGGAGGATACGGCATAGCAACAAGCCAGCGTGCAAGCAAGAGAAGTCATAAGCCCCGCTCAGGTGAGAGAGATGTCCGAGAGATACTTCCATGAGAGAGTGGAGCCGAAGAGTTCACAGTCGCTTTCAGTAGACGATAAGAAGTTCCTAAAAAAGCTTGAAGATGGAATCCACAAGAGAGATGGCCACTACGGAATGCCATTACCACTTCGTTGTGTAGATGCAGTGCTTCCAAACAACCGATCTCAAGCCCTGAGACGCTTAGCTCAACTGAAGGTTCGACTGAGTAGAGAACCCAAGTTCCGTAAAGACTACACGGACTTCATGGAGAAGACTCTAAAGAACTGTGCTGAAAAGGTTACACAAGAAAGTCATCACGAAGGTCGCATCAACTATGTCGCCCATCATGGTGTCTATCATCCTCAAGAGCCCGATAAGATTAGGGTAGTCTTTGACTGTAGTGCCCACTATGAAGGTACCTCATTAAACAAGAATCTACTTAAAAGTTTATATGGAAACCTGGACCATACCAAACGAGTACATTGAATCAAGTAGAGGAAGTGAATTCAGATGATCCAGAGGTTCAGAAGACAACAGCACTAGCAACAGCAGTTACAGGTAATGTTTCTGCAGACCACTTCGAGACCAGCAGACTTGATCGTTTCTCAGACTGGCTTACTGCCAGGAAAGCAGTGGCGATGTGTCTACGCCTCAAGAATCAATCTATTGATTTACCTTTACTTAAAGGGGCTATGTCATCCGTGGCGCATGCGCGGTCGATATGCTCTATCTTGAAAACACTGGCCCAGCGTTTTCAAGTTTCACCCGTGAGATAGCGTTGTTCATTAATCCATGTAAATCTTTGTAATCTTTTGAACTGGCTGTGGAGTGACCATTTCGAATTAGTCTTTGGACATCCTCCATTAGTCTGAGGATAATATTTTGAGTATTATTGGACAATGAGGGATGACAATGAGAGTTGTTCAACAACCAAAACAAATTTCGTTCCACGACATGGCGGCCGTCGAAGCGGCAGTGGAAGGAGAAGACTTTATAAGTCAGTCAAAGAAAGAAATAGACTGCCAGAAGACCGGCACAGCCGTTGATGGTTATCTGCTGCGGTTTCTACATCCTGTAACAGAACTAAATTTCGTACTGGATATCGTTCAGACGACTCCGTTGCCCTTCATCTTCTTACGATGGAGGAGCGACTGATCTCGAAGGATAGTCTTGCATGGACAACCACGCGAACTCTCAGTCATTCTGCGTGAACATATGTAGTTTTTCAGGTGCATGGTTCATTCGTCTATATAGTATAAAGGAAAAAGAACAAAGAAAGGTCATCACCTGATAGTGACATAACTTACTGGCCGGAATGTTGTTCGAAGTCTTCGAAAGTAAAGTCACAACATCGATCATTTCAATTGAAAATTATAAAAAATATCCTCACCTCAGTCTGTTCAGTTCCCGATGCAGTCTCCATATATAGCTTATAAAATCATCTATATGAGACTGTTAGCAGGGAAGAAGCTTGCAGATACGTTATAGAATTCCGATAACCACGCTGAACATTCACGGCGGCAAAACATCACGCTTTAACTGTCAAAGTTTTACTGTGACATCGCATGCTAATTTATGCTAATTAGAAAAATATGGCACTTAGTGCGCAGACTCCCCAGGTGACATAGCCCCTTTATTCTTTCAGTTTTTGCAAATTTATGCAAAGTACAGAAATCGAGTATTGAATGGGGTCTATGCTGTTAAAGGAGAACTGTGAGTGGATCACTTTTAAGATGAACCCACCATCCGCTAGTCATGCTGGAGGAGTGTGGGAACGACAAATCAGGAGTGTACGGAATGCTCTGCAGCCATCCTGATAGAATCTGGATGTCAACTTGATGATGAAAGCTTTCGAATGAATGGAAGCTTGCTCGAGTACACGAGGTTTTTCCAAGCGACGATGGGTTACGTTGGTACGCAAAGTGCGCCTTGCTGTAGCCACAGCGCAATTGGACAACAGAGGGAGAAGATTAGCAGCAGAAAGGTACCTCGATCGACCAGTAGAGAAGCTCGTCGTGCTCCAGTATGCAGAGTAAGACCGGGATTCCCCATCGAGGAACCAACAGTCAAGGAAAATAACTATTGACATTTCCAAGATATATACACATGTACATATTACGATAAGCATGGACACATTTAGTTACACTTTAATTACACCCTAGTTATTGTTATGTTTTAGTTTTATGACAGTGGATGACCCACTGTGGGGAGCCAATGTAACTGTTAGCATTAACAGTCGCTCGTGACCTTAGTAGTTGATCATTAATTGAATATCATATAGTATCATGTAACACGCCACGCTTAGTTCAAGCGTGATTGATTTATACAAGGACTGATCGTTGGATCTTTAATGGAAAGACAAGGTAAACTACTCAGATTATATGATTTAGATGTATTTATTGAATATCATATAGTATCATGTAATACGCCACGCTTAGTTCAAGCGTGATTGACTTATACAAGGACTGATCGTTGGATCTTTAATGGCTAGACAAGGTAAACTACTCAGATTATATGATTTAGATGTATTTATTGATTATACCTCAGAAGATAAGTTATAATGATTGTTTTCTACGTTTTGATTGTACGTATATTATATATTTTGAACCCATTTGTAATAGTATATTTCATAGTGGCATTCTATACGTGAATGCAACTCAATTAACGAACATGTTTATTTCCCTTGTGTATATAACAGTTTATGTAAATGATCCACATTATTATAGCCTGTCATAACATCGCTGCTGAGGAAGGTTGTAGCATCAACCGAAACGTCCAAATTAAATTTCTAGTCAGTGACAACATTTCTAGTTTTTCATTTTTCGCTTATTTCATAGTTAGTAAGACATTGTTTGTATATTTACATCATAGTTTTACGGTATGATGGTTCGGTTCTTATGGACGAATAAAGTGAATTGACTTGAATACCAGTACAACTTATAGCCATGTCTAACCGGTGCGTCGGCACCAGTGTAGCCACACTTATTGTTTATATATAACTAGCTTAGTCATTTGCTTTGCAGTGTTAATTTACCAAACAGTATTATAATAGACATACTCAATCCCGTCTCTTATCCTTCTTCGGATTATTCTCCATAAGTGGAGAATAAGTCGTGATTTGCTTTGCAGTGTTAATTTACCAAACAGTATTATAATAGACATACTCAATCTCGTCTCTTTTCCATCCTCGGATTATTCTCCATAAGTGGAGAATAAGTCATTTGCTTTGCAGTGTTAATTTACCAAACAGTATTATAATAGACATACTCAATCCCGTCTCTTATCCTTCTTCGGATTATTCTCCATAAGTGGAGAATAAGTCGTGATTTGCTTTGCAGTGTTAATTTACCAAACAGTATTATAATAGACATACTCAATCCCGTCTATTATCCTTCCTCGGATTATTCTCCATAAGTGGAGAATAAGTCATTTGCTTTGCAGTGTTAATTTACCAAACAGTATTATAATAGACATACTCAATCCCGTCTCTTATTCTTCTTCGGATTATTCTCCATAAGTGGAGAATAAGTCATTTGCTTTGCAGTGTTAATTTACCAAACAGTATTATAATAGACATACTCAATCCCGTCTCTTATCCTTCTTCGGATTATTCTGCATAAGTGGAGAATAAGTCATTTGCTTTGCAGCGTTAATTTACCAAACAGTATTATAATAGACATACTCAATCCCGTCTCTTATCCTTCTTCGGATTATTCTCCATAAGTGGAGAATAAGTCATTTGCTTTGCAGCGTTAATTTACCAAACAGTATTATAATAGACATACTCAATCCCGTCTCTTATCCTTCCTCGGATTGTTCTCCATAAGTGGAGAATAAGTCATTTGCTTTGCAGTGTTAATTTACCAAACAGTATTATAATAGACATACTCAATCCCGTCTCTTATCCTTCCTCGGATTATTCTCCATAAGTAGAGAATAAGTCATTTGCTTTGCAGTGTTAATTTACCAAACAGTATTATAATAGACATACTCAATCCCGTCTCTTATCCTTCCTCGGATTGTTCTCCATAAGTGGAGAATAAGTCATTTGCTTTGCAGCGTTAATTTACCAAACAGTATTATAATAGACATACTCAATCCCGTCTCTTTTCCTTCCTCGGATTATTCTCCATAAGTGGAGAATAAGTCATTTGCTTTGAAATGTTAATTTACTAAACAGTATTATAATAGACATACTCAATCCCGTCTCTTATCCTTCTTCGGATTATTCTCCATAAGTGGAGAATAAGTCATTTGCTTTGCAACGTTAATTTACCAAACAGTATTATAATATAGACATACTCAATCCCGTCTCTTATCCTTCTTCGGATTATTCTCCATAAGTGGAGAATAAGTCATTTGCTTTGCAGCGTTAATTTACCAAACAGTATTATAATAGACATACTCAATCCCGTCTCTTATCCTTCCTCGGATTGTTCTCCATAAGTGGAGAATAAGTCATTTGCTTTGCAGTGTTAATTTACCAAACAGTATTATAATAGACATACTCAATCCCGTCTCTTATCCTTCCTCGGATTATTCTCCATAAGTGGAGAATAAGTCATTTGCTTTGCAGTGTTAATTTACCAAACAGTATTATAATAGACATACTCAATCCCGTCTCTTATCCTTCCTCGGATTGTTCTCCATAAGTGGAGAATAAGTCATTTGCTTTGCAGCGTTAATTTACCAAACAGTATTATAATAGACATACTCAATCCCGTCTCTTATCCTTCCTCGGATTATTCTGCATAAGTGGAGAATAAGTCATTTGCTTTGCAGCGTTAATTTACCAAACAGTATTGTAACGGGCTCAGCTCCGTGGTGGAGAGATCCGTGAGGTAGCTAGTGAAGAGACCCACCAACTCCACAAAGTACGGTTTTTAATACTGAGAATATTGTACACCTGTGTACTCGTCGAATGTCTGTAGGCCTAATGACCTACAGCTTGCGTTACAAGGTGTAATATAGCTAATGACGTTTACAACTATGACGTAATGATATATGATGAAAACTGAAGGCGTATTGGTGCCGTAACACTGCTTCCCTAAATGCACATACATGTACTTGAAAACTGATAACTGAAACAATGTAAATATTGAAATTATAAGACAATTACGAGCTAATTTGACTTATGCTAACAAATCACTAAATATGAATAGAAAATGAAATGGCTTGCTAAAATGTCCATAATAATGTTTAGTGATTTGAATTTCTGACCCTCTAACGAACAACAATGCCTCCCTGGAACGCCTAGTGCTACAGCCATCGTGCTTGGTCTACCAAAGCCCTGGTAACTCCATCTCCGTTCATCAGATCTTCTCCTCAACCAATACAACAAGTAAGTCCGTTCCAATGTTAAGCAGTGTTAGAATACAGAATATTAAAATTACACAAGAAGGACTCGCCCGATTCGCAACCACTTAGATAGAACATCGCAAGACGCCTAAAAGAAGAATACCTTGAAGAATCCAGCGTCAAAACTATTACATTCTTGCAATTAGACGTATCCACATTGCTGCTATATCATGATTGTCTATTTAACTACAATAAAGTTAGAAAAAACTTGTGTGACTCATCACTAAGCTATAATGGAATCTGGAAACAATCTAAGTCCTCATCAAACAACTACCAAAGGTCACGAGCCCGTCGACCAGACCACAGATACTGGTTTTAATGAAACCTTCGTTCAGTCAGATCAGTCAGATACGGTACTAAATATTGATGAAGACTTAGAACAGAACGCACGCCATGCAATAGGGCCACGTCCCAGAACAATGACTGAGAAGGGATCTGAATTTCGTTTTGCCATAAAAGAGAGGGACGCTAAGTTAGCAAACAAAAGCCTTTATGTCAGTCTTGACACATTCCAGGCAGTTTTAAATCAATCAAAAGATAAAGACCAAATAAACACTTAATTGGAAGGATGCCTCGCGCTAGCAAACACCGCCAAAGACATACTAATGGATTGGCTTCAGTTGGCCCAAAACACAGCACGTGCTCCCGAAATACTCGAAATGTTAACCGCTATTAAAGTCTCAACCGAGAGAGTTCGTAGCTCGGCGCTAGCAAGGGTACGCAGTTTAGATAAAGAAGATACCTATGGTGGCCCGTTAGAACAATTTTTTTTGTGAGCGCGCACGTCGAAATTTTCTAGAGTACGCACGCAAAACTCAGGATTTATCTTAGTACGCACGCAATCAAGGTCGAGATCTTTCTAGAGTACGCACACAAACCAAAACTTCATCGTGTAATTCGTGTAATTGTCTTCGTACTGTGATATGTGTTGTGTTAATAATGGTCTGAATCGTTCTAAAATAATCGAATACAGCCATAACAGGCTTTCATGAACAGACGAAGAAGTTATCCGGCATTATTTCGATCCTTTGTGGCTGGAAATACAAAAGCATTTTGGCTTTCATCAACAAGTACTTTGGCTTAAACTGGAAGTAAGTTGCGAATTCTAAATAACTATATATAGTATTATATTTGGCAATATGCTTTACGCCGGGGTTAATACGACATCGTTTATTTACATATATCAACTGAATCGATCTTGTTTTATTTATACTTGTGGTGACCTTTCTTCGAACCTTTCTCTTTACAGTCTTAGGAAA
This sequence comes from Actinostola sp. cb2023, assembly GCA_033675265.1. NCBI lineage: Eukaryota > Metazoa > Cnidaria > Anthozoa > Actiniaria > Actinostolidae > Actinostola > Actinostola sp. cb2023. The sequence goes on along the minus strand of JAUJYZ010000800.1, from coordinate 100,991 downwards.
TTGAAGTACTTTTTATTCAAAGAGAAGTTATTCCGAAGAGGCAACTTACTTCCAGTTTAAGCCAAAGCCTGTTGATGAAAGCCAAAATGCTTTTGTATTTCCAGTGACAAAGGATCGAAATAATGCCGGATAACTTCTTGGTCTGTTCATGAAAGCCTGTTATGGCTGTATTCGATTATTTTAGACCGATTCAGACCATTATTAACACAACACATATCACAATACGATGAAGTTTTGGTTTGCGTGCGTACTCTAGAAAGATCTCGACCTTGATTGCGTGCGTACTAAGATAAATCCTGAGTTTTGCGTGCGTACTCTAAAAAAATTCGACCTGCGCGCTCACAAAAAAATTGTTCTAACGGGCCACCATAGATACCAGTTCTGTCATTTCCGCCGGTAGATCACGTACATCGCGAAGATCTTATCGCTCGCAACGCTCATCTTACTCAAGTCGTTCTTCTAAGGAAACTTTGTTAGACGTTAAAGCGAAACGAGCAGCGCTAGAACAAACTCTTATGTTTAATGATGCTATTCAAGAACAACAAAGATTGTTAAATAAACTGCAAATTCAAAAGGAACTAAGCGAAACAATCGGCCCAAGAGACAGTTTATGCTGATGCGTTGAGAGATGAAGTCACGAACGAAGATTTACCAGTACAAACCGAAAACATGACAGACAGGTTTATGTCACAGCAGGAGTCCACCGGAACCGGAACCAACTTGATATTCGACACAGGCAGCCCAGCCAATTCCCAGCAGCCACCTAAAGCTCAAGACGACACAGGCAACCCAGTCACGTCACGACAGTCCACAGCTCTCACCGACACAGGCAACCCAGTCACGTCACGACAGTCCACAGCTCTCACCGACACAGGCAACCCAGTCACGTCACGACAGTCCACAGCTCTCACCGACACAGGCAACCCAGTCACGTCACGACAGCCCACAGCTCACACCGACACAGGCAACCCAGTCACGTCACGACAGTCCACAGCTCACACCGATACAGGCAACCCAGTCACGTCACGACAGTCCACAGCTCACACCGATACAGGCAACCCAGTCACGTCACGACAGTCCACAGCTCTCACCGACACAGGCAACCCAAGTCCCGCCACGACAGCCTTCGGTTCAAGCCTCTACGGACAACCAAGTCTCGCCTCGACAGCCTACGGTTCAAGCCTATACGGACAACCAAGTCTCGCTACGACAGCCTACGGTTCAAGCCTCTACAGACAACCAAGTCTCGCTACGACATCCTACTGTTCAAGCCTCTACGGACAAACAAGTCCCGCCACGACTGCAGCTCATACCGACACAGGTAACCCAAGTCTAGCCACAATCACGACAGGACAGCCTACGGTTCAAGCATATTCAAGCATCCCAGTCACGCCAGGACAGCCTACGGTTCAAGCTTATTCAAGCATCCCAGTCACGACAGGACAACGCAGTGTATTTCGATCTGACTCAGACAATGTTACTTCCTCTAGAGCACTTACGAGTCACTACATGAGCACTCCAACAAACAATCAACCATGCGCTAAATTAAATACGGGCGTGCACTTCAGCACTTCTCAGTACAACGGACAGTACCATGCTCCCCAACCAATCTTCTCACAACAACATGTCAGTTCTGAGACCATCACCCCAATGAGTTCACCAGCTACACTCTATAATGAAATCCAGCCTACCCAATCCATCGAGCCTACGCTCCACAGGTCGTCTACAGACAGCGTGTATACGATTGCAGAAGCCTTGGCCAGGATAACACAGCTGCAACGACTGCCAACAGCAAAGCCAGATGTATTCACGGGCGAAGAAGCAGACACAAAATTCTTCATCTGGGAAACAGCTTTTGATGCTCTGATAGATTCCGCACCGATAACCACCCAACAGAAACTTTATCTCCTATACCAACACTTAAGCGGAAAATCAAAGAAGGTAGTTGAACAGTTACAATATATGGTTGGTTCAGATCCAGATCTAGCTTACAACGAAGCAAGGAAGAAACTTAAGCAACGTTTCGGCCGTTCAGCTATAATAGCCACTGACTTCGAGAACAAACTGTCCAATTGGCCAAAGATCGCTCACAACGACGCGCAAGGACTGCGAGATTTCAGCGACCTTCTGCAACAAGTACAAATCGCAAGCACGCACATGTCTACTCTGAAGATCTTTGAGTATCCATCTAAGATTCAAGCCTTGGTGGAAAAGCTCCCAAGCTGGTTCATGACCAGGACGAAGTGGTCAATACAAGTTCAAGTGCTACAGCAGCGTGAAGACTGCAATGCCTTCCCAAGTTTTGCAGACTTCGTTAAAGAAGTAACATTCCACGCAGATCGTTTGAACATTCCTCCAGCTCAGTACCGCACGCATACCCATCAAGACCCGCACGCACAAGGTCACAGGGTACAACGGCACTGGCGTCAAAGGCCAAGGAGCAAGTTGCAACGTCGCCCAAACAAGCATCGAAAGACGAAGTCAATGAGAAGAAACAACCAACCCAAGACAGTTCTCAAGTCGATAAATTTTGTTTCTTCCACAACATCAAAACGCACACTCTAAACGAGTGTAAAAAATTCAGAGAACTGAAAATCAACACGAGAAAGGAGTTCTTCACGAAGAATAATATCTGCTTTAATTGCACCATCAAAGGCAAGCACCTAGCACAGAACTGTGACCAAAAAATGGACTGCGACATCTGTCATCGGGCACACGCCACAGCCTTACATATCGAACGACACCCCCATCTACCCAGCACTTCATCCGCCTGTACAAACGTTTGCGGAGGGAAGAAATCCAGTCGGTCTTGTGCGAGAATCGTCCTTGTCAAGTTGTCACACTACACGCAGCCAGGCAATGAAATCCTTACTTACGCAGTGTTAGACGACCAGTCCACCGACGTGTTCATCGACAACACACTACTGAACAAGCTAGGCGTTCATGCGCCAGAAGTTGACCTACAAGTCAACACAATCATTGGTTCCAACACCATCAGAATACAGAAGGTCCCTGGTCTATACATACAAGACGTTGACAACCAGTATGCGCCAATAAGGATACCATACGCCTATACTCGGGAGTACATCCCAGCCACACATCAAGATATCGCTACACCGAACATAGCCAGACAATGGAAACACCTTGCATAGATCGCTGACAAGCTACACCATCGTGAAGACATAGGCATAGGCATGTTGATAGGTCGTAACGTTCCAGCAGCGTTTCAACCTAACAACGTAATCTCTGGAAATTCAGAAGAACCATGGGCCGAACAATATAAATTCGGTCGGACGGTGATCGGCCGCGTTTGTACTGTAAAGAACAAGCCAGCGAGTGCAGCATCAAAGCTTCAGTTAACTGCGTCATTGTCGAAAGAGAAAACCTCCTAGAACAAGACACAACAGAAATCTCCAATCTTCATTCTGATCATTTGATTTCCCAATCAACACAGTCAAAAGATGTAATAAGTCCAAAACAAATCCGCGAAATGATGGAGCTTGATTATTGCGAACTATACCACTCGCAACCTTCATGGAACCGAGCAAGTTGAGTTAATTTGAAGATAGACGTTTCAGAACTATACTCGACGCAGGTCTGCACAAAAATTCAGATGGCAACTGGGAAGCACCACTCCCATTCAAAACAGATGACATCACCATGCCAAACAACAAGAAACATTGTTTGGGAAGACTTCTGTCACTAAAGCGAAAGCTACTGAACGACGAGAAGATAAAGTCTGACTACTTATCCTTTATGCAGAAAACTCTTGATCGCAGTCATGCAAGCCAAGTTCCTTCCGACCAGCTACATACTGCCGATGGTAAGGTGTGGTATCTTCCTCACTTTAATGTCTACCATCCAAAAAAGCCAAACCAAATCAGAGTTGTTTTTGACTGCAGTGCAGTATTCGAGAACGAATCACTGAACCAACATCTATTGCAAGGACCAGACCTGATGAACCCTCTGATAGGAGTCCTAACACGATTCCGCAAAGAAGAAGTTGCCATAGTCTGCGACATAGAACAAATGTTCCACAGTTTCTTCGTAAATCCAGAGCACAAAGATTTTCTACGATTTCTTTGGTTCGAGAACAATGACCTCTCCGGCCCAATCAAGGAATATCGCATGAATGTTCATCTCTTCGGCGCAACATCATCTCCAGGCGTCGCAAACTTCTGCCTACACCAAACGGCAGAAACCAACAGAGCAGAATACGAAGACGAAGCTGCAGATTTCCTCAGACGAGACTTCTATGTGGACGATGGATTGAAGTCTGTCCCTACAGTCAACCAAGCCTTAGAGTTGATCGAAAAGTCTCAAGCCATGTGTGCCAACGATAAATTGCGGCTGCATAAATTTGCAAGCAACAAGAAAGAAGTTTTGGAAGCTTTACCTGCTGAAGACCGTGCGAAAGACCTCAAAGATCTAGATTTACGCCACGATCCTATGCCAATCCAGAGATCACTGGGCACTTACTGGTGCATAGAGTCTGACACTTTTGGCTTCCGCATTGAACTGACAGCCAAACCAATGACCAGACGTGGTATCTTGTCCACTATAAGCTCAGTGTACGACCCTCTGGGAGCTGTATCACCTGTAATTCTTACTGGCAAACATATTCTGCAATTACTCTGCCGCCAGAATGTTAACTGGGATGATCCAATACCCGAAAGCATCCAACCTCGATGGGAGAAGTGGCGCACAGAGCTACCTCTTCTCGAAAAGCTAAAGTTCCCTCGGTGCCGCAAGCCACCAGGATTCGGAACTCCAATACAAACAGAAATTCGACTGTAACGGGCTCAGCTCCGTGGTGGAGAGATCCGTGAGGTAGCTAGTGAAGAGGCCCACCAACTCCACAAAGTACGGTTTTTAATACTGAGAATATTGTACACCTGTGTACTCGTCGAATGTCTGTAGGCCTAATGACCTACAGCTTGCGTTACAAGGTGTAATATAGCTAATGACGTTTACAACTATGACGTAATGATATATGATGAAAACTGAAGGCGTATTGGTGCCGTAACAAGTATTATAATAGACATACTCAATCCCGTCTCTTATCCTTCCTCGGATTATTCTCCATAAGTGGAGAATAAGTCATTTGCTTTGCAGTGTTAATTTACCAAACAGTATTATTAATAATAGACATACTCAATCCCGTCTCTTTTCCTTCCTCGGATTATTCTCCATAAGTGGAGAATAAGTCATTTGCTTTGAAATGTTAATTTACCAAACAGTATTATAATAGACATACTCAATCCCGTCTCTTATCCTTCCTCGAATTATTCTCCATAAGTGGAGAATAAGTCATTTGCTTTGAAATGTTAATTTACCAAACAGTATTATAATAGACATACTCAATCCCGTCTCTTTTCCTTCCTCGGATTATTCTCCATAAGTGGAGAATAAGTCATTTGCTTTGAAATGTTAATTTACCAAACAGTATTGTAATAGACATACTCAATCCCGTCTCTTATCCTTCCTCGGATTGTTCTCCATAAGTGGAGAATAAGTCATTTGCTTTGAAATGTTAATTTACCAAACAGTATTGTAGGATCTAGATATGTATAGTCAGCGGTTTAACGTATTTTAGTAGTGACGTCAGAAACCATGTAATCAGTCAACACGAACGGATAGTCACGATGAACTGCTAGAGCCGTCAACATGAGGTAAATCGGATTCGATAATTAGCTGTAATAACGTCATTTGGCAGTGATATATATATATTACATCGTTGTATTTCAGAACCGTCAATTCCGTCAGTTTAAGTTCATTCTTGTAAACCCATCGCAAGGAATAAAGTTATGACCGACGCGTGTTTCATGTGAAGAAGTCTAGCAGTCAGTCAGTAATTTATGTGATCGTACATTAGTTCTCATGTGGCCTGGAAGTTAGTTTTATTGTCTATATGGTCATGCAAGTAAGTGAAAGAGAAAGATTTCAAGTGTCGAAGCTATTATTCATGCTGTTTGCTGTGATACACAAACGTTCCCACGACAATGTCTACGGAAACTAACGATCAAAGGATACCGCCGTCTGGGACCACAGGGATCCCATCAAGTCAAGATAATGTTTATACGCCGTCAACCGTAGTAGGATTTCCATCAAGTCAAGATAATGTTTATACGATGTCAACCGCAGGATTTCCATCAAGTCAAGATAATGTTTATACGCCGTCAACCGTAGTAGGATTCCCATCAAGTCAAGATAATGTTTATACGATGTTAACCGCAGGATTTCCATCAAGTCAAGATAATGTTTATACGATGTCAACCACAGGGATCCCAACAAGTCAAGATAATGTTTATACGATGTCAACCACAGGGATCCCAACAAGTCAAGATAATGTTTATACGATGTTAACCGAAGGATTTCCATCAAGTCAAGATAATGTTTATACGATGTCAACCACAGGAATCCCGCCAAGTCAAAGTAATGTTTACAAGCCGTCAACCACAGGGATCCCAACGAGTCAAAGTCAAGTTCCTTCTGGTTTATTTTCAATAAACCAAACACGGACAATGGATGTTAGATCAAGAGGTGCTAATACACTATTAGACCTAGATGGGATTTTGTCAGAAAGAATAAGAAGTTTCAAGAAATCCTACAGCAGTTATAAAGGACATTTAACACGATTGTACAGCGAAATGGAGCAAGCTATGAGCTCGATAGATGTTATGGTTGCCATGGAAAAGAAAAAGGGCATCGAAACAGTGTACAGTAATTTACGAGAAACATACGATAGACTTAATGAACTTATGTCACTCCACGAGAGAGAGACATTAGCAGGAAATCAAGTATGTGAAGTCGAAAGACGAAATATGTATCTGTTAAAGTATGGACAATGGCTGATGTCTGTTGACCAAGTACCAACATCTGTACCACCGGTAAAGAATACCTTAGAAAACGATATTGGAAAAGAGGAAAGGAACAGTCACAAGTCACATGGACGAAAATCATTGTCATCGAAGTCAACGAGTTCGTCATCAAGATTGAGTCGCGGGTCCGCAAAGGCCAAGCGAGAGAAGGCACAGCTAAAACTGCAGAGACTTGGACAAAGGAAGGAGTTGGAGAGGAAGCTAGAGGAGTTTCAACTCACAACTGAAATTGAAGAAGCAGAAATAGAAATACGTATAGCAGAAGAGATAGAAGGAGACAGTGCCGAAGAAAAAGCTTCAGAGTCAATGGGACTTCCTCGTCAAACTGATCATGAAAAGGTTGATAAGTACCTGGAGGAGTGTTCTCATCAGTCTCCTCAACTATCATTCGCTAAGCTACCCGATCAGTCACTCCAGAGACAGTCAACCAAATCGTATACTGATGTTAAGGTTGATGATGACCAGCAACATGAACAACAACGTGGGTGTGTAACCCAATCTCATGAGCATGAGCAGAAAGCTGATGATAGCCGTATCACCAACGTTAGTAATACGGACACTAATGTATACGACGTTCTAAAGAAACAGCAAGCAACGATGGACGAGGTAGTAAGGAACTTAAGTATGCCGAAGAGAGGCTATATGACATTCGAAGGAGATCCAGTAATGTTCCCATTGTTTATGAAGAACTTCGAGATTAACGTCGAAAGTAAAGAGGAACATGACAGCGATCGTTTGTCTTACCTGATTCAGTTCTGTAAAGGAAAGGCTAAAGAAGCGATCGAACACTGCATCATTATGCCCCCCGAAGAGGGATATAAGAGAGCAAAGGACATTCTAAGAAAGAACTTTGGCCGAACGCATATTGTATCAAAGGCCTTTCTAGACAAGGTAGTGAAAGGTCCACCAATTAGAATTGCTGAGAGCGAGAAGCTCGCGCAGCTGTCACGTGATATGGAAAGCTGCATGCTGGGTTCGAGCCAACTGGATATGGAATCAAACTTGAACTCGCTGGATACCCTCGGAAAGGTCGTTGGGCGACTACCTATTTCAATGAAAGCCAAGTGGGCAGAAAAGGCGAATCAACTGTATGATAAAGGAGTTACTCCCAAGTTCTCGCATTTAGCCAACTTCGTTGAAGAAAGATCTGCCGTTGCAAACACCTACTTTGGCCAGCTAATTTCAGAAGGCAAGAATTTTTTCTATCATGGCGGCGAGCTGGACGGTTGTGTGTGAGTGAGCTCGCGGCCTTATCCCGATACACTAGTTTTAATGAGCCTTACTTCTTCTCAAAGACAAAACCTTTAAAATATATTCTTGTGAATGGGTAAAAACAAGAGAAGAAAAGCAAGAGAGCCGGCGAATTCGACGTCAAGTACCGAAACGTCACCCTTGGCGAAAGCGAGGAAGATGGCGGACCTTGCAGGAGAACAAGAGCCTCCAAGTTTATCAGAATTGTATCAAATTGTTAAAGATATTCGGTATAATACCACAGTGATCCTAGAAAACAACAAGCGTCTTGAAAAGAGTCAAGAAGAGTTCACCGAGTCATTAGCTTTTCATGTTAAAATGGTAGAGGAGGTTGCAAGCAAGAATAAGCAGCTCGAACGTGAAGTTGCTGTTATAAAGAACCAGCTAGTAGAGAAGAATGAAGACCTTGCTGAGCTTAAGACCCAGATAGAAAGAAAGGACGAAGAGATGTTAACCCTGAGGAACAACGTGGAGGAGGTGGAGGGGAAAATGGATGACCTTGAGCAATACTCAAGGAAACACAATGTGGTAATAGCAGGAATACCGATTGGAGAGAACGACGACCTCGAAGCAGTAATTAACCTAGGAGAGCTCTTAGGGGTAAACATTGAAAGAGATGATATTGATATTTGTCACCGAATCCGTTCAAGCAAGGAGGTCAAACCAATTATAGTTAAGTTCCACTCCCACCAACTGAAGAGTGAATTGTATAGAGCCAGGTACAAGTTAAAAAACTATACTGGTAGCGGCCATTCGGATTTGAATGGAGCTGCAAGAATCTTTATAAATGAAAGTCTCACTGAAGTACGAAGCAGGCTCTTTAATGAGGTAAGAAAACGAGTGAAACTAAATAAGTGGCATAGCTGTTATACGACAGACGGCCGAATTCTGGCGAGGAAAAAGAAAGGCGAAAGGCAGTTCGTGATAAACAAGGAGGTCGACTTAGAAGAACTTTATTTATATGAATGACTTTTATAGATGAAGGAGGCAAGATCTTCAGTTCATATTACATAGTATTAGGAATAGCCTATACGGTGAACGTTATTAACTAAAGTGGCTATAGTTATTATAGTCTAAATCTAGCATTTTTAACACATGGGTGTATCGGGATTAACCGTATATCAAGTTTAGATGTGTATCGTAACCCCTAAGCATGTTTATTGGTGTATGTATTTTTTGCTCGACGCGGATAGCTGTATACGTATTTGCAATGCTAATGACATAGTAGTTTCAAGAACGATTCAAAGTTGAATTTTAACGTGCTTTCACTCAATCCCAGGGGATTAAGAAATACAACGAAATTAAAGAAAGTGTTAAACTGGTCAAGTAAGCACGGGGGAGAAAGGGGCGTGACATTTCTTCAGGAATCTCATACAAATTCAGATATGGAACAAAAATGGCAATTACTAACAAAGGGAGAGTTTATAATGTCACATGGGACTTCCAATAGTAGAGGCGTCGCCATTCATATAGGTCAAAATCTAGAGTACCAAATAACATCGAGATTAATTGATTCTGACGGGAGGTACATTTTGCTCCTAGTCAAGATACAAGGCTCCGATTTTTTATTAATCAATTCATATGCTCCGAATAACGAACAAGACCAAGTGATATATTTTAGGAACTTATTTGACCAAATCAGCACAATTGATTGTCCTTTAGAAACACACATTGTATGGGGAGGTGATTTTAACGTGATATTCGACATAGACTTGGAAGCTTCGGGAGGTAACCCCTCTCTAAAGTTGAACTCGGTGGAGGAAATCGAATCTATTAAACTAGAATTGGACCTGGTGGATATATGGAGGGTACGGAACCCAAGTGTGAAGAGATTTACCTGGAGAGGTACTGCCCAAGGTAAAAAAACTTCACCTACACAGGTTTTACATAGAAGACTTGATTACTTTTTCATATCAGACGATTTACAAGCTGTTGTTAAGGAGACTGACATAATTCCTGCACCAGCCACCGATCACTCAGCATTAGTTATAAACGTTAAGTCCTTTGACGAGGACGTAAGAGGCCCTTCCTTCTGGAAATTTAATAATTCGCATATAAATGACGTTGAATATGTAAAGAAAATGACAGAAAAAATTTCGGGAGTATTAAAAGAAATTTCAAAGGAATGTTCTGATCCACAATTACGCTGGGAGTTATTGAAATATGAAATAAGAAAATTTACAATCGCGTTTTCTAAAGCTAAGGCGAAGAAATCTAGAGCTACTTTAGAGCTTCTAGAAGCCAAAATAAAGGATATTGAAAACATTCCTAATTGGGAAAGGATTGAAAAATTAACAAAAGAACATATCAAGGCCAAGCTGGAACTTGATAAGTATTACGACTATATTACAGAAGGTTTAATTCTGAGGTCCAAGGTGAACTGGTACGAGTATGGTGAAAAAAGCAATAAATATTTCCTAACTTTAGAAAGAAGAAAGAAGAATAAAACTCACATTCGAAAGATCAAATTAGATGATAAAAGTGAAATAACAAATCCAAAAGACATACTAAAAAATATAGAAGCCTTTTATGATAATTTATATGCTTCAAAAAATAAAACCTCAGAGGCGGATTGTACTGCTTTCCTGTCGCATGCCAATATCGAAAAGCTCAATGAGACGGACAGGTTAAAGTGTGAAGGCTACGTTACTGTTAGTGAATGTTACGATGCTTTGCAACAAATGGGGAATATGAAATCCACCGGAAACGATGGTCTATCTAAATAATTTTATATAACTTTTTGGGACAGTCTAAGTAAGGAATTGGTTTTGTGTTTGAATGATGGCCTTGATAAAGGCTCTTTAACAACAACTCAGAAGCGAGCAGTAATCACGTTAATAGAAAAAGAAGGCAAGGACAGCAGATTCCTCAATTCATGGAGACCAATTAGTTTGATCAATCTGGATGCAAAGATTTGTAGTAAAGCACTAAGTAATAGACTGATAAATATTTTACCAAAAATTATTCATGCCTTCGTGAAATCAAGGAATATTGAGGACCCGATACGATTTATGCAGGACGTCATTGAACTCTATTCTCAAAACAATTCCTGTTTTCTGTTATTCGCTGCAGACTTCGAAAAAGCCTTTGATAGTATAGAGCACAACTTTATAATTGCCGTTCTGAAACATTTTGGTTTTGGTACTTCATTTATTAATTGGATAAGAATGCTTCTAAGGGATAATCAGAGCTGTGTTATTAATAATGGAATGTCAACTGCTTTCTTTAAAACCACCAGAGGAACAAGGCAAGGTGATCCAATCTCTCCCTATATATTTATTATGGTCATAGAAGTTCTGGCACAAATGGTTCGGGCGTCTACGGAAATTAAAGGCATTGAAGTTGCTAATTCTAAAAAGAAAATGTTATTGTTTGCTGACGACACTACATTTTTCTTACAAGATAATGATTCTTTAAAAGCTCTCCTAAATCTCCTCAACGTTTTTGCTAGTTTCTCCTCCCTTAAGATAAATTTAGAAAAATCAGAAGCAGGGTGGATTGGTCAAAGGAGCGACGGAAAGATTGAGGAACCAATAAAAAGTATCGACTTTCATAAAGATGGTTTAAAGATTCTAGGGATTTTCTTCTCTCAGGATGGTTGTTTAAGTAAAGAAAAAAATTTGGACAGAGTTTTCGAACAATTTAAGGCAACTTTAACGATCTGGAGAATGAGATGCCTCACACTAATTGGGAAAGTTCAGGTGGTGAGATCTTTAGCGCTTTCAAAGTTGTTATATGTTTGTACGAAATGTCACGTCCCGGACTATTTTATCAAGAAGATCGAAAAAGAAATTGTCAAGTTTTTGTGGAATGCGAAAAAGCCAAAAATAAGATACAAGACCCTCATTGAGAAATATGAAAGGGGTGGGCTGAAGCTTCCTGATCTAGAAACATTCATTAAGGCCCATTATATGGCATTGGCAATAGATACACTTACGGCATCAGGGAATAAAGATTGGCATGTTATTTTAGATCTGTGGTTAAAGGAAATCGGAGGTCTTAAATGCGTTGGTGTGAACTTTGATAAATCAAAAATTCCAACGAGTTTACCCCAATTCTACAAAAACATGCTTTCAACGTGGGCCTTAATTAGTGTGTTGCATGTAAAAGAAGATGATCCATACACTGTGTTAAGACAACCACTTTGGAATAACAGGCACATATTAATAGACATCAGTTATTTTTGGAGGTTCATTAAGAAGGGTATATTGTATGTTGCTGATTTGTGGTCGATAACACAAGGATTTAGTTGGCAAGTAGTACTAGACTTTGGTTTGAATAATGGAGATTTTCTTTGCTGGGCTAGTATCATTCACGCCCTACCAAATGAATGGAAGGGAATTTTAAAACAACATAACAACATCAATTTAGAATTAGTACCATTTGATAAAGTTTTTCTTAATGGAACCTCCTACAATCCAGTTAAAGTTAAAAGTAGGGACTTATATGACATGTTGTTGGTGAATAAGGCTAAACAGCCTACTGCTCAAGCAGACATTAGTCGAAAAGCTATGGTTAATGATATTGAATGGGAATCTGTGTACGCCCGCATTTACAAAATCACCATAGAAACGTATCTGAGATGTTTTCAATATAAAATTCTCAACAATTGTCTCTACTTAAATAAGAAGTTATATATATTTAAATTGGTCGACTCGCCTAGATGCTCATACTGTCTCAATGATATGGAAACTGTTCAACATTTATTTGTTGAATGTTTATACTCTCAAAATTACTACTTAGAAATTAGAAACTGGTTAAACTGTTGGAATATTAAATTGCCATCATTAAATTTTCCTAATATTATTCTGGGTATCGATGAAGGGAAGGATGTAAACCTAGTCAATTTTATTATTTGTATTTATAAGTTAACCTTATATAAAACAAGACCGAGAGGCACTCCGCCAAACTTGGATGACTTTATTTATAAATTGAAAGGGTACAAACAAATTGAATGGATGATCGCATTAAAAAATAAAAAGGTCACTTCACATTTAAGAAAATGGGAAAAATTAATGGTTTCCCTGAGCTGAATGATCTCAGGCAGATCCTTAATTTCTTAATTAACGTCTTAGTTTCAAGCGTTAATTACACAATACTACAACTATGTACATATTAAATTGTTAAAGTATAAAATTGTCAGCTACAGCGCGGCGTTTGTTTGTTCTGTTGGTGTTATGTTAAAATTATAAAATAAGAAAAGGACATGTAACTGTGTGTAATAAGTATATATATGTCAATGTAATTAGATTGTCTACAATTGAAATAAATAATAAATAAATAAATAAATATTTAAAAAAAAAAAAAAAAAGGAGTTACTCCCAAGTTCTCGCATTTAGCCAACTTCGTTGAAGAAAGATCTGCCGTTGCAAACACCTACTTTGGCCAGCTAATTTCAGAAGGCAAGAATGAATTTCAAAGGGACATGAAGCAAAAACCCAGCTACCTCAAGGCTACATCAACCCCACGCCAAAGCTACGTCAACCCTACTGCTAAGGCAACGACACTCGCTACGTCTTCTAGTGATAAGGCTCAAGGTAATGCTAACAGCGTTTGGAAAATGGTCTGTCCTCTTTGTGAGAAGGAACATTATCTAGATCAGTGTGAGAAGTTTCGCGCCAAGACTGTTGAACAACGCCTTGAAGTAACTATGGACAAAAGACTTTGTCGCTCATGTCTAAAACGAGGTCATGTGTCTATGGAATGCAGAAGAGCAAAGATGTGTAATGTAGGAGGGTGCAAAAGTAAACATCACCCGCTCCTCCATTCGTCTCTCGTACAGCAACAGTCGCAAAGAGACCAAGAGGATACTTCTGATGATCAAGCTACCCAACATGGACCGTCCATTCCAACGCCCGCAGTTAAAGGCTCTACGACCACCTCCTCACCTAGTGCAGCTTGGTCAAAACAGACGAAGGACACAGCTCATTGCAGTGCCCTACAAACCGATCTATGTCGTGTAAGTCTCAAGGTCGTTCCAGTTAAAGTAACTGCTCGTGACAGTAAGCGTGTTATTGAGACGTACGCCTTCCTAGATGATGGCTCTGATACCACTATGTGCCTCCGAAGCCTAGCTGAAGATAATAATAATAATAATAATAAATTTATTATTATTATCGGAGTAGAAGGCAAACCTGTTGAATTTGTTCTGTCAACCATGATCGGTAATCAACAAAGAAGTGGACAACAGCTCAGTTTAGACATTGTTGGTATTGCTACTGGCAAAGGCCTACGCTTAGAGAAAGTGTGGACAACAGATCGTCTTCCCATAACAGAGGAAAGCATCCTTACCAAGAACGAACTCAGTAGTTGGCCACATCTGAAGGACGTCAACATGGCAGAGATTCCTAACAAAGAGATTACAATCTTGATTGGAAGTGATGCTCCCGAAGCATTATGTCCTCTAGAAGTAAAGTCTGGTAAGAAAGGATAGCCATACGCACTACGCACCCTGCTTGGTTGGACCGTAACGGGCCCACTGAAAGGAAGAACAACACGACGTGCTGAAGTAAACTACCTTCACGTAGACCAAGTCTTGGGGTGCGATGAACCTGAGTCAGTGTTAACACCAATAGAGACACAGTTAGAACGTTTATGCAACTCGGAATTCACCGAAAGTACAGCAGAGGTCAGAGAATGTATGTCACTTGAAGATCGGCGCACCAAAGCCATTATGGATAACACAGTTACGTTTGTAAATGGACACTATCAGATAGGACTTCCATGGAAGTACGATGCACCGCAGTTGCCAAATAACAGGTCCATGGCAGAAAGGAGACATGAACTGTTAAAGAAACGACTTCTTAGAGATCCTGTTCTTGCAAAGAAGTACACAGAGACTATGGAACAGTACATAGCGAAGGCTCATGCAGCGAAAGTACAAGAAGACAGTAATTGGCCTCCTCTTCCAGATGACATGCCTGAAATAGCAGACGGCGACGTAGAAGTTAAGAAGTGCGTAAGTCAAGTTCCCGTTCAAGTCAACGTCATGTCTTCAGATGCCAAAACGACATCGTTAAGTAATATACTGCATCGCTCGTCATCTTGGTATCGCCTGTGTAAACTCATCGCCTGGCTTGTACGATTCAAGACATACTGCCGGTCGCGATATGGAAAAGGGAAGAGGATTGAAGTTTCCAAAGATCCATTGTCAGTCAAAGAAATTTCGGAAGCTGAAGACGATATTGTCAGGTTAGTTCAACGAGAAGCTTTCTGTCTAAAGAAAGATGGGTCCATAAAGAATCTGAGTCCCATCCTAGAAGAAGGAATTCTACGTGTTGGTGGCCGTCTAGTCAATGCACCAGTAGAAGAAACCCTCAAGCATCCAGCAATCTTACCGTCAAAGCACCACGTTACGAACCTGATTGTCAGCCATTACCACAAGGGAAATGGTCACGTCGGTGCTAATCAGACATTATCCGCAATTCGTCAGAAGTATTGGATAATAAAGGGACCATCAACAGTCAGACGAATCATGAATACCTGTCTACCATGTCGTCGTCAAAATCAACTCCTTGATGAAGAAACTTGGCTTACCACCTTGTGTGAAGTTGAAAAGATTATCAACGATCGTCCTTTGACACCATTATCGAATGATCCCAAAGATATGGAGGTATTAACTCAAAGCAGCCTGCTTCTCCTTAGACAGAACCACAGTGTTCCACCCTGCGACGTAGGAGACAGCATCAAGCTAAAGGAAAGATGGAAGTTAGCACAGCAACTAGCAGACTCGTTCTGGAAGCGTTGGATATCAGAGTACCTGCCTACATTACAAG
Organism: Actinostola sp. cb2023; assembly: GCA_033675265.1. Lineage (NCBI taxonomy): Eukaryota > Metazoa > Cnidaria > Anthozoa > Actiniaria > Actinostolidae > Actinostola > Actinostola sp. cb2023. The sequence goes on along the minus strand of JAUJYZ010000800.1, from coordinate 85,084 downwards.
AAAAGCAGAAATGGCTACGTCGCCAAAGAAACATGTCAGTAGGCGATCTTGTCTTAATAAAAGATGACTACATTCAACGCGGTCAGTGGCCATTGGGTTTGATAATTGAAACGTACCCAGATCAACAAGGAATAGTACGAAGAGTTCTAGTACGCACATCCAAAGGGAACTACACAAGAGACATGCATAAGGAAACTGTGTTTGCTTGAAGGTAGTGCAGATCATGATGAATAAAGAAAGGATCAAGACCCAAAAGCAAAACCAAGGACACTTGGAACATTTATATATTTGAGTTAACGCTAGATCATTAGTGTAATATGTTTAGGATAAAGGCTCGAGGTACGCCTTTCGGGGGCGGTGTAGGATCTAGATATGTATAGTCAGCGGTTTAACGTATTTTAGTAGTGACGTCAGAAACCATGTAATCAGTCAACACGAACGGATAGTCACGATGAACTGCTAGAGCCGTCAACATGAGGTAAATCGGATTCGATAATTAGCTGTAATAACGTCATTTGGTAGTGATATATATATATTACATCGTTGCATTTCAGAACCGTCAATTCCGTCAGTTTAAGTTCATTCTTGTAAACCCATCGCAAGGAATAAAGTTATGACCGACGCGTGTTTCATGTGAAGAAGTCTAGCAGTCAGTCAGTAATTTATGTGATCGTACAAGTATTATAATAGACATACTCAATCCCGTCTCTTTTCCTTCCTCGGATTATTCTCCATAAGTGGAGAATAAGTCATTTGCTTTGCAGTGTTAATTTGCCAAACAGTATTATAATAGACATACTCAATCCCGTCTCTTATCCTTCCTCGGATTATTCTCCATAAGTGGAGAATAAGTCATTTGCTTTGCAATTGGCCTCCTCTTCCAGATGACATGCCTGAAATAGCAGACGGCGACGTAGAAGTTAAGAAGTGCGTAAGTCAAGTTCCCGTTCAAGTCAACGTCATGTCTTCAGATGCCAAAACGACATCGTTAAGTAATATACTGCATCGCTCGTCATCTTGGTATCGCCTGTGTAAACTCATCGCCTGGCTTGTACGATTCAAGACATACTGCCGGTCGCGATATGGAAAAGGGAAGAGGATTGAAGTTTCCAAAGATCCATTGTCAGTCAAAGAAATTTCGGAAGCTGAAGACGATATTGTCAGGTTAGTTCAACGAGAAGCTTTCTGTCTAAAGAAAGATGGGTCCATAAAGAATCTGAGTCCCATCCTAGAAGAAGGAATTCTACGTGTTGGTGGCCGTCTAGTCAATGCACCAGTAGAAGAAACCCTCAAGCATCCAGCAATCTTACCGTCAAAGCACCACGTTACGAACCTGATTGTCAGCCATTACCACAAGGGAAATGGTCACGTCGGTGCTAATCAGACATTATCCGCAATTCGTCAGAAGTATTGGATAATAAAGGGACCATCAACAGTCAGACGAATCATGAATACCTGTCTACCATGTCGTCGTCAAAATCAACTCCTTGATGAAGAAACTTGGCTTACCACCTTGTGTGAAGTTGAAAAGATTATCAACGATCGTCCTTTGACACCATTATCGAATGATCCCAAAGATATGGAGGTATTAACTCAAAGCAGCCTGCTTCTCCTTAGACAGAACCACAGTGTTCCACCCTGCGACGTAGGAGACAGCATCAAGCTAAAGGAAAGATGGAAGTTAGCACAGCAACTAGCAGACTCGTTCTGGAAGCGTTGGATATCAGAGTACCTGCCTACATTACAAGAAAAGCAGAAATGGCTACGTCGCCAAAGAAACATGTCAGTAGGCGATCTTGTCTTAATAAAAGATGACTACATTCAACGCGGTCAGTGGCCATTGGGTTTGATAATTGAAACGTACCCAGATCAACAAGGAATAGTACGAAGAGTTCTAGTACGCACATCCAAAGGGAACTACACAAGAGACATGCATAAGGAAACTGTGTTTGCTTGAAGGTAGTGCAGATCATGATGAATAAAGAAAGGATCAAGACCCAAAAGCAAAACCAAGGACACTTGGAACATTTATATATTTGAGTTAACGCTAGATCATTAGTGTAATATGTTTAGGATAAAGGCTCGAGGTACGCCTTTCGGGGGCGGTGTAGGATCTAGATATGTATAGTCAGCGGTTTAACGTATTTTAGTAGTGACGTCAGAAACCATGTAATCAGTCAACACGAACGGATAGTCACGATGAACTGCTAGAGCCGTCAACATGAGGTAAATCGGATTCGATAATTAGCTGTAATAACGTCATTTGGTAGTGATATATATATATTACATCGTTGCATTTCAGAACCGTCAATTCCGTCAGTTTAAGTTCATTCTTGTAAACCCATCGCAAGGAATAAAGTTATGACCGACGCGTGTTTCATGTGAAGAAGTCTAGCAGTCAGTCAGTAATTTATGTGATCGTACAAGTATTATAATAGACATACTCAATCCCGTCTCTTTTCCTTCCTCGGATTATTCTCCATAAGTGGAGAATAAGTCATTTGCTTTGCAGTGTTAATTTGCCAAACAGTATTATAATAGACATACTCAATCCCGTCTCTTATCCTTCCTCGGATTATTCTCCATAAGTGGAGAATAAGTCATTTGCTTTGCAGCGTTAATTTACCAAACAGTATTATAATAGACATACTCAATCCCGTCTCTTATCCTTCCTCGGATTATTCTCCATAAGTGGAGAATAAGTCATTTGCTTTGCAGTGTTAATTTGCCAAACAGTATTATAATAGACATACTCAATCCCGTCTCTTATCCTTCCTCGGATTATTCTCCACTGAAGTGGAGAATAAGTCATCATTTGCTTTGCAGTGTTAATTTACCAAACAGTATTATAATAGACATACTCAATCCCGTCTCTTATCCTTCCTCGGATTATTCTCCATAAGTGGAGAATAAGTCATTTGCTTTGCAGTGTTAATTTACCAAACAGTATTATAATAGACATACTCAATCCCGTCTCTTTTCCTTCCTCGGATTATTCTCCATAAGTGGAGAATAATCCGAGGAAGGATAATAGAGGATTGAGTATTTATTTCTGTGACAAACTTCACTTATGCTCAACTCGAAGAGTTGAGTAATTCAAGTCAGTTATAATAGCTCTTGCCAAAATGCTTTATTTCGTCGGCTAATCATATCGCTAGTACTATATTTATTAATTTATATATGATAATAATAATAAAATTAAAATTAAACAAAAATAATAAAATAAAAATATATTATATATGTAGTTAGGACTAGAAAGTCATCAACGATGTTGTTTACACAGCTCAACCTTACATTGACAAGTACTGATATACCGTAAACTTATAAGCTTATAAGCCCTGGGCTTATACAAGTTCGTTAGGGGTTTAACTTTTGGCTATGCTTATAAACGGGGGGGGGGGTTTATATCCGGGGGGACTTATAACCGGAATAAAGAAAATACCTTTCGAAATAAGTTGTAAAGATAGCAGTTTCAAAATACGTTTTCAATCTATTGGTCTTAATTTAAAACTAACAATAAACTCATTATAATTTCCATATTTGGAACAAAATTCAAAACTGTAACTTGTTCCTCAATCTGTCCTAATTTTTAATTTGAAGTTAAATACCGTGTTCTGTGAAAATGTTTACACTAAAAAAACATATTTTCAAATTTTATTTTGATAAAAAGTCACAACATTTACTAACTTTTGATTGAAGCAGTCGAATCCAATTATTACGGCTATCACCGGCCGGAATAACGGAGTACATTGTGTCTTGGTTCGAGTGGAAATGATGTGGGTTTACCAAGAGAAGTAGAGTAAGTCTGGGAATAGTCGATCAGGTCACGTGTCGTTGCATATATAACCAGTAGAGAGGCGCCGATTCGCTCAGATAGTGGTTTGTCAGACAGCATTCAGTCGTGAAAGGTTCACCAATCATCATGGTTGTCAAAGGTATCGCAACTAAGGTGATGTTTGGTCTTTATTTGAGTTTCAATCCCTCACTTTAGGCCTTTTTTTACATATATTTGTATATATAAGTTAATGCATATAATAAGTTTCGCATAGTTCAAGTTTAACTGCAAAGACTCTCTGTGTTATTTAATGATCGATTCACATAAGTTCTGGTTCAAATGCTGAAGCAATTTCTATCGCGATGTCGTTCACTTTATACATGTATACATGATCGACTATAAAGCTACATGTAGAAAGAGCGTGTCCTAAGGCTAATCTTCCAAACAAAAGTTCGGCATTAACAAACATTTAACTTATTTCGATCTTGAGAAATTAAACATAAGTTAGAGGTTTTAAAACGTTATTGATAATAAACTTTTATACATGATTTTGAATACTGAAATATTTTACGAAAATATTGGCTGCAATTAAGCTTAAAGGGCAAGTTTCATGGGTGTTGTCAAAAAGCTGGAAATTATATCAAATGATAGTAATTGGTCTCACTAATAAATAGTTAAAATAATAACTTGAATACTCTTTTGGAAATAATTGAAAAAGCATCGTAAAAACGGAAATCGAGAAAACCAGCAAGAAGCGGAAGTGACGTCATGGGGGTCAATCCAATGCACTGAACGCAGCCGGCTTGAAGTTAACATGGCGGACGAGTCTTCAAGTCCGAGTTCACTCGAAAGTCTTTATTTGGGAAACGATTTAGAAATCATAGAGGGCTAACGTGAGTTTGAAGAGAGCAATAAGTTTGATACTTACTTATTATACTGGACCCCCATGACGTCACACGAGCGGGAAATTCGAATTCTGATTAGTGAAACTTCAGAAAATAAATTCGTTCTTGAAAATAGATTTTCTTGCAAATAAGTTTAGTTATAGTAAATTACCTTTATTATATAATACTAAACAAATCATTTTTAGAAAAAAAAAATTTCCATGAAACTTACCCTTTAAGAGAGGATGTCAGTAAGAATCGAGATTCGCCGGTCAACTAAAAAAAATCGAATTTAATTTTCTTTCGCCATATCATTCCTTTCGATGACCTATTTTAGGGAAAAATACTAAAAAGTTTCAGCGATTTTTATTTTAGAAGAAATTTGCAGTTTTTAAAAACCCGCCTGATGATTGAAAATGTTCGGCTAAATTATAAGGCAACTTGGAACAGTCGATGTGTGTTCACCTCTAGCACTACAACAACGACATTCAGCCTACTTAATAAACTTTTCTTGGTCTTTTCTACTGTAGTATTTATGTTTGTGTAACTTTTGTAGTTATTTTTCAAATTTGTTTTAAAAAGGTGTACTGTACTGAGCGCCATGAACGGAACGTTGAAATATAGGCAATGTTTGAGGTACGAAAACGGAATCTGGTACCTAATTCTTTGAGGAAAACGCCATGCCCCAGGAAAGCTTCGCCTTTGCTCTTTCAGTTTAGAAAGTTTCAACTTTGAGAATTCAATGTAGCATTTTTGAGAAATAAAATTATTATGCTTGGGACTGCCAAAATTAGCATTAATTTCGACCTATCGCGGACATTTTTGTCGTCCAAGCACAAAACGTAGTGCCAAACCACGACTATCTTTCACTTTTAATTGATTGCTGCTGATGGAAAACAATCTTCGAGTCAATAGGAATGCCTTTCAACAATGAGTCGTAAATAACCCTCGCAAAAGTTAAAATTAGCATAGATTGTCGATCAGATAACAGCATCTCACAGAAAAATTTACGAATTTTGTCTAAACGACATTTATATGAAATTCCACCCTTTCAAGCAAGTATGAATTCTGTTTAGCTTTATATTTTATGATTAAAACTATTATTTCATGCCGCAAAAAAAATATTCGAAGGGCAGTAGCGTGACTTCCAGCAGTTACATTGCGTTACATAATTGGCTTGTCAACAAAGTGGAGCATCCAGTCAAATTATCCAAACTCTTCATGAATAAGCGCCAGTTTTAAGTATAAATCAGCTTTATTGTTTGTAAATCTTATTTGGAGCAAATTCTAAGCATTTCAAAGTGAAGAACCATAATTTTCAGAAACGGCCAATACTACGGTGTTAATTTGACCAATGAATATGCTAATTTTCACTATTTTAGGAGCTTAATGTGGCTGAAATAGCTCAAATATTGTTGAAAATAATTCCTATTAACTCCAAGATTGTTATCTGTTGGCAGCGATCAACTAACAGTGCAAGATAGTCGTGTTTTGGCACTACGTTTTGTGATTTAACGACAAAAATGTCCGCGAAAGGCCGAAATTAATGTTAATTTTGGCAGTCCCAAGCATAATAATTTTATTTCTCAAAAATGCTACATTGAATTCTCAAAGTTGAAACTTTCTAATCTGAAAGAGCAAAGGTGAAGCTTTCCTGGGGCATGGCGTTTTCCTCAAAGAATTAGGTACCAGATTCCGTTTTCGTACCTCAAACATTGCCTATATTTCAACGTTCCGTTCATGGCGCTCAGTACACCTTTTTAAAACAAATTTGAAAAATAACTACAAAAGTTACACAAAAATAAATACTACAGTAGAAAAGATCAAGAAACGTTTATTAAGTATGCGGAATGTCGTTGTTGTAGTGCTAGAGGTGAACACACACCAACTGTTCAGAGTTGCCTTATAATTTAGCCGAAAATGTTCAGTCATCAGGCGGGTTTTTAAAAACTGCAAATTTCTCCTAAAATAAAGGATTGGTGAACGCCTAGCGTGCATCTGTCGAGTTTTAGATGCACGCGGGAGGTTGCTAAGCACGAAAGAAGCGAAAGAGTCGCACGAGGCGAAGCCGAGTGCGACTCTAGCTTCTTGAGTGCTTAGCAACCGACCAAGTGCATCTAAAACTCGACAGATGCACGCTAGGCGTTCACCAATCCTTTTGTAACATAGCCACAATCAAATGTTAGATAATTACTGATTTGTTTATTTTATATTAGAAAACTAACTTTCTTGGCCGATCGCGCGATGAGTTAAGTCTTAAGACATACCGACGTAAAGAAAAAGCTCAATAAGTTAAGCTTAATTATAAAACGGCAAATTAACACCACATGTTCGGTCATATTCATACTAGTTCGAGCTCTGAATGAAATCGAAATAAGTACAAAGTTTTTAAAGTAAATAAGCTTACATTACAAAAGTGTTTGAATACATCTGATTGTTGTACTTGACCGTTGTCCGTTGAGTACTTGCGATTTGAGCTAACATTATTTGCAAGTTTTCGGCAAAGAAACAGGTTGTTTTTGAACGATGGGAAAAATTGAATACTCTTTGAAAATCCATTAACATTTCTTGTAGACGTTTTGAGATCCCTTTTTCATTTGCTAGTTTGGAGATGGTTGAGAATTCGACGTTTGCACGTTTCCCAAGCTTCAATCATCGACTGTGTTAGTGTGTACTTAGACTACTTACAGTTGTGTAGTTTGGACTCAGTCGAAGAACGAGTGTTGTAGTCTTGTAGTCAATCTCAGTTCATTTCAATGGCCACATTGAGCTGTACCGAATCAGAATATGGTGATTTTGAGCCAGTGTTTCTACAGATTGATTTTGGTAAACCCTGCAGCTTCACTCGACGAGTCTTGTTGAATCACAACGAAGCGACATTACAAACACCAAAACATCAGAATTTCCACATCTTTTTCTCCGATATTTGAAATATGCCGTGGCACTTGACTTCTTCTCAGAATGATAAAGCGTAATTCCCTTAAATGCATTGTTTTCCTGTCTTTTTTTAGGTTCATTTCGCTCTTTGAAGCGTCTTTCAGTTCATGAAACTATTTGAACAACAACAGTTGGCAAGTGATTTTCCATGACGTCATTAGCGTGCATCCATGGAGAATTGGTGCACGCTCTATTAGCCAATCAGAGCGCGCGTTATATGTTAGATATGTTATAATAAAAATCGCTGGAACTTTTTAGTATTTTTTCCCTAAAATAGGTCATCGAAAGGAATGAAATGGCGAAAGAAAATTAAATTCGATTTTTTTTAGTTGACCGGCGAATCTCGATTCTTACTGACATCCTCTCTTAACTATTTCGGCTTGGCTGTAATTACAAATTGAGAAGCTTGCACTTTGGGTTGCATGATTCTATGTGCAATTATGCTAAGTGCAATTTCGACATTGATATTCCCTTTGATAATTCATAGCAAGTGTTTTACGGGAAAGTTTAGCACAACAAAGGAGACATATATGAAGCAAAAGACTTGTAGATTAATATGTACATGCATGTATTGTTCATGAGTCAGCTATATTAGTGGCATTACTCATTGTTCATGAGCTTAGTCATTTGCCTTGTAATGTAGCAGGGGGAGCGGCCAGAGGGCCCGAGCCCCTGCCAATAATGTTGTATAGCTGTCGCTGCTTCCATGAAATCAGTAAAATACTTCAAATGTGTAAGTGGTGGTCTTGATACCGTTTGATAAATAGGAAAACCATTCAAAGATCTAGAAATCCATTCAAAGAAATGCAAAATTGGATCAAACGCGAATTGTCACTAAAAGTATATACTAAAAATGAATCCAAAGACGTTCATGAATGATTTGTGTCCTACTGACTGTGAGAGTGACACAGGAACACTGAGGACTGACAAGATTGACCTTGCGGCTGCCAACCAACGAGTTTGTGGGGCAAAATGAAACTGTCAGAAAGCAGTTGTTTGGCAGATTTTCTCTAAACGAAAAGTTGTCGTTTAAGTTTTAATTGAAAGTCAACTCGAACAGTCATGTTAGGCTGAACGGAACTGTTAGCGTATATAGGTTCAGTGATCCACTGAGTGCAACACAAGTTGCATGATTTGAGTACAGTCTACAGTATCCATGGTTTTGCCTTGTGTAAACGCTAGATCTCGTTTGAATGTGCGTATACCATATCTGCAGCCCCTCAAATGCCCTACGACTTGGCCACTAGATCGATTTTCTGTCAGTATTAACTTGCTGAACAGAACTACTCTCAGAAGGCAGGAAATGCTATTTCAGAGACCCTATACCTCAAAAATATTCGGGGGAACATGATCCCGCACTCCCTAGTAGCTCCCGACTTCACCACTCGTCAGGTTGTCCCCCCCCCCCCCCCCCCCCCCAATAATTCCCCCTAGCTCAGTTTAATTTACCAAACAGTATTATAAAATAACATATATATAACGCGCGCTCTGATTGGCTAGAAGCTCCCAAAAACCGTGTTGGTAAAAGTGAATATAAACATGGTTTCCGTGACCTTGAGAGACCTTGAAGCGATATGCAGTGGATTCAATTCGACAAATATATATTTTTCTGTTGTCAAACATGTTTTATTTACTAAACAAAAGCCAAAGAATTACAGCATTTCTTATTTTCTCAAGTTCAACTTCTATCTAAATGTGATTTTGTTGTTTTGAAGCCTAACATGTGCACTGATTTTAAAACACACGAAACGACAAGTGACAGATGACAGAGTCGTCCTATTTTAATTTGAACATTGAATAACGAAGAAAACTAAATGTAACTCACATACTAACCGTTCTTTGAGTTCTATATAGCTACAACATTTTATCAAGTGTACGACTGAAAATACCAAGCAACGATAGCCGTATTACTCTATTTAAAAGTTACTCACAAAGCAGAGCAATTCTCGATTCTTGTAGCTAAATTCAAAATCAAATATTGACTATAAGCTTAGCTTAATTTCAGTAAAATGTGTCATAGAGAAAAAATATCGTCGTGTGTCTCAAAAACATCCATCGTTTATACATTCTTAGCTTGTTGAGAAAAACTATGAAAAGGTTCAAAAGTACGACAAAAACTGTAGAGTTGGCTACCTGACTTCGTGCTCCATTCATCAAGTTGTAAAATATTTCAGAAAGTTTGACGTCTTCATTGAATCAGCTCAGCTTTTCTCACTTTTCTTCGTCTTTCGTGTTCACAGGATACACTAACTAACAAAGGAAGCATTCTTCTGTAATTTTCTGACAGAAAATAGCATTCTTTAAAACGATTGTCCTGTCAAAACACTTTTTAAACGGCGAAATGGCACAGATAAAAGTCGTCGAATCGCTTTGCCATTTTGATTTCTTTCGCAAGATTTGATTGCATGGTGAGCCATTTCTGATGTTTTCAGGAGAATTGCACATTTGATCAATGAAAACTTGCGTAAAGAAAACCGTGTAGTTATTTTATAAAAGCAATACAAGGGCTAGAGGCTCGTGATTTTCAAACCTTTCTCGTGTTCTCCCAACATCCCGCGTGTTTGTAAAAGTGAATATAAACACGGAAAATGTGTTGTATTGCTTAAATATAATAGCTCGATCTTGCCAAATTGCTTTATTTCGTCGGTCAATCAGTAGTACTATATTTATTTATATACAGCTATTTCAAAAAACGTTGAATACTGAATACTGCATACTGAATAGTGCATTTCAAGACCAAAGGGCATTGTGGGCTTCGTTATATATATATTTGAAATAAAAAGTAAATATACAGCGATTTGTTCGCCATATGGAGCTATATTTTATATAGTATATTGTTTCTGATGGAATACACAAAAAAATAAAATAAATTATTATTATTATTTATATTACATTAGACAATATTACACGAGTCCCAAAATGCATTTCGGTCTTGGAATACACTATTTAGAATGCAGTATTCAGTATCAACGTTTTTTGAAATAGCTGTATGATAAAAATATATTATACGTGTAGTTAGGACTAGAATGTCACCAACAATGTTGTTTACACAGCTCAACCTTGCATTAAGAAGTACACATAGAGTCGTTTTCGTATGAGTGGGAAGTAGTTACGGTACGGTTCGTGCCGTGCAGTGACCGTATCGCGCCATCATCGTGCGGTATCCAAGCATTCTGATTGGTTGAGAAATGATTTCGAGCGATTTGATTGGTTGAATACAATGTGTTCGATTCCTTACCGTGACCGTAACTCCGTACCGTAGGTTTCCCACTCATACGAAACCGACTCTATATATCGTAAACTTATAAGCTTATAAGCCCTGGGATTATACTAGTTCATTAGGATTTTTGGCTGGGCTTATAAACTGGGGGGGGGGGGGCTTATATCCGGGGGGACTTATTACCGGAATAAACTCATGATAATTTCAATATTTGGAACAACATTCCAAACTGTAAAGCTTGTTCCGCAATCTGTCTTAATTTTCAATTTGAAGTTATTACACTAAAACTTACAAGGAAACGTAGATGGGGGCTCCTATCTGGGAGGGCTAATAAACAGGGGGGCTTATTTTATAAGCGATAGTTCACGGTATTGTACTTGCTTTTGTTATAAATGAAACGACATCTTTCAGAGTGGGCCCACACGAATAGCCGTATGCTTTTGTCTGTGAAATGAGCCTGTTTAAAGCCCGTGTTTTATCGGCTGTTCTATAACGCCTTTCCACGAACTCGAACTCATATCCAAAAATGAATTGAGACAAAGGCGATCGAGCAAGGTCAATGTTCGAAAATCCGTGTTCTTTTCAGTAAGATGACAGTTGTAAAGTGATCTTATCTGAGTCATACATCTATTATCGGCGACCTAATTTTAGAACCGTTGATTTAAAACCGAATTTCCACGCTCAAAACAGGTCAGTGAACGGCAAAAATACAATCGAAATCAAAACGTCCTTAGATTTTAGGGATCTATTGCAGAAGAAGACGCTCAGTGACAAGGGAGACTATTTCGGTCGGTGACTCACAGATAAAGATCTCCGACTCTTGAAAGTACGCTGTCATACGTATTTAAACGTATTTGAGGTCACTTGAGGTCACATCTTAAATCTAACAGAAGCAGCTTTTGATTTTTAATCGATAATTCCTTTCTGATTTCGAGATAAATCGAACAAGATTTTTTAATGTATAGGCAGAGACAGCAGATTGGTCGAGCTTTGTCATATCATACTGAATCAACTGGATGTTTAAAAATACGAAGTTCTAACTCATGATGGATGTTTATTTTATTCCACGTTTGAAAAATTCAGAAGGAAAAGGAATCGTATATAAAAATCTTACTTCAAAACTACATCAAAGCATTTAAGGCGAGCAAGGTAAATGTTCGTAAATCGAGATCGTACATAGCCCTTCATCTGGCAGACATATAGTCTCCCTCGTCACGCAACTGTCAGTCATTGTCAGGTCTCTCCTCACGCAACTGACATTGTCCTTTTCATAAGCCCGAGTGTACGCTCATTGAGCGTCTTGTTGTGTATAAAAATACGTCACTGGGGACGGACAAGTAACCACGTACACAAAATAAACCTCTCTGCCACATCCACCAATGATGAAAATGGGAGGGTGGGAGGGTGAAATAATAGAATCACAATAATAATAATAACACCACAAATCGATGTGAACAGTGCGAAGGTCAAACGTAATGTGACCATCTGCCCAGCTTAACTCTGTAACATTATCCCAACATATGTCAGCAAGGTCAATTAAGTAATGGTCCGCGTAAGAAGTAGGCACATATAATGCATGGAATGTGAAAAGCTGTGAAATTTTAATTGGATCAGCAAACAGAAATACGCAATTCTGATTGGCTGAGAGCATTAAAATCGTGATAAATCCCGCCAAAATTATATTTTATTATCATGTTTTTGGGTAATCTCGGTCCCAATCCTTTTTCCTTTGTGTTTACCAAGTCTTACGTTTGTGTGATATGGGGAACTGGCACTATTGTCACATGCGATGTGTTTGCAAAGTGAAGCAGCAGGATGCCATCTGGTAATTTCACTTCCGTTTCTATCGTTTTACTCTAAAAATTGGCCAGTTTTTGTTTTGAATAGATGCATATCTATGTGATCAACGTTTTTACAGTACAATGTGCATAACTGCTTCTATGTAAGGTTACTTTTATGCCTAGAAAGCCATCGTGTTCCCGGCCAGCGTGTTGTTGTCCGCACTGCCGTGACGAGTGGGGTCATGCACGTACCGACGCCGAACTAAAGATCGCCACGGCTTTTGAGATTTGCCGGGTTAACAGCGATGGACGATACAATATCAGAAAAAGGAATGCGTATGTAATAGAATTGTAGCCATATGAACTTTTATTTCTCAATAAAAACTTTGAATCTGTGTTTCAAGTGGTGAACTTCGGATAACAACAGGAGAGGAAGGATATTCATAGTTTTTGTTGTCAGCAACATTTAATTTAAAGCCCAAGAACTATTTTCGTTCTTTTAGAGTTGCTTGATATTCGCTACAAATGCTCTTTGTACTTGTATTATGAAGATGTTGTATATGTCAATTGTCACCGGTGTTTACAACGTGATAGCCGGTAGAACAATAGACTGAGCAGTCATTTCCTATATCAAATTGCTATTTGTACTGATCGACTCAGGAAAAGTAATGTTTTCTAGTTGTTCTCCATTTTAAATAAAGAAGGTATTTCACATGTATAAATGCTATAAAGTCATTCAATGATATGTGGTTAAACATTTTCAAAAAGTATCCCTCTGCATTACAGTTCTAAATTGAAATTCAAAATTCGCGCGTTTGGCGCCGATAACCAATAGGAAGGGCGCATTTTAATGTCATTAAATTTGATACTAACTGTCATTTGTGCAAGAATGTAGCTCAATTTGCCTACTTCTTACGCGGACCATTACTTAATGTCTTTGAGGATGACCAGCATCCCCAAAGACAAACAATTAGTTTCCATGCCCACGCCCCGCCCGCTCTCTGACACGATATGATATAAACAAAGTCAAAATCATGTAAAAATGACAACATTTTGTGATTTTATTCGAAATGTTCGTAAATAAATGACAACATTTTTACCTGTGAATTCACAATATATTATCTTAGCTGTAATCAGGCTCCTGCTGTCAGTAATATAATATAGTTTTGAAAGTGACAGCGTAATTTAAATTTAATGGGGCAAAATAGATTTTGAAGAGCTCGGTACGATTTCTGCGATTTTCACAAGCGAGCGTGACCTTGTTGTCAAGGTCAGATGGGATAAATGTGTTAAAAACTCTAATACGTATGCTCCAAATACCGTGAACCGTGAACATCGGATTCAGCGTTAAATTTCCTTTATTAGTCGGGCTTCCTGTGGAAGCTCCGACTCTAAAAATGAGCTCCGTTCTTCGTTGACCCCAAATGACTAATTGGGTTCTACTGAGCGCATGCACCTAGCTAGACATGAAGTCTGGCCAAGAAAGATTACAAAGCACAAACCAATCAGGGAAAGCACCGGAGGTCAAGGGGCCAAAATATAAGTTTTTTCTCGTCTAAATCTAAATTTAGATTGAAACAGGACGCTCTAGTAGCGTGAAGTCGGGCTATTAACGTTTTTACTGATATACTGTAATGTTCGCAGTACGTACTGAAATTGCAAGGAAAGCATGTTCTATCGAGCTCGAGTCATGCAACGACGAGCAACCAAAAACTGTTTCAATCGCACTGAAAATCGCACTATAAGATATCTATATTTAGTTCAAATAGGTTACATTTCATTTAGAAGCCCGACTTCACGCTAGAAGAGCGTCTAGTTTTTGTTAGTCGGGCTTCCTGTGGAAGCTCCGACTCTAAAAATGAGCTCCGTTCTTCGTTGACCCCAAATGACTAATTGGGTTCTACAGCGCATGCACCTAGACATGAAGTCTGACCAAGAAAGATTACAAAGCACAAACCAATCAGGGAAAGCACCGGAGGTCAAGGGGCCAAAATATAAGTATTTTCTCGTCTAAATCTAAATTTAGATTGAAACAGGACGCTCTAGTAGCGTGAAGTCGGGCTATTAACGTTTTTACTGATATACTGTGATGTTCGCAGTACGTACTGAAATTGCAAGGAAAGCATGTTCTATCGAGCTCGAGTCATGCAACGACGAGCAACCAAAAACTGTTTCAATCGTACTGAAAATCGCACTATAAGATATCTATATTTAGTTCAAATAGGTTACATTTCATTTAGAAGCCCGACTTCACGCTAGAAGAGCGTCTAGTTTTGGTATAAGATCACAGGTATCCCAAGTTCAATATTAGTGTAAATGTATGGCGTCTTTTGAACGCTATAATCATTTGGTAAAAATCAGTTCCGTTTGAATAAAATATAGAAAACACTAACTTGTTTATAGTCATCTCTTCTATGTGCGAGCCGATTTTAAGCCGTATCCGTTCAGTTTTTGATGAGTTATAGTCGATTTGGTTTGTCACGTATCACATACTAGAATAATTGAGAAGGTAGGAGAGTCATGTCTCGGTTCCTCGAACCAAATCCACTAGAATTCTTTTAAAATTCGAACTATCGTCAAAATTCTTCCAAAACACATTACATGACGAGCCGCACAGAATTTAAGGCAATTATAGTTGATCGACAGTTGCTAGGATTAATTCAACAGGATTAAGTAAAGGTAGCTATCAACAGCTACGATAATGCATTATCGTATAATGCATGCTGAGCATCGGTCATGAGTCTTTCTCAATCACATTCCCGCGCTTTCTCTACACGACAACATATCGCTCTCTAAAATCTGCCATTTATGGTTTATTTCTGCACGATATTGGTTGATTTTGCCCAAATAGAGATATTCCATGTTCAAGCTATCTTTGTTGGTACCCAATGTGATTTGAAATTGCATTTTGACACGAAAGAATTGATATATAATTTGGCGGGAAGAAATGGCTTCTATTTTGTCCTGGAAGCAGCAGAGAAACTTGGCCCGCAAGAACTGTATCGCCGTGAGTATAAATAATAATAATAATAATAAACTTTATTAATGTGTCTTAATTAGTTAGCTTACATTATAGAGTTTGTTGTATTATCTGGATGCTTCCTGCCTTGGGAAGTCTCGATTTGCTTTAATTTTAACAGCTAGAAGTTGTGTTTATTTATTACATGCAGGACCCCTGCCGGTCGATGGTCTGTGATTCAGTCGAAGACTGTGAACATCAGCAAACTTAAGTTCAGAAGACGCATAAGTCCGTCACTTTATAGACATCGATATCTAATATATAGTGAGAAAAATCGACATATTTCCAATTTAACTGAAAAGACAACAGCTAATTTCTCAATAATTAAGTAAGGATTATGTCAGAATATGGCATTCTAGTTAATAGAAAACCTATAGTCATATAAATACTACGCAATCAGAATTATGAGCTTAGAATTATATCGTTGTCCACAGTTGTAACTGCTCTACAGGATCTAAGTAAGTGTATTTCCAAAAGCAGCGCCCGGTACCTTGCAGCTCTACTGAGGAGCGGTTCTTTCACAAATCTAACCAAAGTATGAAATGACAACAAAAGCCCGGCTCTTCTCTTTACTTTACGTGTTCTTATCCCGGGTGTATCGCCTGATAAGAACGAGCAATCGGGTGTGTCGCCTTTGCTCAGTGAGTGTAAAGAGAATTTAGCCAGAATTTCGGATGACTTTCGCTTTTAAATTTGATAAAGATAATACTAATTAAGAAAATTCAGCAAAGCAAAATCAAATCAATCGCTGTTTTCTTGTCGATTTCATAAGTCGACAACAATATATTTTTTGTTTTTGAACAACGGAATTCGGTTTCGTAATAATTTATTATAACGAGAAATGCGAATGCTCTGTGATGAGTTATAGACATGTTCATTATAACAAGCCGCTAGGAAAGTGATAATTGGATCAGGCTGCGAGTACAATAGAAACCGTGATTCCCTGCCGAGATTTCCACCAACTTTTTAGCGGTGGAAACGCCTTTATAGCTAAGCAGTGCGGCTCGCCATGCCCGATAAACAAACTATTATCCAAAGCACTCTTCCGTACTTCAAACCTCGATATCTGCACCGTAAAACGGATTTTAGGCCCAAACTGGCAATACGAATACTCTCTTGTCACTCTACCTGGACCAAAGGCATGACAAGAATGCAACTGATGTCGAAATGTCCCGTGAAGCTCGCTTCCTATTGGTTGGCTTGAATTTCGTCGACTCTCCGGGGAGGGGACCGTCGTGACATTCCAACGGCCGTTGCATTCTTGAGTGGCCCCAAAATGTTATCTCGCATTTCAAAAGAGGAAACGTTGCTCATCAATCAGCGTGAGTTTTACGCTTTGGATCGTCCGTCATACCAGTGGAGATATTTATACAGTCAATTGCAAAAATTCTGGCCGCTACGAAGTATCAGTATATCAATATATCAGGTGCATTATGGGTAATTAAATAATCGAAAATTCCCCTTAAAGTGGGTTAACGCCAGCAAAGTTGGTAGAAATATTTAGTATAATGTTTATTTTAGTCTTACGTTTGTTGTTTGTAAATTTTGCTTCATTTAATAGTATTAGTGATGCACCCGATATATTGATATATTGATATACCGTGGCGGCCAGAATTTTTGCAAATGACTGCATTAAGATTTGACGAATTTTAGGCACTTTTGAAGTCCGTCCCAAAACGCCCCAAATCAAAAATATTTAAAATATTTGAATTTGAGAGAATTAGCCAACAAAACTCCACAAATGCAGTTTGATACCTATTCGTTCTTCTCCAAACAACAGATAGTGTGTCTGTTTTGATTTTGATTTTAAATCGACCTTGATGTGCGAGCCATATTTCGGGGCGAAAATGGCCTCTTGGAGGGCGAAAATGGAAATTACGGTCGTTCACCAAAAATAACGACAAAATCAATCCCAAAGTTATATCATTATTTTTAGTTCCTATAAGGCTATATTCTGACAAAGTTTGGGGATTTTTGATTTTTCAAGGTCTGCTCGAGTTGGGTGACTTTTTGTCTTCATCATTGATCGTCTAGCCAGGTGGGTGTCTATACCCAAAATTAACAAGGACTCTATATCCTAATCCATATTTCCTATAGATGTTATTTTATCAAACGCTGATGAACAAAGATAACTAAACACGCTATATAGCTGGAGAAGAAAGTCAAAAATGTGAAGTTTTGCAGCTGACTCGTCGTCCGTGTAGTCATACTCGGAAGATTCGCAATGATGTTATTTCTGGTTTTATTAATTCAGCTTGTTGGTGTCTTGATTTTACGGGGGAAAAGGACCTTCCTTTTCCTCCCCATTCGTCCATCTTCTTTTTCGCCTCCGGCGGCCCCAATCTCCCTTCCCTTAGGGCCAGGTTACGCAGGCTATGCCTACCCGGAAAAGACCTGCTGCTCGCAGAGGCACCATCTCGAATGACCGGAAGAGGAATTCCCCGTAAACTAGGAAATGAACGTACATATTCACAAGGTTTATCCTCAATTCAGCAAATAGATGATCAACAGGATCACAGAAAGCATAAGTGCAGACCAATGCAAAGATGATTTCTCTCAAGACATGGCAATAGTATACGAGGGCTGACCAGCAACCATCAAACAAGCTCCCAAGTTTTGGAAGTCCCACTTGTCATTTAGAGATATGCATATGAGATATCCATTGACGACTGAATATTGTCAAAAGGCCAGAGAATCATGATGCAATCAGCCATACAGAATGAACTATCAGAGAAACTACACGCAGCACGTCCATCAAGGTGCAGAGAAAACAAAACTAAGAGCAAGATCGTCGGTGTATATTGGAGAAACATATCATGAACGACGACATCGATCAGATTAATTACCCAGTGGACGTGCATTACCTGCCAAGTATATATCAACCAGGTAAATACCATCTGAAATACCACCAATTAAGGCCATGGCACACCATCGGTACCGATTGATCTATTCTACTTAATTGAACGAACCGGAATATCTTATAATAGCCGACTACCACTCGAAGTACCCACTTGTGAGCAAGATTCCCAAAGGACAAAGTATTAATAGAACTGACGTCATTGAAATGATGAAACAAATATTCAGCGAACATGCATGGCACATGCACCTAATATCGTATATAAGGTTGAACAGCCCCCAATACGACAGCACCGCATTCAAGGAATTTGCTAATGCATACGGATTCAAGCATATACGTAACCAGTTGCCCCTCGTTATCCACAGAGCAACGGTTTCATAGAAAATCAAGTAAATATATTAAAGACAATGCTTCAAAAGGCACGGAAGACCCACAAAGACCCTTATATGTCTTCGCGCAACTCCAATCGACAACAAATTACCATCGCCATCTGAACTACTACTCGGACGAACGATACAAGACAACCTACCTCGCACAATCCTGAGAGACAACAACAGCTAGTGAAGATGTTATCAAAACGCTAGAAGAAATACAGCAATTCCAGAAACACTATCATGACCTAAACACAAGGATTCTAGTCTAGCCTGCGTAGCCGGCCCTGGAGAGGAGGGGATTGGGGAGGAGTAGGGGAGGGGATTACACGCAGGCTAGGATTCTTCCAGACCTACAACGAAAACTCAGGCCACAACGTGACCATACAAGACCCCAATTCAAATTAACCAGCTGCAATAACCACAAATGGCAACCAGCAAGGATCACGGAGAAAAAGCTGGAAGACGTCATTGGCGATGACCAATATCATATCGAATTACCACCGCTTAATTAAGGGGGTGCAATTAACGAGGGCGTATCCCTCCCTCCAAAGTCATGACCGGCATGTATAGTTTGATATAGTTCGACCTTTCAGCATTGAATATATAGCGCCAATGATTATTTGATGACAGGGAACACTGGGTTTCGCTAATGTCAATACACTGATCAACAAGCTGGACTGAATGCTTTTGGATTGTTTGTCGGTTGACTGGTTTATTCTACAATCGTCCACTGACTTAATGTCCTTGTTGCTTAATTTATAGGAAGACGACAAAATGCTGACCCCCCGGTCCAACATGGACCACCCCATGGACAACCATCATAATCATTAGGGACCGGTCATTATTAATGTAGGGGGGTGGGGCCGGGGGGAGAAATCATAGGGGGGGTCAGGTGATGATTCAAATAACACGGGGTGGGTCAGAAAAATAACTATCAGGGGGGGGGGGGGGGGGGGGGGGGGGGGGGGGGGGGGGGGTGGGGAGTTTTTCTTGAGAAGCCTTCATGAATGTGAACAAAGCCACTGAGGAACAAACAAGTATATTATAATGATTAATTGATTCTAAAAGAGAATAAAACAGGCCACTGGCATAATAAAACCAGAGTAAAAGTAATTAAACAGATTCATGGCCTAATTATATAATTATTGGAAACACTATGGAAAGATCTAGATTGATATTTTAACATTTTGCTTCATCATATACTGCATACTTTCAGTCTTTCCATCAGTGTTTCCAATCAGCTCATATGAATCAAGTGCAAAGCACCCTTGTTTTTACTAGTTAGAATGTAATGAGCCACCTACTCCCCAAACCATTCTCGTCCCCAGACCCTTCTAAGCTTTCTAACGAAAAATCGATTTTTCGTTAGAAAGCTGAGAAGGGTCTGGGGACGAGAATGCTCCCTAAACAACATCCAGAAGTGGGCGCACGACACTGGTCAAGACGATATGAAGAGGTTGTCCACTTTTAGGTACGGGTAGGGAGGGGGGTCATCACTAAAATGTGGATTATGAGGGAGGGAGGACTGCTCGCCATTTTCGTGAGTTAAGGGGGGGGGGGGGGCTTGGCAAACTTTATCATCCGGAAAATAAATTATCTCCCCCCCCCCCCCCCCCCCCCCCCCCCCACCCCCTACATTAATAATGACCTTATATCGTTAGAATTTATAAATTTACGTACAGGCTTTTTTCTTAGTTTCTTTCAGTGTCACAGACGTACGTTGAAAATTGCACCAGTTAATTGTGCTCACCTCTTGTATGCACTCCTTATATGTCATGATACACTTATAGTACTCAGTGTACTGAGGTCTATTTTTCCTCCGATCTACGTCCCATTTTTTGATGGCCGGATACTCAGGTTACCTCCGATCAAGAGAGGTATAGATCATCATCCCATTTTGAACCTCTAATATGTCCTTCTATACTCCACGATTTCAAACACTGTTTACTTTTGGCCGGCGTCATCTGCCATTTTGTTCCATGCATTAATTGGGATAAAAAAACGTGCACTGAAATTGACACTATTGGAACAAAATGGCGGATGGCACCAAAAAGTAAACAGTGTTTGAAATCGTAGAGAATAAGACTAAATTTGAAGGTTTTACTGTGTAGAAGGAAATATTAGAGCTTCACTGAAAAAAGGTCACATGACCTCTCTGTCTTGATCAGGCCGCCGGAGGGAAAACAGCTACATGCTGATGTATGTCCTACATGTACAAGAGGTGAGCACAATGCAATTCTAGTTTCAACGTTACTTCGAAAGGAAAAAAAAAACTGCCTGGAAATTTAAAATTCTAACAAGTAGTGATTCTGGGGGTGGTCCATCAGGTAGTCCATGGGGTGGTCCATGGGGTGGTCCATGCTGGGGGTCATTATTTTCCACACACACTGGATCGTTTGTGCCTTTCATTGGATTTCATTGTGATTTCACTGGATCGTTCGGTCAGTTGACTGGATCAACCTTGATCGTTTTGCAGTCGACGTATTTTGGGTGGTAACGGCACGCCACAGTATTACCACATGCAACCCAGAGTGATAAAGTGGCATTTTCTCAACAAAAAAAACCCGAATCAATGTAATGTGTTTTAATAAATTTTAGCCCGAGTAAATGCAACATTGTTCCCCACCCTTCCCCACTGAGTCAACTGGAGGACGTATGTTATTATTTTATTCGTTATTTTTTTTATAGAGAATGTCATTTAATCACTCTGGTTTGCCTGTGGTATTACCGTGTAGTGACCCAGTACTCCTGAATCCTATCCATTCTCGTACCCAGAGATCATGATATCCAGACGATGGTTTGGGCTTCCTGTGGTTTGTATTCCACCAATCACGTGCATCGTTACAATAGCGTCGTTGTTGTTACCCAACATGGCGGGTTTGCTTTGCTCTTCCTTTGCTGTATTGTGACCTCTAAACAAGCCAATTCCACACCAATAGCAAAACCATACTAGCAAGATGTCAAGCCTAGTTATCCTCGAGTCGGTGAGTGCAAGAAATGTGTCATTAAGATTTTAATAAATGATAACTTACGAAGGTGTTTACGTTCGTGTTGTTGTTGTTAGTCGCAGCTGAGCAGCACAAACCACTTGAATTTTGACCCGTTACTACCCGTTATAGCAGAGAATACGAATTACTAACGCTAGGCAATGATTTATCTGCTTCATGCTTTGTTCAGTGTGATATAGATTGTTCAGTTTATTGTGCTTAAAGTTATTACTTTTGTCTGTCGATGGGAATCTTCAACTTGAAAGTTGTAAAAGTTAATTTGTAAAGTTATCATTGCAATAATCAAGTTCTATTATATCTTTCCATGTCGACAAAACGTCCTGTTTTACTTGCAACTCGATGACTTTACATAGAATATAGATCCAATGTTCTTTTGCACTGTATAGTCAATGAAAAACAGCAATAAAATGTAGCAAATCTATGATATTTGAGTGCAACTGTAGAATACCTCACCATTGCATTTTACTTCGTTCTACAAATTAGGTCAGTTTATAATAATAATAATAATAATAACACTTTATTTAATGAGGATGTAACAGATAAAGCTATGCTTTTTTTCCAATCTGGTCCTCCTGAAATGAAACTGAAACTGAAATAAATATTTTTTAAGAAACCCAACTGACAAGGAGGCGAACCAGTTGGCTATTTACAAGCATACATGGTCGAGAAACTGAATTTGAACTAGGGATTGCCCAGAACAAATACAGTCACAGCTAGTGGACAGAGCGGGACTCGAACTCAGGGTCACCGGATTCTGAGACCGACGCTCTGACCACTCGACCATGCTGCCTTTATGTTATAACGAGCTAAGATATAGTACTCTATTACACGTGCTAGAGTCGTTTTCATATGAGTGGGAGTACTGTAGCTACATGTACATTTGTACGGTATGGTTCGTGCCGGTGAGGTGACCATGCCGTGTCGAATCATTCTGATTGGTTGAGCACACTGCACACTGTGATTGGTTGAATATACAATTATGTCTTCGATTCTGTACTGTGACCGTAACTCTGTGCTGTAGGTTTCCCACTCACACGTAAACGACTCTATTAAATTCACCCGCTCTAACATAAACATCTCGCTATGCTGGACAGTACATGTAAAAGTTGGTCGCAAATGTGACTGGCTTAGAGAGAGTTTAATGTAAGTTGTATCAATGTACATGTAGCACTCCTAAATAAAAACTACTTATTTACTTACATAATTATTATTGTGATTATATCAATTGGTTATAATCATTAGGATAAAGGAGAGCTGAAAGTTATTGATAACAGACTTCTAGAAGATGGCTACAGTACAAGTATTCCACTGGACCACAAACTGCGTTACATTTGGCGTCAGCTTACAAGATCAGAAACCAGTTTAAAATCATCACTGGAAAGCCTTGAACAGCTGCGCAAACAGCATGCCGAAGAAATGATTGAAGTTGAAAACTATGTCACTCACATCCGACAACTATCAGATGAACGAGAGGATTTGACCAAAGATCTCGAGTCAGAAAATGAACAGCTGAAAGCGGAAATGGAACAGATGAAAGTGGAACGAGAGGCTGGTGCTGTGGTGTCAGAAGAAGTTTGTGACATGCTGAAAGATTCAGGAATGACAGACATCAGTAAAGACACGATGACCGTCAAGAGTCAAGTCAGTCATTTATTGAAAGACAGAGCTGCACATTTGGATAGAATCAAGAAACTTGAAAGGGATGTCGAGTCGGCCAAGGATCATGGTGGTGTAAGTCAGTCGAGCAAACAGGCAAAGGAGATTGTGCAACTAGAAAGGCAAGAAATGGAAGAAGAAATGAACAGACTCAGAGAAACTACTAAGCAAGTCAAACTGGAAATGAAGAAAATGCATGAGAAGGAAGTGGATGAATTAAGGACAAAGAACGGCATGTTGCAGAAACAGCTGGAACAGAATCAAAAGCAGTTCAATGATGACATAGCGGTAATGTTGAAAAAGTTTGAAGGTAAATGTACACATGTATATGCATACATGTACATATATATATATTAGTTTATTTTGTACCAATTTTTCAACTTATTTTACAAGTATATATATTAAATACTGTATATAACATGTAACTTGCAGTCTGGGGGGACCCTGAGACATTTGCAGGGGCTTACAATACATGTGTCATCCATCTGCTCACCCCTTTTGCTAATCATACTTATACGTACTACTAATCAAAACCTCTATAGCTGCTTGAGAACTTGAGTGTCCCCCCCTTTACTGCTAACCCCAAGGTTTAGTGTCCCCCTTTGCACTGTAAATCATAGTCACTCTTCATTGTTCATTGTAATATTTTAGATGATAAAATGCGTTTAGTCGAAGAACGAGAGGAGGAACAAGAGAAAACCACACAACAACTCGGCAAAGCTGATAGAGTCATCAAGGATATAGATGAAATTAAATTCAAGATGAAAGACATTGAACAGGAAAAGATGTCACTACATATGACGGTAAGTTATAAAGTTATTATTATTATTAAGTTTGGAACAGCTTTAATACAAGTGTAAGTACGCATGTATTTCAATGTCCTGTTTGTGTCTGTATTAATCATGGGGTGCCCTGTTGGCTGTACTGTGCTTTTCATCATTTTTTTATTATACAATCCAACCTCTCGCTATTATTAAAGCGGCCATCCTCGGGACGTTGATAACTGGCCGCTTACTAGAGGTTGGCCGCTTAATAGGTGGCCACTTAATAATAGGGGTCGGACTGTAGAAACAACTAGTCCTATATGTATTACTAAATAATGTAATATTAGTTGATTTTTACATAAATGTATGTACATGTATACCCTGATTACTGGTATACATGTAAGTGATGATTGTCGAACACATTGAATTATTCCCTTAAGGTACCAGGGGACCTTCGTGACCACTGTTCACTGAAAGCCGCGTAGCGCACTAACCACTCGTCCAACATGTATAAAAGTATACATTTTCTTAAAGCTGAATAAATGCAGATTCTAAATATGCTGGAGATTATTTCCTATTTTGTAAATATTTTTTGTTATAATTGCACATTTTAGAAAATTCGACCGGCCTTGTTCAAAGAGAATTTTGCACGCGGGAATTCAATCGATTTCTAAACGGAAAGTGCCATTGTAATGAGCAAACTTTGTTCTAAAAAAACCGTGTCTCCGATTTTTGATACGTTGCCTCGTTTAAAAGTTATTTGATGATTTATGTGTAAATCGCTTAAAAACACATTAATGAACTTTGACAGCAAATATCTCCTCAACAAAAGCGTTTATCGGAAATCGGAGACACGGTTTTTTTAAAAACAACGTGTGCTCATTACAATGGCAATTTCCGTTTAAAAATCGATTGAATTCCCGCGTGCAAAATTCTCTTTGAACAAGGCCGGTCGAATTTTCTAAAATGTGCAATAACAAAACATATTTACAAAATAGGAAATAATCTCCAGCATATTTAGAATCTGCATTTATTCAGCTTTAAGAAAATGTATACTTTTATACATGTTGGACGAGTGGTTAGCGCGCTACGCGGCTTTCAGTGAACAGTGTCACGAAGGTCCCCTGGTACCTTAAGCTTAATTTGACCCTTAAAAGATACATAAATTATGTACATTGTACCATTCTAAACCAGACAGACAGACAAATAAGAGCCTTTGCCACCGACGCAGTGTGAGAGCTAGGGGAAGGAGAAGACATTGTACTTTGAAAGTATTAACTACAGTACAATATGTACATGTAATACAATTTGTCATGTCCACCAACTTTAAGGTATCAGCGCGGTACCCCTACCGACCGGTATGCATTCAAGTCGCTTTAACACAGAATCCGTCCATTTAAACCCCAATAAAGTATACATTTTCTGAAAGCTAAATAAATGGAGATTCCAACTAATGGTTTATTAACAAAAAGTACATACGCGTTTTAGATATCAGTCAAGATCAACGAATTTTCATATAGCGTTATACGGCGAGGTCCCAGACAGCCGCATTTTATCGGAAATTCAAGATCATTATCTTTATGCACTCTAGAGATATCAATTTTCAAAAACGTTTCTCCGTTTATCGATACGTTTCCCCGTTGCTTTTTTATTTGCCGCGAAACTTTCGGTACGCTAAAAATACATTGTTCTTTAATAATCAGTTAACTCATGAAATCATTAAAATATCAAAAATCGGAGACAATGTTTTGAAGAATGATAATGAGAGATGAAGTCCTAAAAATCTCAGCTGAATCGAATAAAACCCATTTGTTTAGGAGCTCAAAATAACACCCGTATTTTCGTCAATTTGCTCTTTGAGAAAAAGCCCAAAATGTTTTTCAAGTCAAGTGGCGCCTTTGTTTACACAAGCGTGGATAATCCACCACAAATATGTGATCCAATACCTGATGACATATGAATGGCAGTCAAAAGAAGATCGCCTTACGACGTAACACAACGAGGCAGGAAAACAAAAGTACTGCTGGTGGGAAATACGAATACCGTGAGTGGTTTGGCATCGTTATTCAAGGATATTTTGAATGAGCAGTTACGATTTTTGGATACTTTCTTCGCATCTGAATCTTTGTAGAAAGTCTGTTGCGTGAGTGCTGTTGACATTTTGCTTGTCAACATCTTTTTGCATCAAATGAAATCCAAAATTCGTTTTTTGATTCTAACTTTTTAGGGGAAAAAAATATTTTTAGATTCTGTTTTTTGGAGATGATAGATAATATTCAATTTGATTTGATTGTCAAAAAAAAATCAAAACCGGTGGTTTGAAAGGTTTTTGGGGTACCCTGATACCTTAATAGACATCATTTCTTTCAGGTTTTTGTTAATCAGAATCTTTTTTCTCATCAAGTCAGTTTTTCAATGGAATTTGACATGACAAGAAAATGTTCTCCGTAACTTAGTAACCGATTGATGGGAATCCCCCAGCCCCCACCTCCCTCCCCCCCCCCCCCCCCCCCTCCATCTTCCAGCCCCCCTCCATCTCCCAGCACCCCAATCCCCAGCCCCCCATCTCCCAACCCCCCATCTCCCAGCCCCCCATCTCCCACCCCATATTTCGCAGCCCTCCATCTCCCAGCCCACTCATCTCCCAGTCCCCCCATCTCCCAGCCCCCCATCTTCCAGCCCCCTCCATCTCCCAGCACCCCAATCTCCCAGCCCCCCATCTCCCAGCCCCCTCATCTCCCACCCCCATCTCCCAGATGGCCCCATCTCCCCGCTCCCTCATCTCCCAGTCCCCCATCTCCCACCCCCATCTCCCAGCACCCCAATCTCCCAGCCCCCCATCTCCCAGTCCTCCATCTCCCACCCCCCATCTCCCAGCACCCCAATCTCCCTATACATTTTTATCATAATTATATAGTTATAGTAGTTTGGGATTTTATTGTATATATTTTATATTGGGTTGGTAGGGGTGGTGATTGAATTAATTATATATTAGGAGTATATACTATTTATAATATAATATTATATATTTTTTAGTACGTGCACGTTCTCACAAGTTTTATTGTAAGCTATTTTGTGTTCTACGTGAATAAATAAATTATTATTATTATTATTATTAGTCCTCCATCTCCCACCCCCATCTCCCAGCCCCCTCATCTCCCAGCACCCCAATCTCCCAGTCTCTCATCTCCCAGCCCCCTCATCTCCCAGTCCCCCATCTCCCAGTCCCCACCCCCATCTCCCAGCACCCCAATCTCCCAGCCCCCCATCTCCTAGTCCCCTATCTCCACCTCATCTCCCAGCCCCCTCATCTCCCATTCCCCACCCCTCATCTCCCAGACCCCTCATCTCCCAGTCTCCCACCCCCATCTCCCAGCACCCCAATCTCCCAGCCCCCCATCTCCTAGTCCCCTATCTCCACCTCATCTCCCAGCCCCCTCATCTCCCATTCCCCTATCTCCTAGCCCCAAATATCCCAGCACCCCAATCTCACAGTCACCCATCTCCCACTCCCCATCTCCCAGCACTCCAATATCCCAGTCCCCCATCTCCCAGTCCCCTCATCTCCCAGCCCCCTCATCTATCCCAGTCCCCTCATCTTCCAGTCCCCTCATCTTCCAGTCCCCTCATCTCCCATCCCCCTATCCCCCCCCCAAGATAGCCCATACGTGTTGTGTGTCTGCCCATATTAGGGGTATTGTTTGTTTTATTAATCCAATCAGCAATCGAATTTTCAAATTATTCTTGTTTTGAATATTGAAACGTTCGTTCGCAATAATCAACGTTCAAAACGAAAAATCAAATCAATTTTCAAATACACTGTAACAAAGTCAATAATGGACTCTAGGGGGGCACGCGTGACCTGGTTTGACTCTAATAACATACAGTATGACATCAATAAATTGTTAGAATGGATATCAGGTACATGTAGCTGTTTATCAAAAAGTTTAAATAAAATAATTTAAAATGCTACCCAATTCCGTTACTCGAATAATGTTCTCTGGAATGAATGGAAACTCACCTTACTACAGAACTACAGTTCAGTAATTACTTTCATGATTTACATTTTTATTTTGCCAAATATAATATACTTAATCTTGCTTTAGAATAAGAAAGTCATTATTTTCATTAAAGTACAACTGTACATGTTCATCTAATGTTTTCATAGGCAAGTGTCTGTCAGCATTATATAAAAACATATATTTTGATTAAATTCATGACTATACTTGAGAATAAATAAAATGACTATACTATGTATGTATATATATTTAATTTGTGAATGATAAAATATTACTGCAGTTCTCAGTATTATGCGAACTCAGACATTCAAACAGTCTGTTGCAACTTGGTTTTTCGCTGCCGTCAATCAAATTCAAAACTCTAACAAATTCAAAACTAAATACATTCTTCGACCAAATGATCCATAATTTAGCTCAAAATCATATTTGGTTTCCATTTGGTGGGTCTTCTGACTTTTATTTTTAAGTTTACTGATTTTTTATGTTGATTGGTCGACGGCAGCGAAAAACCAAGTTCCAGCCGACTGCTTGAATGTCTGAGTTCGCATAATACTGAGAATTGCAGTAATGTATATAATATCATAGCTATTTTAACTTTCTAACTGTTAGTTTCAACAATTATACCCAAAACAACAGTCATTCAATTCTCTTGAAAGAGAATATTAAAATGAAGGTGATTCCAAAAAAAACCACAACTTTATCTGTACTTTTCACATCAAATATTTTAGCAAAACTACATCGTATTTCAGTGATGTAAAAAAGTCAATTCAAATGAATTATTATTTTTTGACTTTAATATTCCATTATGTTTTCTGACTAAACTGCTTTCAGTACAAAAGTACAATGTGTATTGATATTAAGTTATTTAATTATTAATCATGTGAGACTGGATTCAAAATCCTGTTGGCATAACAACGTGTTCTATAAGGACTCCATGTAAATGAATTTTTCCATTCTCTCATAAGCTCAAGAATTCAGTTAACTTTTGTGATCTTGAGCTAATTGATGCAAATTGAAGATTCTTTCAACATCATTGATCAAACAATGTCTTATTTCTTTACCATTCGTAAACTTCAGTGGTGGATTATTCTCAAAGATCATATCTTTAGAGCAGTCAAAGTGTACTGGAAGATTTGATGTTTTGAAGTGCTGTGTATTGATATGGTTATGATGGCGAACTACGAGCATTTGTCGTGGGTTGGACTGTGTAGCAGTACTTTTGATGTGGTGTCTATATACCATGAACTACGTTATCTATACATCACCTTGGCAGGGAAGTGTAAGGAAGCATTTTTACTTCATGCTAAGGTACAATAAGTCTAGAGTTTTTGTGTCTATATAACATGAACTACGTTATCTATACATCACCTTGGCAGGGAAGTGTAAGGAAGCATTTTTACTTCATGCTAAGGTACAATAAGTCTAGAGTTTTTGTGTCTATATAACATGAACTACGTTATCTATACATCAACTTGGCAGGGAAGTGTAAGGAAGCATTTTTACTTCATGCTAAGGTACAATAAGTCTCGAGTTTTTGTGTCTATATACCATAAACTACGTTATCTATACATCACCTTGGCAGGGAAGTGTAAGGAAGCATTTTTACTTCATGCTAAGGTACAATAAGTCTAGAGTTATTGTCCCTCCACTTTTGCAAACGGTAGAACATTTAAAAGTAATACACGTATACATGATTGTACTGTTGAACCACGAATGCCACCTTGGGATGACATTGTGTGACCGTCGTGCAGAGATGGCCGTTGTGGGGAGGTTTCAGAAAGAAGTAAATGTATGGGCTTGCTAGTTACCGGGACAAAAAAAACCTGGCCATTACAGAGAGGTGGCCGTTGTGGAGGGATGGCCGTTACATTAATGTAGTAGAGGTTCGACTGTGTTCTTTGATCATCAAGATTCATCTCCTGAATAATGTAGACCACACTTGCTGTGCTGTGCCATTGCGTCACTATGTTGCATGGGTGTAGGAAGGTTAAGGTGCGGACACACGGTTCAACCTTGCGTGCAATATTGTGTCCCCCATGAAACTGATTGCTCGCAATTGACTAGCGCGCTAATACGACGTAATTTGTTGCTCGCAATGTTGCAGAAGTAGGACTCGATTCTACTTCTGCAACATTGCGCGCAACATGTTGCAGAGGTGGACACACGCTGCAATAATACATGTTGCAGGGAATGTTGCACCGTGTGTCCGCACCTTTATTGTAAATAATCATAAACATTTATGTAGCGCCATTTTTCGGGAGCTGAATAGCGCTTTACAGAAGATTAAAACATATCTAAGAACAGTACAATTAATAGTAAAATGACAGGCAGGGTTAAGTACATGTAGATTTTTAAACACCCAACCAATATAATGCTCTAGTTAACGGTAAGGTTCCGACAGAGAAATTGAGTATCAACGTATACATGTATTCTGAGGACGTAAACAAATCTCTGGCAATGTATGTTCTATAGAGGGCCACCTTATAGGTAATTGTGTCAGTGCCCTCTTCCTAATTTTAAAATTATTATTATTATTGTATACACAGTTACTTTTGTGATGTTTCAGACTCATTTCAATATAAAAAATAAACGTTGATTCAACATAAACACGTATTTAGCACCAACTTACGTGTATTTCTAGACACGTTTCTTTCAATTTAACGATTGCGTGTAAAAGTCAGTCAAGCTTGTAATGAAGGAAAACGCTGAGTATAGTTTGAGTGTACATTATTTTCTACTCCACTCCGACTCCACTCCGACTGCACGCAAACATGTTAACATTGTTCTAAGCAGTAGTAAGTATACAATGTATGTTGTGTTGTTCTCTCCAGGTCAAGTCACTAGAAGAAGAAATAAGAAAAGAAAAAGAAGAGCTCAGCGGCAGCAAGAAGCAACAAGAAACAGCCATCAAGAAACTCAAAAATGAGCTGTCATCCACAAAACAAAAATTATTGGAATCTGAGGTATGCGTTTACACTATTACGGTAACCCACGTATAATCTGCACCCACGTATAAGACGCACACTTGTATAAGCCGCACCCACGTGTAAATGCACCCACGTATAAGCCGCACCCACGTGTACATGCACCCACGCATAAACCGCATCAACGTATAAGCCGCACCCACATGTAAGATGCATCCCCGTATAAGCCGTACCCACGTATAAGCCGCACCTAGTGTATATGCACCTACATACAGTACAAGCCGCACCCTGGTTTAGTACTTCAATTTTTGGATATTTTGTGTTAAGAAATCGAAAATGAAACTACATCAAGTTATTTACTTCATCGAACATAAACTCTACAAGTGTTAGTCACAGGTTACTACTAATCATCCAATTCATCTTTTTAAGGCCAAGATTAAGACCCTTCAGGAAGAAAGGAACACCGTAGAATCACGACTAAAGATGGCAACTGCAGATTTGAACAACTTGAAACAAAGAGAAACCCAACTCTCTACTGAAAAGGTTAATAAGAATTCTTTATTATATGACGTGTATGGCCCCGCGCGCGCGCTCTAAATAAAACAATTGGAAAAAGTCATGTGATTGTGCAGATTTTTGGAGCAAACAAATATTGCTCAAAACAACTCAAATGTTTCTCGAATGAACTCACATGTTGCCTCAACTGGGAACTGCATAGCTACATGTATGGACTGTGTACTGAAGTTAAAATGACGACATAATGGGGATCAAAGCAAAGAAGAAGAAGAAGAAGAATACTTTATTTGCACTTTCCATAATATTACAAGTTTTTTTGTATTGATAAATAAAATTAAGGAGGAGAATAAATTGATAGTGTAAATTGTAAATAGGTTAAATAGTAAATAAGGCGAGAAGTTCGAAGATAAATATGCTATCAGTATCGCACAACTGACACAACTTTGAAATCTAAACGAAATCAATGTCTCTATACTTTGTACCGCTGTAATTTTGTGTTGTGGTAAGCTTATAACACTGATATATCTTTATATGTTTATGCCGTCCAGTGTTTTTTGCTGAGTTTTGGAAATCGTTCAGTTGCAAGGAAATCATTTGAATGCCCAGAATGCATGAAATATTATTAATTATAATATTGTTCGTAGTAAAAAAATAAATGCATCACCGATGTTCATCGACTATTGAACTCTAGTTCTTGGCTATGGTGAAAGTGAGTTTACTGTCGGCAATCAAATGAAAACATGTTTTTGATTGGTTCTTCTAGCGTAATCACGCGTTTGTGTTCACTTTCCCTTGGTTGTTTAGTACCAAAATGGTCCATATGAAATGGTCATATGATAAAATGCTTCTTGAATGAGTTAAGTCGGGCCGGATGGGGAAATATTTGGCTCTCGGTCATTTGTACACTTTCTCATTATTCTATCTTGTAGTAACATAATTATCATTTTATATTGCAGGAAACCTTGGTCACTCAAGGGAAGACTAGTGTTCAAAAGTAAGCTTGTTATTGTGTACAAATGTATATATATGAGCATTGCAGTGATGTTATTCATTCATCCATCCATTCATTCATCCA
Source organism: Actinostola sp. cb2023 (assembly GCA_033675265.1). Taxonomy (NCBI): domain Eukaryota; kingdom Metazoa; phylum Cnidaria; class Anthozoa; order Actiniaria; family Actinostolidae; genus Actinostola; species Actinostola sp. cb2023. The sequence continues at coordinate 52,275 of JAUJYZ010000800.1, read as the reverse complement.
TTTTCATTCATCCATTCAACCATTCATTAATTCATCCATCCATTCATTGTTTCTCTGTTTTGTTGTTAATGATGGTTATTATGACTGAATAGACTTCAGATTCAGGTCACGACCCTAACCAATGAAATCACAAGTGCAAAAGAACGACTAAAAACAGCCGATGGCACGATTGTGCGACAGACTAAGCAACTAGAAAACCTTACCGTACAGTTGGGTGAAACAGAGAGAACGTTGAAAGAGAAAGAAGAAGATATGGAAGACTTGGAGAAACGTACTAAAAATGAGGTTTGTGTGAAGTTTATCCCAACCTTTTCCTTCTGAGGCTGCATCTTTTTGATGGGCTCCCTGTGGTAAAGCCCACGGGATATTATATTGGGCTCCCTGTGGTGCTCTGCGCGAATACAATTTGTATATGTAGCGATAGAGCAGATTTCGTATGATCGAAAAAAACAGGGCATTGCACGTCACCACACCGTCACGACACGCATTCGTTCGTAATCACGGTCACGGCACGCATTCGATCGTAATCACGGTCACGGCACGCATTCGTTCGTAATCACGGTCACGGCACGCATTCGTACGCAATCACGGTCACGGCACGCATTCGTTCGTAATCACGGTCACGGCACGCATTCGTTCATAATCACGGTCAAGGCACGCATTCGTACGTAATCACGGTCACGGCACGCATTCGTACGTAATGACGGTCACGGCACGCATTCGTACGTAATCACGGTCAAGGCACGCATTCGTACGTAATCACGGTCACGGCACGCATTCGTACGTAATCACGGTCACGGCACGCATTCGTACGTAATCACGGTCAAGGCACGCATTCGTACGTAATCACGGTCACGGCATGCATTCGTTCAAAATCACGGTCACGGCACGCATTCGTTCATAATCACGGTCACGGCACACATTCGTTCGTAATCACGGTCACGGCACGCATTCGTACGTAATCACGGTCACGGCACGCATTCGTACGTAATCACGGTCACGGCACGCATTCGTTCATAATCACGGTCACGGCACGCATTCGTACGTAATCACGGTCACGGCATGCATTCGTTCATAATCACGGTCACGGCACGCATTCGTACGTAATGACGGTCACGGCACGCATTCGTACGTAATCACGGTCAAGGCACGCATTCGTACGTAATCACGGTCACGGCACGCATTCGTACGTAATCACGGTCACGGCACGCATTCGTACGTAATCACGGTCAAGGCACGCATTCGTACGTAATCACGGTCACGGCATGCATTCGTTCATAATCACGGTCACGGCACGCATTCGTACGTAATCGCGGTCACGGCACGCATTCGTTCGTAATCGCAGTCACGGCACGCATTCGTACGTAATCACGGTCACGGCACGCATTCGTACGTAATCACGGTCACGGCACGCATACGTACGTAATCGCGGTCACGGCACGCATTCGTGATTACGAACCGAAAGCGGGTTAACGCTATCAAAGTTGGTAGAAATATTTAGTATAATGTTTATTTTAGTCTTACGTTTGTTGTTTGTAAATTTTGCTTCATTTAATAAGTTAGGAAACTCAAAATAGTATTATTTAATTACCCATAATGCACCCGATATATTGATATATTGATATTTCGTGGCGGCCAGAATTTTTGCAAATGACTGTATACTGTACGTTGGAGATTCCGCCTCTACCACAGTCCATCAAATATCTTCGCCTTTGAAAATCATCCTTGATCCTATCGATCGCTCATGCTTGGGCTTATACATACATCAGTCCTGGAACCATCATTGTTTTCTGTTTATTTGCGGATTGCCAGATCAATACACTCAAACAAAGGTTGACTAAAACATCAGACGAATCTTCTGAGCTGAGAGATGAACTAAACGAAGAAAAAAGTCGCTTCGAAAAGGTAAGTGTTACCTGATCACATGTATTGTAGGCATGCGCACTAGATTATATAGAGCACGTCCGAGAGATATAAGATGGTGGCGTACTGGTGGAGAAACCAGGTACACAAATGAGTACTCCATTGGGCTTGTGTTGTAGAAAAGCACAACCAACTGTGCTTTGCGTTCAAGCGTTGTACAGTGGAACCTCGAATTAACTAAGTGCTAAGGGACGGGGAAATTTGTTCGTTATATCGAGGGTTTGTAATAACGGGCTTCGTTATATCGGAGTTCTGTTCCATACATTTGTTTTAAAGAAAATCGTTCATTTTACCGTGACTTCGTTATATACAATGTATGGGTTCGTTTAATCGAGTTTCCACTGTATAATACTCTCAAACGTCCCACAAGCATACTTGGCAAAGTGACGGCATATAAGTATTTGTTTATTGTTTTTTTTTAGATGGCAAATCTAACAAAAGCAGAAGCGGAGTCATTCATAGCGAAACTGAATGAAGAAAGCGGCAGAAGCAAAAATGTTGAAAGCGATAGAGACATCTTGAAAGCGCAAATTATGGAGCTTCGAAAAGTAAGTATTTACAGTCATTATCAAAAAGGTTGTCTAGGTTGTCTTGATCCAAAGCGCCATAGAGTAGACAGATATGGCGCTATAAAAATACAACTTACAGTTGAACCTCCGGTTGCGACCATTTTCGTAAGCGATCACTTCTCCTCAGCGACCAGTTTTCCAAAATACCAAAAGTTCAGTTCCAAGCTTGACATTTTGGGTGGTCGCTTACAGGAGGTTCGACTGTAGTTGGAGCCTCTCGTAAGCGACCACAAAGCTTGACATTTTAGGTGGTCGCTTACAGGAGGTTCGACTGTAGTTGGAACCTCTCGTAAGCGACCACCTCTCGTAAGCGACCACAAAGCTTGACATTTTAGGTGGTCGCTTACAGGAGGTTCGACTGTAGTTGGAGCCTCTCGTAAGCGATCACCTCTCGTAAGCGACCACAAAGCTTGACATTTTAGGTGGTCGCTTACAGGAGGTTCGACTGTAGTTGGAACCTCTCGTAAGCGACCACCTCTCGTAATCGACCTCAAAGCTTGACATTTTAGGTGGTCGCTTACAGGAGGTTCGACTGTAGTTGGAACCTCTCGTAAGCGACCACCTCTCGTAATCGACCTCAAAGCTTGACATTTTGGGTGGTCGCTTACAGGAGGTTCGACTGTAGTTGGAGCCTCTCGTAAGCGACCACCTCTCGTAAGCGACCACAAAACTTATCATTTTGGGTGGTCGCTTACAGGAGGTTCGACTGTAGTTGGTGCCTCTCGTAAGCGACCACCTCTCGTAAGCGACCTCAAAGCTTGACATTTTGGGTGGTCGCTTACAGGAGGTTCGACTGTAGTTGGAACCTCTCGTAAGCGACCACCTCTCGTAAGTGACCACAAAGATTGACATTTTGGGTGGTCGCTTACAGGAGGTTCGACTGTAGTTGGAGCCTCTCGTAAGCGACCACCTCTCGTAAGCGACCTCAAAGCTTGACATTTCAGGTGGTCGCTTACGGGAGGTTCGACTGTATTAGTATTAATTATTAAGGTAGGGAACATGATGAAGCTACCAACTACTCGGCCAATATTCGAACTACGATCGTAAAGGCGGATAAAGTCCTAGAATAATAAAGGGAATTGCTTGTAGTCCACTAATACCTGACACTATTGCATGGATTCAATAGACGTCATTTCCGGTCTCTTGAGGAAATTTCATCAGCTGAATGATATCCCGTGGGAGGGGCGGGGTGAAATAGTGGTGATTGGGGGGGAGTTGAATCAAGGTTGACATAACGGGTTTCTGCTGTATTATAACATAGTAATTTCTTTTGTAGGATCTTGAAGCATCGCTTGCTGCTAGCGTTTCTCGTGAGAAGGAGACAATGGACCAAGTTGCTGTTCTACAGGAAGACAAGGATAATCTTGCGAGAGAATTAGCTGGTTATATCTCCAAGGAGAAAAATACGGTATATACATGTCAAATACTAGAGTCGTTTTCGTATGAGTGGGAAACCTACGGTACTGTGGCACTCAACTGGCTTCCTTTCTGAACCAATCAAAAAGCGTGCAGATGCATCTCATCCAATATCAGACTCTTTCAATACGGCGCGGTACCGTAACTTTCCCACTCATACGAAAACACCTCTATTATCGTGTAAACCGTTTTCCTAGGATCGCGACAGTTCTCATCCGTGGTGTTCTTTTCAGCCAAGCACCCGAGCGATTCCCTGATGGATTTACTGTCGACCGAACAACTTGGTCACATTCGACAACTTCTTCGAACAACCTTGACCAGAACAAAATACGAATTGTACTTCGCTGTACTCGTTCCGTACGGCCATGATATCGAGCCTCGTCCCGGTTTCGAGGAGGAGCCACATTTTAATCAAAGAAACTGAGATCTAATTACCTGATTTCAGTCCGTGTTTTTCTTCGTCTTGTGATCGATCACCGTTAGTGGCTACTGAAATATGTAAATTAGCGAAGTTATGACGTCATCAGGTTTTGCATTGCGGCACTGATAATTTTCGAGTGCTTTGATCACTCATGCAGCGACTACGCGTTTACTCGTTTTTACCCATCGACTTCACTGACAAAAATGCGCGTTCTTCAAACCTTGGAAATTCATTGGAAGCGTGTTGATGTTTTCAATTTCCAAGGTTGAAGACATCTCCAAAGAATGTCTATAAGGAAGGGTTTGCGAGTGCTATGATTGTAATGAGTCATCATGATTGTAAGCTGCTCGGCTGCCATGGGCGCCTTTCATATGCAGCCCGAAAAAGTCCTCCATCGGTTGTAAAGCGCATTGAGACAATGTGAAATGCGCTATATTTGAACCGACTTATTATTATAATAATTATTATTATAATGATGATGATGATGATGATAATGATGATGGTGATCATCATCATTATTATTACTACTACTACTACTATGGAAAGCGTTTTTGAAAAACTCCGTGAGGACGGAGACCAAAACGTAGAAAAACATTCGTTTTCAAATAAAAACGGATCGTGAGACCAGGAATCCAAACTATCGCTTGGATTCAATCAGCTGTCAGTAGTCCTTGAATCTCATTATATGCTTTCAAATGACAGCCAAACACTGCCCTCCCATGTCCTTTCAAGCTGAGTGTATTCTATTGAAAAGTTGTAATTCAGATAACGAAAATTCCTCACGAGACCCCGGCCAGCAAGTCGGTGCACCACTCTATTTCATGTCAGTAATGAATTGTATTTCCATGTTTTTACAGTCAAAATGTATGGAAGAGCTGCGATTGAATGCTCAGTCATTTGAAGGAGAAAAGTCCTCTCTACAGAGTGTCATTGTATCACAAGAGAAACAAGTGTCTGATCTCATTATCAAGGTACTAGTACTTCGCTATTTTACAGGAACGAGTAGAAAACTGGGTTCCAATTACGACCGCAAAGCATCTATGGGTAGGTTGGAAGGACATAATCAAACATGGCGTGCGCTGTTGGCGCAGCTAGGAACACAGCAGTTGAAATGGTTAGGCATTAGAAACTCTAGAGTACATTCAATATGGCGGACATTCAAACATTCATAGATGCATTGCGGTCAGGATTCGAACTCAATCTTACACTCGTTATGTAAATACGAATTGCTCCATCTCTCTCTTTATGACCAGACTTGGTCCCAGTAGCTTCCGAGCTTTTCGCATGGGAAGGACGAGCTTCAGTTTCGAAGAGATTCACGGGAAGGACTTTTTTCCCGCTTCTTCCCAGACTCCAATCTACTAGGCGTTCCATGTGAAAAGTAGAGATTGGGAACTACTCTGGTGTTAACTATTCCAGGGTGATGGTATTATATATGGACTAGCTGTTAGCGTTGATATTGCCGGTTTCCCCAATGTAAACGATCAAAGTCTCCTAGTGATGCTTACCATTTGACCGCACAGACCGGACTGTCCGCTCATTTTGATAACGGAATGCACGAACTCGGTCTAGATGGGCCTGGGTCCTTTCTGTGCTTTTCTGTCCATGTTTAAGATGGCGACTGCATGAGCCACGTTATTCAAATCAGCAGACATACCGCTCAGTCCAGCGAAATGAAAAGCGATGTATGTTTAGTTGACTATGTTTAGTATTGAAGGGAATTAGCAAGAACGATCTAGTGAAAACAAACAAGAAAGTAACGGAAACAATTACGTTACGACTTACGAATAGCTACTTACTACTTGCGAGACTTACGACTTACTAACAATTATAAGAATAAACTATTTATTTAAAGGCTGTATCACAACTACTATTTGCGACTTACGACTTACGACTAGCGGCTTACTATTTTCTGTTGTTTGCTTTCATTGTCTACAGCTTGAAAAAACTGAGCAAAAATGCACTGCTCTGGAGCATCAGTTCTTCACTGAACAAAGCAAGACGGCTGGTGAGACCTTAGCTCTTCTAGGATAGCCTTCTGTGATTGGGTAGTAGGACCTGTTGTCATGGTTATGCTTTTGAGTAGTAGGACCTGTTGTCATGGTTATGCTTTTCTTTGAGTAGCAGTACCCGTACGCGCGTTGTCATGGTTATGCTTTACTTTGAGTAGTATAGGACATGTTGTCATGGTTATTATTTACTTTTAGTTGTATGACCCGTTGTCATGGTTATGCTTTACTTTGAGTAGCAGGACCCGTTGTCATGGTTATACTTTACTTTGAGTAGTAGAACCTGTTGGCATGGTTATGCTTTATTTGAGTAGCAGGACCCGTTGTCATGGTTATGCTTTACTTTGAGTAGTATAACCCGTTGTCATGGTTATGCTTTTGAGTAGTAGGACCCGTTGTTATGGTTATGCTTTACTTTGAGTAGTAGGACCCGTTGTCATGGTTATGCTTTCCTGAAATTTCAGAATTAAGTACGAAAGTTCATTACACGTCCGAGAGCAGCAGTTCCGCCAAACAGGAGGTCGACAGTTTGAAAGAAGAAGCCAAAGCTTTGACATCACAATTACTGAGACAACATGATGCCACAATGGATAGCAGGGTAGGCACTACACAGTATTGTATATTATTATAGTATTGTTACTGAGACAACATGATGCCACAATGGTAGCAGGGTAGGCACTCCACAGTATTGTATATTAGTGTAGTATTGTTACTGAGACAACATGATGCCACAATGGATAGCAGGGTAGGCACTACACAGTATTGTATATTATTATAGTATTGTTACTGAGACAACATGATGCCACAATGGATAGCAGGGTAGGCACTACACAGTATTGTATATTATTATAGTATTGTTACTGAGACAACATGATGCCACAATGGATAGCAGGGTAGGCACTACACAGTATTGTATATTAGTGTAGTATTGTTACTGAGACAACATGATGCCACAATGGATAGCAGGGTAGGCACTCCACAGTATTGTATATTAGTGTAGTATTGTTACTGAGACAACATGATGCCACAATGGATAGCAGAGTAGGCACTACACAATATTGTATATTAGTGTAGTATTGTTACTGAGACAACATGATGCCACAATTGATAGCAGGGTAGGCACTACACAGTATTGTATATTAGTGTAGTATTGTTACTGAGACAACATGATGCCACAATGGATAGCAGGGTAGGCACTACACAGTATTGTATATTAGTGTAGTATTGTTACTGAGACAACATGATGCCACAATGGATAGCAGGGTAGGCACTACACAGTATTGTATATTATTATAGTATTGTTACTGAGACAACATGATGCCACAATGGATAGCAGGGTAGGCACTACACAGTATTGTATATTAGTGTAGTATTGTTACTGAGACAACATGATGCCACAATGGATAGCAGGGTAGGCACTATACAGTATTGTATATTAGTGTAGTATTGTTACTGATACAACATGATGCCACAATGGATAGCAGGGTAGGCACTACACAGTATTGTATATTAGTGTAGTATTGTTACTGAGACAACATGATGCCACAATGGATAGCAGGGTAGGCACTACACAGTATTGTATATTAGTGTAGTATTGTTACTGAGACAACATGATGCCACAATGGATAGCAGGGTAGGCACTACACAGTATTGTATATTATTATAGTATTGTTACTGAGACAACATGATGCCACAATGGATAGCAGGGTAGGCACTACACAGTATTGTATATTAGTGTAGTATTGTTACTGAGACAACATGATGCCACAATGGATAGCAGGGTAGGCACTATACAGTATTGTATATTAGTGTAGTATTGTTACTGAGACAACATGATGCCACAATGGATAGCAGGGTAGGCACTACACAGTATTGTATATTAGTGTAGTATTGTTACTGAGACAACATGATGCCACAATGGATAGCAGGGTAGGCACTCCACAGTAGGATGCTCCTATAAATTGCACATTTGCCAGTGAAAAGTCGTTTCTATGGCAATTTTCTGTTTATGCGAGGATCCAGTTTCCTTGGGCAAATATCACACCACAGGCCCGAGCTAGGAACTACTCTATTTTGTACATATACCATAGTTATCTGACTGCATTACACTTAGTAGTGACTAGTAAGTACAATTGAACCTGAGTGTATATAACTGTCCTTTATTAAACGGAAAGTTTTCAAAGTCCCCCATTTTCTCCCATACAATCTCTTCATTTGCTCCCTGTAAGCGGTCACCTCTATTAAACGGTAGCGGCCACCCTTAAGTTTCTGTTGATGCCAAGGTTTTTTTTTTTGCAGTCGAAATACGAGCAATTGATCATAGAGTTGAAGGGTGAGATGGAGAAGGAGCGGGAGAAGTCATCAACAGAACGACATGCCCTGGCAAGTCAACTAGAGATGGCGATGAGAGAGAGCAGAGACCTGAGTACATTGCTTAGAGCAAGGGAAGAGGTAGCACATGTCTGTCTGTCTGCCTTAGTGTCTTTCTCATTAAGCGTCTGTCTGTCTACCTTAGTGTCTTTCTCTCGAAGTGCATGTCTGTCTACTTTAGTGTCTTTCTCCCTAAATGTCTGTCCGCCTTCCTGCAACTTTGTTTGTTTCAATGTTTGTCTCTGGACATCCGGCTCATTGTCTTTCTCCCTGAGTGTCTGTCTTTCTGTAAATATGTTAGTTGTTTGAATGTATCTGTCTTCCTGCCTCATTGTCTTTCTCCCTGAGTGTCTGACGGTCTTCCTGTAACTTTGTTTGTATTAGTGTCTGTCCGCCTCATTGCTTTTCTCCCTGAGTGTCTAGGTTTCTGTAAATATGTTAGTTGTTTGAATGTGTCTGTCTGTCTGTCTGACTCATTGTCTTTCTCCATGAGTGTCTGACTGTCTCATCTGTCTTCTGTAACTTTGTTTGTTTTAGTGTCTGACTGTCTTCTGTAACTTTGTTTGTTTTAGTGTCTGACTGTCTTCCTGTAACTTTGTTTATTTTAGTGTCTGTATCTCTGCCTCAGTGTCTTTCTCCGTTAGTGTACAGTGCATTACATGGTGTTTCATAATCGTAATTGTGCACAATGCTGTAATAATATGAGCAACTAATATTATTATTGTTATTAATCTTTATCGCAGGAACTAAATCTTATTCGCCAAGACCTCAGCAATGCCAGTACCACTGGTACCAAGGCCTCCACGGCCTTAGAATTTGAGTCTAAAATGCGTGGTTCACTAGAAAACAGAGCCACTCATCTCGAGGCTGAGCTGACTAAAGCCTGGGGACAAATAAAGGAACTGACTCAGAAATCAAGTGGATTAGAGGCGACTAAAAGACATTTAGAGATTGAATTGGACCGGGTGAGTGCACAGGCAGCCCGACTCTTAGAGGCTATTATATATTTATGCAAGCATCTATTTTATGGGCTTCCTGTGGTGAAGAGCTCAGGATAATATATTGGGCTTCCTGTGGTGAAGAACTCAGGAGAGTATATTGGGCTTCCTGTGGTGAAGAGCTCAGGAGAATATGTTGGGCTTCCTGTGGTGAAGAGCTCAGGATAATAGATTGGGCTTCCTGTAGTGAAGAGCTCAGGATAATATATTGGGCTTCCTGTGGTAAAGAGCTCAAGAGAATATATTGGGCTTCCTGTGGTAAAGTGCCCAGGAGAATATATTGGGCTTCCTGTAGTGAAGAGCTCAGGAGAATATATTGGGCTTCCTGTGATGAAGAGCTCAGGAGAATATATTGGGCTTCCTGTGGTGAAGAACTCAGGAGAGTATATTGGGCTTCCTGTGGTGAAGAGCTCAGGAGAATATGTTGGGCTTCCTGTGGTGAAGAGCTCAGGATAATAGATTGGGCTTCCTGTAGTGAAGAGCTCAGGATAATATATTGGGCTTCCTGTGGTAAAGAGCTCAAGAGAATATATTGGGCTTCCTGTGGTAAAGTGCCCAGGAGAATATATTGGGCTTCCTGTAGTGAAGAGCTCAGGAGAATATATTGGGCTTCCTGTGGTAAAGAGCTCATGAGAATATATTGGGCTTCCTGTGGTGAATAGCTCAGGAGAATATGTTGGGCTTCCTGTAGTGAAGAGCTCAGGAGAATATATTGGGCTTCCTAAGAGCTCAGGATAATATATTGGGCTTCCTAAGAGCTCAGGATAATATATTGGGCTTCCTGTAGTGAAGAGCTCAGGATAATAGATTGGGCTTCCTAAGAGCTCAGGAGAATATATTGGTCTTCCTGTGGTGAAGAGCTCAGGATGATTCAATATATTAATTGGGCTTCCTGTGGTAAAGAGCTCATGATATTATATTGGGCTTCCTGTGGTGAATAGCTCAGGAGAATATATTGGGCTTCCTGTAGTGAAGAGCTCAGGATAATATATTGGGCTTCCTGTGGTAAAGAGCTCAGGAGAATATATTGGGCTTCCTGTAGTAAAGAGCTCAGGAGAATATATTGGGCTTCCTGTGATGAAGAGCTCAGGAGAATATATTGGGCTTCCTGTGGTAAAAGCTCAGGAGAATATATTGGGCTTCCTGTAGTGAAGAGCTCAGGATAATATATTGGGCTTCCTAAGAGCTCAGGATAATATATTGGGCTTCCTGTAGTGAAGAGCTCAGGAGAATAAATTGGGCTTCCTAAGAGCTCAGGAGAATATATTGGTCTTCCTTTGGTGAAGAGCTCAGGATGATTCAATATATTAATTGGGCTTCCTGTGGCAAAGAGCTCAGGATATTATATTGGGCTTTGACTTTAGAGTCGAGTGGGAAATATTTAGTACCGTGGCGTTCCGTTTGAAATAGTTTGATTGGATGAGATGCATCTGCACGTTTTTTGATTGGCTCATGAGAAAAGAAGCCATTCGAGTGTCACGGTACCGTAGGTTTCCCAATCATACAATACGACTCTATATCTGAAACAACCAATACGGTAGTTGGAATGGGTGCATTGTAATTCTTTTAGATTGATCAAGTCTTCTATCTCTATACAGAGAAATCAACAACTACGTCAATCAGAAAGTACTTTACATAAGAGACAAGCAGAGCATACTGCGGTTGTGGTTGCTAAGGATACCGCACAACAACAAGCAGAGGAAGCAGAGGCGAAGGTACCAGTAATTTTGGGAGAAAATATGAATGAGTCATTTCGGGCTTCCTGTGGCAAGTTGAGAGGAGACTGGGAAGGAGATAATAATAATACCTCGTCCCAGACCTGTCTATTCTTTTCAGTTGTCACAGAAACTCCCTAACCATTCTGGTAGTTTTATTAATCACCATTAGTGTAAATGAAATATCACTGTGCGTCAATGTGGGACTTGTAACGGTCAGGGGAAAAAATCAATAATGCCGGATTTTACAAGCTACCAATATCACGTTTGCGAAAACTGCGCATGCTCAGTGGCAATCCTGGTAGTTTTATTATAAACCACTAGTGTTTAAGCGTCAATGTGGGATATTACAAGCTACCAATATCACATTACAAAAACTGCGCACGCTCAGTGGTAAGCCTGCTCAACTCAATTTCAACTGAACACTGATTTTTGGTTTGTAATCCCAGCTTGCGTCTCTGCGTAGAGAGTACGAAATTCTCCTCTCACAGTTGGAGAATACTGAGACTGACCTTAAGACAGCAAGTGAGCAGCTGATGGATCTCCACCTCAAACACCAAGAAAACCATGCTTTGCGAGGCCACTTACAGGAAGAACAAGTCAACAAGTACGTAGCCTGCTGAACAGGCGTTCTTGGCGGGGAACGGGAAAGCTGAATCCCCCCAATTCCTGCCCCAATTATCCCCGGCCCTCAACTTTCCCGATCCCTGCTAAGAACGCCTGTTCAGCATGCTAACAAGTACGAGAAGTTGTGTGACTTCTACAACACAATTTCAGTGTGGAAACTATCTATTTTTTAAACTTAATTGATTAATAATTGATTCGTAAATTAATTTACCTCGGCAATTTAATAATTAATTTGCTGTATTCAATATTGCTTGGTTTCAATCAGCTGTTAAAAGTCCTTGAATCATGTGGCAGCCTTCAAGTGACGGGCATTACAAACGCTGTCCTCATATTCTATCAAGCAGAGATAATTATATTGAAATCAAGCTATTGCAGAATTAAATTCGTAACGTACAGCTTCAATAAGTTTGGTCACAGCAGTTCCAGAGGTCACAGAGAAAAGATTGCACGCTCCTGGAAATTCCTTGGAAATTCCTTGGAAATTCCTTGGAAATCCACTGGATACTGAGTTTCCATTGCATTTCCAAGGTTTGACGAGCGCACGTTTTTTCCAGTGGGTGGATACATGCTGCAATCATTTCCAGCCATATTGCGCGCAATGTTGCACCGTCTCTCTGTACCTCTAATTATCTTCCTGCCATGCTGTTTTCACTTGTACTTTTACCTCCTTTCAGCTTCAAACGCTTTTTCTTTCCACAGAAATATTCAACACCAGACAGTCAAAGAACTTGAACATCAGATTGGTGTTTTACAAGACAGGAACAGTCAATTACAACAGCTGGTTATCAAGCAGGAAGAGAGTATGAAAGGACTGAAACAACAGGTGACTGTTTGGTCAATAAGTTCATTCGTTCAACATTCGTTGTAATTCTTTAACTGTTTTGAAAGTCAGTTTCTCAATAGGTATTGAACCAAATGCTGTCCAATTTTTCATCAGTTATTAACTATGATTTTCTCTTCTGATTTATGGAGTCCGCTTGTTTGTTACTTAAAACAAGACGCTCAATGAGCGTACACTCGGGCTTATGAAAAGGACAATGTCAGTTGCGTGAGGAGAGACCTGACAATGACTGACAGTTGCGTGACGAGGGAGACTATATGTCTGCCAGATGAAGGGCTATACGATCTCGATTTACGAACATTGACCTTGCCTTAAATGCTTTGATGTAGTTTTGAAGTACGATTTTTACGATTCCTTTTCCTTCTGAATTTTTCAAACGTGGAATAAAATAAACATCCATCATGAGTTACTGAAAATAACTCGACTGGCTCGACTGTTTGCATGACTTCTGTACATATAGCTTTCTGTCAATAGATGGAGTTATACATGACCGTTGTACGGCGTTGGTCGTGAGTTTAATTATAACAAGAGTCCGCGGAGATCTTTATCTATGAGTCAGACACAAGTCTCCCTCGTCATTGAGCGTCTTCTTCTGTAATAGATCCCTAAAATCTAAGGACGTTTTGATTTCGATTGTATTTTTGCCGTTCACTGACCTGTTTTGAGCGTGGAAATTCGGTTTTAAATCAACGGTTCTAAAATTAGGTCGCGTAATAGATGTATGACTCAGATAAGGATCACTTTACAACTGTCATCTTACTGAAAAGAACACGGATTTTCGAACATTGACCTTGCTCGATCGCCTTTGTCTCAATTCATTTTTGGATATGAGTTCGAGTTCGTGGAAAGGCGTTATAGAACAGCCGATAAAACACGGGCTTTAAACAGGCTCATTTCACAGACAAAAGCATACGGCTATTCGTGTGGGCCCACTCTGAAAGATGTCGTTTCATTTATAACAAAAGCAAACGCGCCTTAGCTTCATCGTGGAATGATCAACTACAATCCTGAACTTAATAGCTTGAAGATCTATGATGAGAAATCTTGAAACTCGATAGGATCAATTACATCGCATTATTCGCATTTTTTCTTCATTCCATCACCTGAAAAAAATAAAAATAAAAAATAAAAAAAAGAAAGTGCATTTTCTAACTCGGGCTTCCTTCGGAAGGGCCCGAGTAATAAGATTTATGCTAATAAAGCAGACAATGACGTCAGTAACGATAGCCTTATACTTTGCCTCCACAGCAAAGGGAAAGCGATAGTGAGTCCAAGGGTATATCAGAAAGAATGAACGAAGCACTTCAAGAAAATGAAATGTTAAAACAAGAACTGATAGGAGCTGCAGACAGAATTGACAACCTGAAGCGTAGAAGTGACGATAGAAAGACAAAAACACAGGCCAAAGTACAACTTCTCAGGTAAGCCTCTCCTCTCCTCTCCTCTCCTCTCCTCTCCTCTCCTCTCCTCTCCTCTCCTCTCCTCTCCTCTCCTCTCCTCTCCTCTCCTATCTAAATAGCAATGTTATAATCAATAGGAATCAATTTGCTCGTGACAAGAGAGGCTTGGAGGAGAAAATTATGTCTCTTGAAAACGCTCTTCAGCTTACTCGACAAAGATCCATCAAAGATGAAGAGTGGGAAGGAGCGGCAAATGCAACTTTGAAGTCATTGCAAAAAGAGAAACGAGAACTGCTGTCAAAGTAAGTTTCCTCGTCATTCAGCTGTTGTGTGCGTTCTTCTGATGTATATGTGTATGTATGCATCTACTTCTACAGGCAACCCATCGATGTCTTGTGAGGCAGCACGCTTTATTGTGTGCGTTATTCTAGTGTGTGTGTGTTTGTAAGTGTACATATACTTCTACAGGCAACCTTTGATATTTCATGTGAGACTGTTATTGGAACTGAAAGGATATTATGTTTGTGCCATTTTCTCATTGACTTCCTGTGGTAGAGTGCACTCGATAAATTAGGCTTCCTATGGAACTAGAAGCAAAATCACCTATTTTTATTTTCGCGCACATAGCAGTTGCCGCGCATTTTACCATAGGAAGCGCTTCAATAAGACGCGCGGATGATAACTATTGTATTGTTTGGTCTTCCTGTGGTTTGATTTCCCTTTGTATTGTTTGGTTCGTCCTGTGGTTTGATTTCTCTTTGTATTGTTTGGTCTTCCTGTGGTTTGATTTCTCTTTCTATTGTTTGGTCTTCCTGTGGTTTGATTTCTCTTTGTATTGTTTGGTTCGTCCTGTGGTTTGATTTCTCTTTGTATTTTGTGGTCTTCCTGTGGTTTGATTTCTCTTTGTATTGTTTGGTCTTCATGTGGCGTGATTTCTCTTTGTATTGTGTGGTCTTCCTGTGGTGTGATTTCCCTTTGTTTTACTAGTTTGATGGACAGCGAGGAAGTCATACGTGAATACCAACGAACCAGCCGCGAAAGCGAGTGTCGTTTGGCGATGTTGAATAACGAGAACGACGAATTACAGAACAGAGTGAATGAGGTCATCAAGGAGAATACGATATTGTCCAGGGAATTAGGCAAAGCAATGGTGAGTTGATGATGTGGGTTCCCTGTGGAATTGTTTCACTAAAGCAAACTTGGACTTGTGTGTAAATTCCGTGTAAATTGTTTGTAAATTCAAAACCTGTAAACTAAATTTACATGGTTTTGGACGAAATTTACACTAATTTTACACACAAATTACACGGAATTTACACACAATTTACGCGGAATTTACACACAATTTACGCGGAATTTACACACAATTTATACGGAATTTACATGGACCAAGTGATTGCGTGTATTTCAGTGGTAGTCGTAGTGCATGATGGCGTATATGCAAAACCTTGGTTGCAAAGTATTATGGGCGGCCAAAGTATCAATATGTTTACTTCTCGAATAGTAATATCTTGTTCATCTGCTCTTCGTCCACAGTCCACTCATTCCAGTCCATTTAGCAGCCCACGGCCAAAAGATCCCGTTGATTCACAAGTATTAATGAATGCACTATCGAGACTCCATCAAAGCGACCCGAGGGATAGTTTAATATCATCGCCGACATCCGATCTTTACTCGCCCGAGAACCGTTCACCCGAGAGGACCGTGCATTTGTTGAATTCACTGAACGATAGTCTTACTAAAAGTACTAATAACAGACAGGTATTTATTAGCTGACACAGCTAGCAAGGCTTGTACAGAAGACATTCATTTATATAACCGTGGACGTTCGAGTACTTCTAAGACCGCAATGACTCATGGGAGTGATTTTTATTATTATTCAAAAGTTATCTAAGCAATTGTGGTCGGTTCAGGTACAGGCACAGGCACATGGTGCAAGTTTGCGTGTAAAATTGCTGGCAACATGATTGCAGCGATGTGTCCACCTCTGGAATACACCACTTCACGGTTTTGTTGAGTAGCCATGAACAATGGTTCCAAGTCGAGGTTGTCGTTGATCAAATACAGTAAATGTATGTAAACATCAATGACAACCTCGACTACTCAACAGAACCGTGAAGTTTTGTATCGTTGTGATCAAACTTGTTGTAGTACAGTGTGATCCTACTCCTACACAATTGCGTGCAAAACAAATGCAGAGGTGGACACGTGACTGAAATCGTTCCATTTCTGGTATTATCATTCACATTCTTTTCTCCGGAATTTTCATTGGTCGAGGGACGACTACGTCACTGCAGATAACTTCCTACGAGTAAGTGATTTAATTCTCCTCGACAATGGCAGCTAGATTTTTTCCAGAGTTTCGTTGTTGCGTAGATGAGAGAAAATAATATGAATGATAAAACAATTATTGAACTTGGTTTTCGCAAAATATCGTGATTTGTCAGTGTCTCGCAGATTAATTATTTTGCCTCTGTCTTCGGCATCGGCGAATAACTGATAGCTCGCCGCTGACAAATCACGATATTTTGCTCAACCTCGTCCAATAATTGCTAAATATCGCGCGCAATGTTGCACCGTGTGTCTTCACTACTGTAGTTAATCATGAATAGCATCCTCCATCTGTTATCACTACCGCGAGGCTATTTTCAGTAACATACTGTCGCGATCATTGGTCTCCATTGAGCTTGGAATATCAGTAAAAGTAGTTATATAAATAGGAACAAGATGTCACGCACACCTAATATAGCAGATGGGAGGCTGGTATTCATGACCCCATGATGTAGCCTGCGTGACGGCTCTTGGGGTCTTGTGAAAGGCCTTACCCCCCCCCCCCCCCCCCCCCCAACAACAAAATTTACCCTCTTCCCCATGCCCCATTCCCAGTCCCCAACAGCCGTCACACAGGCTACCATGATTACTATGATGCGAGTTATATACGTAATAATATAATAATATATTTTTGTAAAGTATTTTAGTTCATTATCGTGTGTTTTATAATGAAGATAATAGTAGTACTACTGCTAATAATGTATGCACTTTAAGCATTACACATCAATGCTTTACATATAAATAATACTGACATTCAGTAGAACATTGCAGTTTGAACAATTCTGCAGTCTATCAGAAGTTTGCAGTTTTGTCAGTTTTACATTGTTTACGAGTGCCATTTCTCTATTAAGTTATTTATTTATGAGTTAGCAACCATTGCACCGAAATAGACGACGGCGAACTTCAGATCCGACTACGAGTACGGGTACGGCAACGAGTACGAGTTTTTCAAATTGGCCCAGTGCTCATGCTCAATACAATCGTAGTTGATTTTTGTTGTTTACAATCAGTAACGTTTAAATCTACGCGACCACAACTATGAAATGATAGCTATAGTGCCAATTGAAACTTCGCGCGCTCAAAATTCGTACTCGCAGTCGGATCTGAAATTCGCTATTATTATTACTCGGGCTACCTGTGGTAGGAAGGAAGCCCAGAGAGAAGAAAGAGAGAGCCGTGATTCGATTGGTTCATAGGTCGAAACCATGGCAACTTACATGTTGATCACGAGGCGTCAGTCGAAGCGTCCGTCATTGCAGTTCTTCGGAGTCGCTGAAACGATGTTTGATGTTTATATTCGTCGCCTTTGAGATGAAAGATCAAATATACCAAATTGAAGAATCGTTGTCAGGTTCAAAATCATAGTTACATAGAAGCTGAGACCGAAATAGCTTATGGGAAATATGTTAATTAGATGCAAGATATGCATTTTTGTATTCTGATTGCAAAACAGGTAGCATAGTCAACATGCATCTAATTAACATATTTCCCATAAGCTATTTCGGTCTCAGCTTCTATGTTCTATGATTTTGAACCCGACAACGATTCTTCAATTTGGTGTATCAAGTACCACCTATAGCAGCTTATTGCAGAATCATGAGCTCTAAAATTGTCGTTGTTCTTGCGATTTTTGGCAGTTCAGGTAGATAGCTTTTCCAAGAATCGTGTAGTTTAAAGTTTTAAAATGTTCATCAAATGACAAACATCGCATTATAATAATAATAATAATAATAAAGCCTTTATTGTTTATCATATCTTATAGATTACATACAGTCATTCTCAAAAAAGGTGTCCAGATGAAATACTACAATACTACAAATAAGTCACGTGATTCATTATGTATTCAAAAAATTCGCGTGGAATTTCAATTTGAGATGCAAAATTAAATACACGCATTGTGAGAACTGGATGTAATGGCGTTGTTATCAACTCGCAGTTCCGCGCGTACAAATTGAAAACATAATGAATCACGTGACTTTATTGTAGTCTTTTCAACTGGACAACGATTTTGAGAATGACTGTATATGCCATTCTGCAGTGCAGTCTGTGTTTGTCTGACACTTTCCCTGCATCGCTTTATTACTCGCGCTCAGGCCTTTGGCCGGGGACACGAGCCAGTATAAAATAGCGATTTTTTTATTTATTATTTATTTTTCAATGTCAGAAAATCGCAAAGTTGTGCAATATCCGGTCACATGCTATCGAGATGCCATTTTGTATCTCAGACAAAGCGAGGAAGGCTTCGGCGGTTCATGTGGGATTTTACGAGCGAAATCTAGCTTGCACTTTTTACTCGTCGGAGTGTTAAGGTGGTTCCCGCATAATGAATGACCGGTTTGCCGTATATTTTAACTCGCTCGCTCCGCGTCAATATTGCTTGGATTTTATTGTGCTTAACACAAATACTAATTCAACTATTCTGATTTTGGACGGTTTATTCAAAATTATCATTGTAAGCCGCGTTTGTGAATGCGAGCTGACACTATTTTCACTAAAACCGCTGCCAAGCGTTATTCCCTCGTACGATTGTTTTTAAACTTCGTGAACAGCCTTTTGAGGTCCCTAGTAATGTTCTAACGAAGTAAGAAGGACATTGATCGAGCCGAAATCACCAATTCATATTTTTGTTGTCAAAATTTGGACCTGTCGGTTGTTACGTGATTTCGGCTCGAACAATTTTTTTCTTACCTCGTCAGAACATTACTAGGGACCTTAAAAGACCGTTCACGAAGTTTAAAAAAAATCGTACGAGGGAATAACGCTTGGCAGCAGTTTTAGTGAAAATAGTGTCGTTTGAATATCAGCTGGCATTCACAAACGCGGCTTACAATGATAATTTTGAATACATGCACCGTCGAAAGGCAGAATAGTTGAATTAGTATTTGTGTTAAGCACAATAAAATCCAAGCAATATTGACGCGGAGCGAGCGAGTTAAAAAATACGGCAAACCGGTCATTCATTATGCGGGAACCACCTTAAGTTGAGTGTTAAAGACGAGAAGATCTTCAAATTTGAGATCGCCAACCCTTCGATCGTGTTTTACGAAGTCGAAGAAGATGGCTAGAAGACACTTCATGACCATGTTGAATTTTTCGAGGGAAATCTTTTACTCTTTACTCGTCCGCATTGTGTTCGGTGTGTAGTCAAATACGAGAAGATCTTCAAACTTGAGATCGCCACACGAACTGACACCAGCAATGCCATCAGCTTCGCTCGATAAAAACTGTCAACATGCCGATATTCGCGAACTGAAACAGAGACACATCGAAGCCTTGAAAGTCTTTATCAGTTATACATACTTGAAGTTAAACTGAAGCAATACAAACCTGGCATGGAGGCTGGATAACTGATCCGATCCAGAACGGCAAATGTTTATACAATGCAGTTGAAAGCAACGAGACTGCCGGAGAGACTGACGAACACAATCAAGATTATTGCTGCGAGCCGACAGGCGAGCAGCGAAACCAACCTTGACGGAGTTCCTGTGTTTC
Source organism: Actinostola sp. cb2023 (assembly GCA_033675265.1). Lineage (NCBI taxonomy): Eukaryota > Metazoa > Cnidaria > Anthozoa > Actiniaria > Actinostolidae > Actinostola > Actinostola sp. cb2023. The sequence continues at coordinate 32,163 of JAUJYZ010000800.1, read as the reverse complement.
CAATACGATTTTGGATTGTTTTCGTTCGTTCACGATGATTTTGTGTATGCAGTATTTTTGTACAGAGGCAATGGTAGGGGGTCACGTACGACAATGTTGTCGATCTTGTCGCATCTTGTGCTATTGAACCAATGACATTTGAAAGGTTGACTGACAAGTTTGAAATCTTCTACAACTTTACAGTACAGACTAGATGAAGAAGCTAGACTAGATAACACAGCACAAGCAACATGCAGTGCTTTTCATCAAGCAAAAAACGAAATTCATTTGATAGTTATATAAAGGGAATTAATACATTCATTCCAGTTATTAGAATGGTGATACAAATCACCATGATATTGTTACTCATTTCTAATATCTTTCATTTTTAGGTAAGTTTTTTTTTTCACTATCGATATTTTTCTGTCCTGTCTTAAAATGACAATTATTGCTTAACTCACACTTTGTAACTTTTTTTATATTATATTTGTTCACAGATAACACAAATACAAAGTAACAATAATTTGGATTCACTAATGAAATTAGCCATTACCAAAACGAGCAGGGGACTGGGACCAAGTCCGTAAAACTAATTCAATAACAAAACTAGCAAAAGTGGGCATCATTTTCTGAGAGAACAGATCAAACTTAGCTAGTCTGGAAAATTTGGTGAACTTTGGCTTAATATTGACGATGCTAGAGGGCATCAAAGATGTCTATTTCCCCATACAAACTCTGTAAATTTTTGAAGTTGTCCAGCCAAACCATACATTCACTGTAAAATTTTGGCTGGACAACACAATTTCAAAAGTTTATAATTCCGACAGAATTTGCTCAAATCACATCACACTTTGCACATGTACTAATTTCAACATGTCGGTTTCATGTCATAAATTTAATTTCGTAAATGCATTAATTCTAATAAACTCGTTCCCAGTCCCCTACTCGTTTAGGTAATGGCTAATATGGGACACTGGTAAAACCCGTACTTCTGTACGGATGCACAACATGGAAAATGAACAAAGATGATGAGAAAAAGTTGGATGTATTTCAAAACTGCTGTCTAAGAAGGAAAATGAAGATAAAATGGCAAGATAAGATCAGCACGAAAGAATTACTGAAAAGGGCCAACATAGAAAGACCAAGTGGAGAAGTGAGACGGAGAAGGTAGAAGTTCTTGGGTCACGCTCAGAAAGGAACACGACAACAACTGTGTAACGGCACTTACATGGGCAATAGAAGGAAGGAGGAAGAAAGCAAGGCCAAATTAAAAACAACATGGCGACAAACAGTTGAGAAAGAGAGAGCAAGTGCTGGTTGGAAATCCTGGGATGAAGTATGGTGCGCAGCCAGGAACAAGACTAAATGGAACGAAGAAGGATGTTGCACCTCTTATAGGCGCGTAGTGGATAGGTAACAGGTAATGAAATATGGACTTGGACTGAACTATCCATCCTGGTGTACTTCATCAATATACATCTACCTGGTATCTTTGAAGTATTATATTTGAACACTTTGAAGCATGGAGGACAGGATACTTGTCAAGGATTGATAAATGATCACTTACAAGGACAAAACCTATTTATTGGACTCAGTCTTCAATACTGCTTAGCACCGATTGTGAAACTGCTTTATTGATTGGCTACAAAGCCATCATCTGACTGCTGAAAACATTACCCGCTGGCATTGCCATATATAATATATGCTGACAGGATTACTGTTTCATTATAATGCTTTGCCTCAATGTGAAACAGAAAAAATTAATATCACACACTGGATCAAGACATGTACTTGTTCATTTTTGGTGAAGAGGAGTTTTGAGTTACTTCTGTTAGTCTGCACAATGTATTGTTCAAATCTATATATGACTTTATCCCAGAACACTATAACATACATGTACTGTATGAATCAAACTATAAATTTACTGGATCCAACACAACATTATCTTCAATTCTACAACTGTACTATGAGGCTTCCCGGGCACATCTTTCCTGATATCTGGCCAGTAAATAGTTATTTAACACCGTCAGTATAATATACACCAAACGAACACAGTTCTCTATTTCATTGAATCAATATTTGTATTAATTACTGCATATACAAACTTTATGCAATGGTGAGAATAAAAGTGATCACTGGCTGCTTGTACGGCAGTGCATAACTCACAGCACCTCACTTTATATTAGAAACTTATCTATAGTACAATTCTTAAACTATCTTCAAAATCTTCGTCCGTTTCACCCAGATATTGAAATGTGATGATTGACATCATACACCTCTCGACCAATAGGAATTTCGCGCACCCAGAATGAACGAGTAAAAACGCTAAAACAATAGCGTCATGGCAGGCGCTCCCTCCCCCTCTTCCCCCTCCACCCCAGTCCCCCTCCTTTTCCACTTTCCCCTACCCTCTTCCCCCCAGAGCGCCGCTACGCAGGCGAAAGTGAAAGTAGTATAGACATAACAAGAAAACTGCTTGCTCGCAGAAGTTCCAGCTGATATGCAAAATGCCACAAGTATCACAAGTATTGGGTGCGATCGTGATGGCAATAGGTGTCTTACTCAACATCAAAATTAACAATCCAACGTATCGCTACATTGCATGGACGTTGAAAATCATCGCCCAAATCATCGAGATTGTGCTCGGAGGCATACTTCTTGGGACAGATATCGCTCCGAACTTGCGAAAGAGTAGAAGTGTTCCAGATTATTTAAATGATCCAGCTGGTTATAGAGATGCAGCGTATGCGTATATCGCGTTTTTCACGCTCGAAACGATTGTCGATATATCGTACTGGACATTTGCGGTGTGTACAGGCTGCAAGAAAACTTCTGCAGCAGTCACGTTGTTGATGTCTGTTGTTTGCGATATGCCAATCATGATGTGCGGAATCTACCTGATGAAGGCCAAAGGCACAATCAACTGGGACGAACAAAAGTTTGATCTCGTCTTTCAAATTTGGTACATTGTGAACATAATGTTGCAGATCACCGCCGACCTCGCTGAAAAAGTCAAGTTTTGGGGGGTCATTATCGTTTTACCCTTATCGTACTTGGTTGCATGTCTACCATACGCGTGTGTGACCATAGCGATGTCTGGATGGCATTGGTTTATACCGGTGTCTGACTACCTCGACAACAACCACAGCTTTGTCCAAGGCACATTCAACTCTACGCACTCCCGGAACATGTTGAATTTCTTGATAGTCACTGGTTTTGTTGGGCAGTGGATACGTAACCTAGTGTTTATCCTGATCATTGGTATACTTGTTATGTTTGTATGCGAAGTAATTTCGCATAGTATTTGTTAATGAATAATAATGTGTGTGTCCTCTAAAGTTCATCTGGGTGAAAAAGGTGCATTTTTTTACCGCTTAATATTGTTCAGCTACCGATGTTATAACATTCACAGGAGTCGTGTCATTTGGATGACATCACGCTAATTTCGCCCAGAATTCATTGGACTAGTTTTACGGTTTTCACGCGTAAAATTTGAAAATAAATTGACGTTTCGGCTGTACTGGTGGAAGCCTTCATCAGACTGATAGATGTTAAAGTTTGTAAACAGTCTGGACAGCAGCAACAATAGAAAATAATAATAATAAAGTCAGTGGGGCTTGTCCTCTGTTGGGACAATGGCGGTAATTAGCAGGCGTAGTGCAGTCCTTGAGTAGCTTTGTCCAGGTGGAACTAAGTCGGTAGGAATCTTCTCTGTTAAAGTTGTCGGGTCGTTTGTAGATTTCAATGGATTCTTGGATTACGTTAGTCTCCCTCGCATCCGTTCTTAGTTCCGTCACGCAACGCGCTCGCAACACAAACGGCTGCTAACATGAGCCAAACATTCCATTCCCGAGGCTAAGCCAATCACGGCTCTAGTTGCAAAATCGAAAACTATTTCGCGCTGTTAGCTTTGAAGCATGACAACAACATGGCGGCTTACCGAAGAAGCGTTCGTTTCAGTAGCTAGCAAATTCAAGATTAAGGAGTTCAATCTACACCAGAAGACAGCCATACGGACTTTTGTCGAAGATGAGAGAGATGTATTTGTAAATCTTCCAACAGGCTTTGGAAAATCGCTTGTATTTCAAGCTTTACCTTTTATTTTTTTCGGGTATTACCGGAAACTACCACTGGAGTAAAAACAGTACTCGAAGTAGGCAGTTCAGATAAGGTTCGTAGATTACAGCTATCGTACAAAGGGATATGATATACTGTTCTGTAGACGGATCAGAGTCTGTAGAAGAACGAAGCGAAGAAGTAGAAATGGCAGAATCATAAAACTGAAGTGATTTAGCAGCTCTGGAATTTCCTCTTAAGGTGACAAACTCGGTCGCGAACGCTGTGGTTCCCTCTCTAGCTGTTCTTCTGAACGTCGTAATCTCTTGGTCCTCACTTGACCTTCACTCTTAAATTTTGCCTTAACTTTCTCCTTGATGCTTACAAGTTTTTCTGATGATCTTTTGAACTTCAAAAGAAGTTGGTAACACACGCGTTCTTGCAAACGAATAAGTCGTCACTTTGTGATCATTTGCTTACTTTAATAAACATCGATGGCAGCACTGAGAAGACCCGAAATATTTACTGAGCTTTTTCCGAAAATAAAGATTTTGTTATTTGGAAAACACAATGTCGAGCAGAGATAGCATTTTTCCCCGCTTTCGGTCACTTTTCTGGGGGTTTCATGCATGCTCCACGAAATCTAAGCAATGCCGTAGTTACACACATCTCAAACATGTCAGTTTCAACTAGGATCATGTTTAGTTTTATTTCGCGGGAATTTGACGTCATATCTGAATTCTGATTGGTTTTGATCGAACAATACCATTCAACTGATTGGCTGAGCTCAGTTGAGCTTCAACAAAGGGAATGGAATGTTTGGCTCATGTTAGCAGCCGTTTGTGTTGCGAGCGCGTTGCGTGACGGAACTAAGAACGGATGCGAGGGAGACTAGGATTACGTACGAGGGAAATATTTTTCTGTTTTTGCAAGAACTTGAACTTGGTCAAAGTCGATCTTGTGTGAAGAGTTAGAATTGTTCGAAATCAATATGTTTATAATAAAAAAATCACAGAATATGGTAATTCATTGTGCGATCAGTTTCGAAAAGCTTTAGCGGATTAAGTCCAGACGCGAGTTTCAATATTTTATTGAAACTTGAAGGTGTTTTTTTGTGAATAGTTAACGTGAGCGCATTCCTGAGCTCTGACAAAGAGCGATCACCTGAATCAAAATTCATTGACGTACGCTGCTTTACCCTCGCTATAGGTTAAACATTTTAGATTGTTTTGGCCTAGATAGGTGGTAAGTGCAAGACTTAACACCTCTTTACTGAATTCTGCAAGTGAATTTTTATAGTTTTTCTTCACGTGTGAATATAGTGCGATCTTCGCGTCCTTTTATCCCAATACAAGAATCAAAGGGACCCATTGGTGAACTCGTGGATTTCCATCTTTCAAGCATTACCGATGTTTGTGACTGACGAGGAACGCCTTGAAGAAGACGTGAGGACATCGGTTACAACCTCGTCCCCATGGCCATCTCTTCTCGCTATTTTCAAAATGGCGGACGCTCGAGAGAAGACCCTGGTGTAGGCTGGTCACGTGTCTCCAAGAATCTTGGAGATTAATTCGTACCCAGGCTGCCATTTTCCCAATGGACGAAAGTAATCGAAAGGGCCTTATGAAGAGTTACTGAAGAAATACACTTTCGTTCATGTTTTGCCTCAAATACTGATAAATAAAATTATTTTCTAAGCTGGAGCAATTCTGGCCATTTGAAAAGCAGGGGTTCGGAAGTGTAATTAATGAGACACATTAACAACTGAACAGGTCAGATCATAGTTTTTTTGGTCAGATCGACAGTTTATTCGCTGTAAACAAGTGCTGCTATTTCTATATAAACACCTTCCATCTCTAACGCGTAACGGCTAAAGTACAAAACATGTTGACGTGCCATGTACTGCAAAACTACTCACAGCTGAGCAAAAGCACTAGCAAATTATGTAAACAGAACGACAATAATATATCAGTTTGCCGTGTCACCGTCAGTAGTCTTGCTCGTATAAATTTATACCCTGCTTTACGGTAAACGATCTCGATCGGTGGACATTTTCATGTTCCTAAAGACATTTCAATGCTTCGATAACACTCACACATCACTTGCAGCGGCTTCTGTCTTCCTAATTCTACATTTTGGATCAGAAAAGAACTATCCAGACTATCCGTTGAAACTATAAATTCACTCGATGCGATTCGAATTTTAATTTATGCTATATTTAGCAACCTTCGATATGGACCAATTAGAAGGCTTGTTGTGTTGTCCAATCAAAATGCGTGTTAGTTCAGCTTACACCAGGTTCTTCTCTCTAGCGTCCGCCATTTTGAGCACGGCAGAAACTGGGCTGCCTGTGGTTATGACGCGTTTTGCGGTTTTTGCGCGCGGGCTCATCGGTAAATTGGGATTCCTGTGGCTAATGCTGACGTTTTTGAGGTTTTCCACAATAAGATAGCGCGGGCTCATCAATACTAAGAAAATACTAAAACGTAACATCACTAATAAAATGACGGGGAGTGAAACTTGTAAGACCCTTTCGACAATCCGCGTCAGATTGCTAGGAACATCACTGTTGCTAGGAACAGCCGATCACAGCCCGGGTTTCCGTACGGAGAAAAACATGGAGGGCGACGGTTTTACGAACAGTTTCGTAGGGAGATGCCGATGGTGATCATATCCACCCTTGTAAGGTCTGTAAGTGAAAATACAATTTTCTGCATATTTTTTTCTTGACTTTTATCATTTGTTTGTTATAATGTTCAGTGTAGCGTATATAGAGGCGAAAAAATGCCTTACCGGCTTACGAAATGAGTTTATTGTGGCATCAAGCGTAAAAAGACTCAGAAAAATACTGAGTTTATTGTTGTTGTTGATGGTGCTTGCCTACAAAAGTACCGGGAAAAGTACTAAAGGACTTATCTTGCTGTTTTACAGACTTAATACGATCCTTGTTTTCATTTTCCTGAGAAAACATCACGTCTGTATAGACCGAAACATACGTATGTGCACGATTTTCATTGTAATAAACTAGGCCTCAGTCCAGCGAAAGTGATTATCTTTGGACGCCTCGTAGTGAAAGCTCAAGTATCCTTCATGTATTTAATTGCACTTTATTTTTATTTTTTTTGTACAGTGTGACACCGTCCGTTGATGTGGGTCGCCGAATGCAAGTCCAGTTGATGCTGTCAGGAAACACTTTCGACCTTTCTCTCCAGTTTCCTCGTTTTAATATGATTTGCCAGTTCGGATGTAACGCAGACTAGATTTGCCTTAATAAAAGTGCTTTTCCTACTCCTGCCTTTCTCAAAATGACAATGCTGTACCCTTAATTCTGTAACTGCTGAAAGTACATTTAACTGTTCAAAAGACAACATGATTCAAAACAAACGCAAAATCAAAAGGGAAACTGATGTCGCGTACGGAAAATTTATTTCAGAAATTTTCAATGTTTTGCTGAAAAGGGAGGGGAGGGAGAGTAATGTTTTGATAGCTGTCAGCGATTAACTGCTGACCAAAAGTAACGTTACGAGCATGTTACAAAGGATTTCCATGATTCTCTTCTCTGATTGGCTGAGAATCGATCACATGATCTTAGTTTCACTCCCCGTCACTTTATATAGGCAGCCATATTTATTCAGTATTGATGAGCCCGCGCTATCTTATTGTGGAAAACCGCAAAAACGTCAACATCAGCCACAGGAATCCCAATTTACTGATGAGCCCGCGCGTGCAATAACCAAAAACCGCAAAACGCGTCATCACCACCGGCAGCCCAGTTTCTGCCATGCTCCCTTGATGTAACCAGCACATGTCGTCTTTGTTATATTTCGTGATCAATTCTTGCCGTATGTTTTATACTTCGTTCTTAGAGTGAAAATATTTGAACATATAAGAAAAAGTGTTTCAAGAAGTAAAGTTCAGTGATTGATTAACATCTACGTTGGGTCTAATTTTCATCTACACTTTATTACACTTTATTTTCGCGACACTTTAATTTCGCGATTTGGGAATGGCCATATTTCGCGACACTTTATTTTCGCGATTTTGTTAAATTTGTAGTAACTGAGTGAGTCACTTTATTTTCGCGATTTCGTCGATAAACCAATTATTAAATACTTTCGCTATTTCACTTAAAAACGAAAATAAATTTTTGTATTTGATTCGTATTTCTCTTATGCTCGTGCATGAATCATGGTACACCAGTTGGTAAAAACCTGCAAGGTACAATGTCTAGTGTTTAAAAACAATAGCGATGTACAACTGCAACAAAACAGTAACTTGGGCAACTGAGTAAAGAACGTGTACAACTTCCCGGTAGGCCAATGAGTAAACGTCACCGCAAGCATGGAGTCATCGTCAAAGAACATACAAGCCGTTGAAAAGTTCAAGTCTTTGGTTTTACTCAATTATAAGGAGCCCGTAAATGGCAATTTCAACGACTGTACGAGCGAAATACTAGTGCAAGAACTTGGTGCAGAGGAGACTGATTATGAGGACGACAAAGAAATCGAATTTTAAAATTCGAAATTCGCGAAATTAAAGTGTCGCGAAAATGAAGTGTAATAAGGTAGACTTTGAAATAAAGTGTTTTAGGCGAACAAGTTGAAGTCTCTTCACCACGGTCTACACAGGACTCTTGACATTGAATTTACGCTAAAAATCAAACTGAAACTTACTGAAAAGTGTGTGATTCCTGAGTTACCCGATAATTCGCTTCAGTGAAGGCGTCCAAAAACGGCTTAGTTTGTCCCACTAATAAACTGAACTCTGATATTTATCTTCTCGATTCTTCTCCTTCGAAGACGACGAAGAAAACTGCCATTGCTGTGGTTCAAGTCAGTGACACCGACTCCCTGAATGCTTTGTAAGCTCATGCTCGAGGATCCAGTTGAATGCCATTGAAATCCGAACTGGAGGCAGCAATGGTCGCCGTTTTGTATGAAATGAGAGAGCCCTGGGAACGACTTTACAATTATGGAGCGAAAAGTTACTACATCATGTAGGCACAATCGTTCGCTTATGAAAACGAAGCAGTTTGCTGAAGATCAAAACTTAGACACTTTACCTTTGTTTTGCTGTCTTTTATCCGTTCATCTCGATATTTTATTATATACTCTATATTGCGTAGGACCATTACGTGATTGTACCTACACGAAGTAGTTCCCGAAAAGCTTTCCCATCTCATCCCAATAACTCGTGGATGATATGCTACGTAATCCACGAGTTAAAAAGCGCATCCGTTGACGTATCTGGAAACATTATTATTATTATCATTAGCAATCTCTGGTTTACTACTCGCTAGATTCAGTGACTTTTAGCTATATTTTTATGTATTCAGTGCAATCGATGACGTACAACACTAAAGAAAAACACCAGGCAATAAATGCCCAGATATATACGATCTCGTGAAGTAAAACAACAATGGCTGAATCTTGCTAATAATTATCTTTAATACAAAGACATCGTCGACGAACGGCACCAACTGCCATGAAGAGCGTCTCATAACGCGTGTTTTAACACGTCTACGTTTGGTATTATGTCAGTACTAGTTTAATAAGTTCCTAGCATGTGTGGTCTCAGCCCAGGGAGGGGGGGGGGGGGTACTCGGGGGTATCAGTGACGGGGAGGTGCGAATGAAACCAAACTTTTTAACCCCCAAAAAGTCCATTACGCAAAAACAAGACCCCAATTTTGCTCCGCACAAAATCGAGAACGGTAGGATATAATTTTTATCAACCCCCCAAAAAGTCCTTGCCAAAATCTCGATATCAAAAAAATTTCTCTAGTTGAAGTTGATAACCCCAAAAACGTCCCAAGCCGCGAATTTCAAACCCCAAAAAGGTACTCGCACCGCCCCGTCACTGATACCCCTGAGTACCCCCCCCCCCCCCCCGGGGTCAGTGTCTTACAGTTACAGGCCCGCAATGTACGCTGTTGCGGCGACCCTGCTTAAGATTTTAGCCAGTCTTTGATACTTCTAATGTTACAGTAATCAGCTGGCTTAATCGCATCCTCGGGAACCCAGAGGTATATTCTGTCGCTATTACTCGCTCCCAGAGAAATACCCCTGGGAACGAAGTCTGTTGGAACTTGTTCCGAAAGTCAAAATCGTTTCTGATTTCTAGGAAGGTCGACCAATCAGTATCAAGTATATTCTGATTTGAATAGGACAGCCGCCATTTTGAATTTTGACTTCCGGAACAAGTTCCAAGAGACTTCGTTCCCAGGGGTATTTCTCTGGGAGCGAGTAACGAGCGACAAAATATAACCCTGGGTTCCCGAGGATGGCTTAATCGAACCTTTTTTCTTGATCTTGCCTTTTGCTCGAGAATCGACAATGGTCTCACATATTTGACAATATTGAAAATGCTTTTGGAACTGCCATGCTCGTCCTTGAGGAGTAGCAAGAAATGATTCTGGGAAATGAAATCCTTCATATTTCCATTTCAAATATCCATTATATAGAGTTCCAGTAGTAAATACTCGGCCAGTTTCTTCGGCGTTGCAAAGAGTCTCTCACTTAATTGGATGATGGAATTTTGTAAGTTGCCTCCTAAGAGTTCGTTTACTTTATCAGTTCCCATGTAAACAGGTATTGTACCAGCATCCAGGAAAACTATCTGACATGCAGAATCATTATTTTTACAGAATACCAATGAAATATTGTCATAAACTTGCGGTGCTCTTCAGCGCGGTCTAGAATGAAACGTCGCCCCGCGGCCAGAGAACCGCTGGAGAACTTGCATGCTAGAACGACTTCTGGCGGAGCGACGTTTTGTCGTAGAATGCGCCGAAGAGCAGCGCTGGATTCTCGAGCATGGGACATCTGACATGACGCACGGTTACGTGTCGTGACATTGATGTTATCAGGCCATAAATTATGTATGTGATTCTGTCAAAACTCACCATAATAAAGTATTCAAAATCATTTTGTTCTTTTCCGATTTATTTTCCTTGGCGGTTTTGTTTTACAAACAATGACTGACTGTGAAATGCAGTCACAGCTAACTGGTTTTAAACAATGGTCCCTTAGTTTGTGCCAAACTTGAGCTTATGCCGCTAAAACGGAAATCTCTAGTTGTACTTTGTCACTTACACATTTAAACAGCCCTCGTTTATTCATTGCTGACGCAGCGAGCGAGCCTGAAGCGAGCGAGCAAGGAAGCAATTCTAATTCATTCATGTAGGGAGAAAAAATATCGATTTTTACCCGGCATGCAGTTTCCAATAACTATCATGCAATTCTCAATAACCATCATGCAATTCTCAATAACCATCATGCTTTTCGCCCCAACTCCTACATATGCTGAGTCGAACACATTCGGCTTCGTTGGAAGTTGAGGGAATTCGAAGTTGAAACGAGTTGTTTTCCTATTCAAGCTTTCGCGTTTCTGATCGGTACTGATGTTGTGCCAAAGATCTGTGGCCCTAATTAATTTGTACATGTGTATGTTTCTTTAGCCGGTATATCCTGACTCGTAAGCCCATCAGATACCGTATCTTGTGCTTTTCGTGGGAATTGTGTAGTTGATGATCGTATCGGCAGTAAAATTGCTGACCGTGTGTCAGTTTCAAGTGTGAATTCGCATTGAAATCTCAATTATAAGTAATACATTAGTTATTCATAAGCTATCCAGTTTTTCAAATACAGGGTATAATACTATTCAAAACAAAGAAAGGTAGACTCGCCTAATAATTTGCATACTTGTCAGTTACATAACTGAACTGCAAAACATTTCATAACAACTACAGTCAGTCTCCCTAGCTCTCGCCAACTCTGTCTCTTATCCACAACTATACTAACAATGCATTCACCGCGTCAGCATTCACTGCTGTTAGGTAGCCTAGTATATTATTTAACTTCAGTAACTAGTTATCGACCTTATACTTTGAACACTAATCACACTGATTTGCTGGATGGCTACCCCCCAACTTTATTGTCGTTATCACTTAAATATGAAACGTTTTCTATTCGGCTGAGCGAAGCTAAGCGAAAGAGAATAGAAGACCTCTTTAGCTTCGTATGTAAATTGCCCACTGATTTCAAACCATGTGATGTAAACGGTGTTCTCTGGAGAATTAGTCCTTTCACTAGTGAACGAATAAATTTCAGAAATATAAATATCATGTTGGTTCGAGGACCAAATAAGCGTTACTTTTTCGGAAGAGCTCTTCTAAAATAAGAACTGAACAAAAGAACGATATACTGTACCATACACACATACACATGACTCAAGCATACAGCCAATTGCAATTGCAAAAATTATGTAAATCAAGTATATCAGTATATCCATATATCGGGTGCATTATGGGTAATACTATTTTAGAGTTTTTACACAAAATATGCAGCAGAGACTTACAAACAACAAACTAGAGACTAAATTACATCACATTCTAGAGTTTCACCAATGTTGCTTGCGTGAAACATCATTTAGGGGACTTTTTAAATTACCCATAATGCACCGGATCAGGAGCCCATAAGTAGGAGCCTCCATCTGGGATGTATTCGTGAGACGACCTGTGACCGGATCAGGTTATTTTTAGAACACCAGTTTTGCCGCGAAATTTTAACACCAGGGATTTTTTATTTCGGCTTTGTTACGGAAGTTTCTAGCTTTTGGCTTGGTAGGTTTACTATTTGATGTTTTTTTAGTTCCTTGAGAAACAGAACACGAACTTGAAGACTCTTGGTCACTTTCCGATGAAGTACTAAACTCTGCAAAAGAGTCACTGTAACTATCACTGTCATTTTCGCTCTCTTCACTTTCAGTTTCTTCAATTTTGCCAATTTCTTCGTCCGCCACTTTGGATAATCATAAAGCTCTTTCAACTGAGGTATATATTTTTCTGGGGCATGCCCCCCCCCCCCCCCCCCCCCCCCAAAATTCTGAAATCCAGAGGCTCGGAAATGCTATTTCCAGCGTTCTCCAAGAGTTATTTGTGATTTACGCGTATCGCTAATTACTTCCTACACTGGCAGCAAACCAATGCATATTGAAAATAGTATATCACTTGAGAATTTCAATGCCGGCTGACTCTCGATTCGGTCGACAATACTTTAATTCATGAAAGTCCGTAAGAATCGAACGCGCTATGAATCATGCTCTGCTCTGACCAAGGCTGGTTTACAACCGGTTTCTCCTAAACCGTGTAATAACGCGAAACATGAAAGGGAGTGTTTGTCGGAACATTTACAATACTTCTAATTCATATTTTCTATTGTTAACTTGAACCTCTAGAGGGGGTGGCTAGCCACCCAATCCATCTCTGTCTGTATCCGCCCCTGACTGTGTGTCTTATTGTCAACTCTCAAGTGTCAGTGTTAGTTCTTCCCAATTGTTTTTTATTCAACTTTTTCAATCCGAAATTGTGTGAATTGAATTGAATTGAAGTCTTACTACAAACGATCTACATATTACAATTGCAACATTCAGCGTGTCACATAATCAAGTTTAGACAAGTTATGTTCGCGCATGCGCAGACCACTCTGGTAAAAAGCACATGTTATTGTAAAGTCGGTTGAGTTAGTCGTGCTCGAATAAAGACGTATTTACAACCCATCTCGGACATCCTCAATACTTTTACATGGTGTCAGAAGTGGGATCGACAATACCCTCGCTGCTGAAGTAAAATAAAAGTCATCTCACTGGTGTAAGTGACGAAAATCTCAAGTTATTGTCGAAGCGACTCACGATCGAGTACAAAATGGCGGCATCGATACTAAAAGGTCCAACAATCAACTGGAGTTCTGACGAAGGATTATACAGTCGATACAAAATGTGGAAACAACAATGCGAATTGTTGTTTACAGGTCCTCTTGTCAAGACAGACGAAGCTGTATTGTGTAAATATTTGTTATATTGGTCAGGCGAACGTGGTATCGAGCTATTCAACAGTTGGGACCTACAAGAAGACGAGCAGAAAAAGCTGAAACACTACTGGGAAGGCTTTGAAAGCGCAGTAAAACCCCATTCCAACGAGCTTATGGCGGCGTGGGAGTTATATAACCTAAACCAGGGTAATATGTCAATCGAAGAATTCATCTCAAGACTGAGACTACTGGTCAAGGAAGCCAACTACCCAACAGACCAACAGGATCGCTTTCTACGAGATTACTTCGTGTTCGGGATGAGTTCGACCAGGGTCAGGAAAGAATGCCTAAAGGAGGGAGATCTGCTAACCTTTCAAAAAGCAAAGAATCTGGCGAAAGCAGAAGAATCTGCCGACAATCAAATGAAGATAATGAACAAGACAACAGATGTACATGCCCTACACAGATACAAAGTAGGTCAAAAGCCTCCAGGTAAGCCAGACTATCAAATATCACGACCTAGTCAGCCAACACCTCATGGACAGTCTCAAGAGAGACCCACCAATAAAACACACATATGTTTTGGGTGTGGACAAAGTGCACACCCAAGGGATAGGTGTCCAGCTAGAGATGCTGAGTGTCATTATTGTCATAAAAGAGGACACTTTGCCAAAGTATGTTTGAAGAAGAAAAGAGTCCATGAAGTACATGTAGAGGCTGAAACAGTACCCAATGTTAATGAGTTATCACAGTATGTTAATGACCACCTATTCCTGGGACCCATCCTTGTCACACCCACCAATTATAGCAATGTAAATGCAGTTTCATGTAAAGAGAAAGCCCTATTGGAAGTTAAACTGTCATCTAAGCCAGAGAGTAAGCAAATAAGTGTTATGTGCAAGATTGACTCAGGGGCTGAGACTAACATTATTCCCAAAGCTGTGTACTATAACCTTTGCCCTATACAGCCAGGTCTACAAAGATCTACAGTAAAGCTATCTGCATACGGGGGGACCCAAATTCCAACCATAGGATCTTGCAAAGTGTTTGTACAGGGACCCAGTGATTTCACGCCACAAGCTATCTCTGTCGAAGTGGCAGATGTCACCGGGCCTGCCATAATTGGAAATTTGACTGCACAGAGCCTAAACCTTCTGAAGCTCAACTGGCCGGTTGAAGCCATGCCCAGTGCAAACGCCCCCAAAGGCACCACCAATACAAAAGGCAAGCAGCAACACCATTACCCTTTGTCCAAAGAGTACATTCTGAAGGAATATGAAGATGTGTTTACAGGAATTGGATGTTTTCCTGGTCCAGAGTACCACATCGAGGTTGACCCCGATGTGTCCCCAATTCAACATCCTCCACGAAAGGTGCCCGTCCACCTACAATCAGCTTACAAAGAGGAGCTCAAGAGATTAAAAGAGCTGGGAATACTCTGTGAGGTAAAAGATGAATACACTCCATGGATCAGCTCCACTGTTGTCACAACCAAGCCAAATGGATCAATCCGTATCTGCCTAGACCCTCGCGATCTTAACAAAGCTGTGAAACGCAACCCATACTACGTCAGATCAGTCGATGATGTCATACCAAAGGTCAGTGGTGCCACACACTTCAGCATCCTGGATGCACGAAGTGGTTATTGGCAGGTGAAATTAGACGAAGAAAGCAGCAAGCTTTGTACCTTCAATACCACATCTTTCAATACCCCATGGGGAAAATACAGATGGACGCGTCTACCATTCGGCCTAACATGCAGTGGCGACGTATTCCAAGAGAAAATGGACTACACCTTTGGTGGGCTCAAGGGAGTTAGTGGTATCGCAGACGACACCTTCATTTATGGCACTGGTGAGGACCAGCACGACCAACACATACTAGGAGTACTCGACACAGCAAGGCGAAACAACGTCAAGTTCAATCCAGACAAGTTCCAATTCAAGGTAGCAGAGACCTCATTCTTCGGGCTAAAGTGGACTCCTGAGGGACTCAAGACTGACGAGAGAAAAATACAGGCCATCGTTGATATGCCACCCCCGAAGAACCTCAAGGAGCTACAGTCATTTATGGGAATGGTCAACTATTTAAACAGATTCTCACCTATAATAGCACAGATATCAGAACCCATCCGCAACCTAATGAAAAAGGAGACGCCATTCATATGGCAGACAGAGCACCAGCGAGCGTTTCAAGAAATCAAGCAAGCTATTGTCAAGGCACCAATACTAGCGTACTACAACAAAGATAAGGACAACGTTATCCAATCCGATGCCAGCATGCAAGGAGTTGGATGCGTATTGATGCAGGACGGCAAACCAATATGCTATGCAAGCCGTTCGCTGACTGATGCAGAATCACGATACAGTAACATTGAAAGAGAATTGCTTGCCGCATGTTGGTCCCTAGAGAAATTTCATCACTACATATATGGTAAGAAGGTGGCGATCGAAACCGATCACAAACCGCTAGAAAGCATCTGGAAGAAGAGTATTGCTAGCGCGTCTCCGCGTTTACAGAGAATGCTACTACGAATGTCGAGGTATGAAGCAGAGGTAACATATATACCTGGTAAGACAAATGTTGTGGCTGACGCCCTTTCACGTGTGAGCTACATGGAATCGCCTACTACAGACGATGATCCACGCATTGAAGTAGACACTGTCACACACACTCTACCTGCAACCCCTGCTAAACTACAAGAAATACGCGACCTTACTCATGATGACGTCACGCTATGTCACTTGAAAGATGTGGTATATCGTGGGTGGCCCGAGTACATGAAGGACTGCCCTCTCGACCTCAAGGAATACTGGAACTTCCGAGAAGATTTGAGCGTCGAAAATGGAATCGTACTGAAAGGGCCACCGCATAGTAATCCCTGAGAGGCTACGCCGACCGATGTTGGACATTGTACACCAAGGTCACATGGGAGTAGAGAAGTGCCTACTCAAGGCAAAGGACTGCCTGTTCTGGCCAGGTATTTCCAAAGACATCAAAGACATGGCTACAAACTGTGCTACCTGCCTACAGTACTCCAAACAACAGCAGGCAGAGCCACTACAACAACATAACCTACCCAGCTTTCCCTGGCAGAAACTGGGATCCGACCTCTTTGACTACAAGGGTGCTCAGTACTTACTAGTGGCAGATTACTACAGCAAATTCCCAATTGTGAGGAAGCTCCATGCAACTACATCATCTGCTGTAATAAATCATCTCAAATCCATCTTCGCGGAGTACGGTATTCCAGAAACCATAATCACAGACAACGGTCCTCAATACAGTAGCCAAGACTTCCAGACATTCTGTAATGTTTGGGGAGTTAACCACGTCACAAGCTCACCTCTATACCCACAGAGCAATGGTTTCAGCGAAAGAATGGTGCAGACGGTAAAGAACCTGTTAAAAGTCTGATGCGTCAGGACAAGATCCATATCTAGGACTTCTGGCTTACCGCACCACCCCTGTTGATTGCAAGCTACCTGCCCCAGCAAACCTTCTTAACCACAGAGCCTATCGCACGCAAATACCTTCTAGTGGGAGATTACAACGCTCTCTATCAAGCGAAGATGACGAGGAACGTCTGCAGCAGCGCCAACAGAGCCAGAGGCAGCAACATAGCCATAAGCCAACCAGAGAACTACAAGAGCTGCACCCAGGACAGCCCGTTGCTGTGTACCGACCTCAGTCAAAGACTTGGGACACTGGTGATGTGAAGGAAAAGTGCGACGAGCCTCGATCATATATTGTGAAGACACCAAGTGGTTCTGAGCTGCGACGCAACAGAATACAGCTGAGGTCAACTGGCCAACCAAGCATACAGGAAAGCTTCGTGGAACAACACCTGCCAACAGCACAACCAACACCGATGGTAGAGTCTACCACTACTGAAGACACTGGTCCAGGAGTAACGACAAGAAGTGGTCGCATAGTCAAGCAACCCCAGAGGCTAGATTTATGAACAGTGTTAAGTAAAAGACGTTAATTACTATAAAGTTGAACACTAATGGATAACAATTATTCTTATACATTGAACATAAGACACTTTCTGGATTGTTTCCTGTTGAATACCATATTGGCATGTTGCCACATACATTGGACTTATAGCTCCCATTTCTGGGGGGGAGATGTCACATAATCAAGTTTAGACAAGTTATGTTCGCGCATGCGCAGACCACTCTGGTAAAAAGCACATGTTATTGTAAAGTCGGTTGAGTTAGTCGTGCTCGAATAAAGACGTATTTACAACCCATCTCGGACATCCTCAATACTTTTACACAGCGGACTCCACGAACACCAACTTTCATTGACACAAAGTCTAGTAAAAGCTGAGAGGGCGCAAATGCAATGCACTATTAGTCGCCGGTGCGTATTTGGTCTTTTGTTTTGCCGATCGAGTAATGACAACATCGATATCGGCTCAAGAGATACGAGAATACAAACAGCAAAGGAAGCAGAAAGTACATGCAATTATTAGTATGATCCATAGTTAGTAGAGGGAATGGTTAGGAAGCCTTTTGTTATATTTCTTTGTTCTAGTAACGGGTCCTGACCGTGCACAATGTTTGTTCAAATTCATTCAGTAGAAAATGGCTAAATGAATGAACCCAAATGTTCTATATTGGATTACTTATTTAAATATTCTAATATATTTAATTTTGAATTGGAATATATCGCACAAGCAGCCAACGCTTGGGTTCAGTTGCTCAACCATAGCAAATTAAGGCAAAACAATGACAAAACAAAAGATTTGTGCACGGTCACGGTTGAAAAAAACGAACAAAAACATATAACAAATGGTTTCCCAACCAGTCCCCTCTACTAACTATGGTATGATAGCATATGGGTATTTTGTCTGCGCATGCGCCAACACAGCATTGACCAGTGACGTCTGAACCATTTTCCAGCTCGATAGCTCATTTTAAGGATATTTTGTAAAGATCTACGCGTTTCTAAAGTTTAAACGTCATGAAAATTTACTCATTTTTAAAGACGATAAACACTTCTTCCCCTGGGTATATATTTGCCCGCTGTTATTTCTTTTGATGGCGAGATATTCTACATTGAAATGCGACTTTGGTGTTTGGAGTTGGATGTTCAGCGTTGATTATTTCTACAATCAAGTATTCTACAGCACTGGATTAACGCTTGGTAATTGTGATGAAAGTAAACTTTTAGAATTTTAATGAAATGGTCTTTCAGGTGGACGCGATTTCGAGCTATGGCCCGGTGAATATGTAGAAGTGTTCAATTTAGGTCGAACTTTAACGAGATATTTCTTGAAATTTTTACCGACCCCCAAGTTGAAGATAATTACCACAGCATTCATTCCTTTATATAATTTCAGTTTTCATAGAGAATGGGGCTTCAAAAAATGTATAGCTGTCAGATTTAATAGATTCTTCTCACCCTATACTCGGTGTAATGGCGGAATTGATGTTTTGTGTTACTTCTCGAAGCCATGGTTCTATCATATCTTCGTCTATTTCCTTATTCTAAGTCTTTGAAAGTATAAATGAGAGAACAGACTTTGCAGAAAAATTAGTTATTAAGAAAATTAAAACTTGTTTCTACTGTTTTGCATTGCATTATTTTTGCTTACCATTTACGGAACTCGCGACGAGCACTGAGAAATGTGGACTCCAAGCGGCATTCAAGTCAAATTATCTTTCGATTTCTACCGACCCCCAAGCTGCTTAATGTTACGGAGGCGAAGATTATTCAATAGTCATTCCATTCATCACAATAAATGACTTTCAAAAAATGCATAGCTCCTGCTATGAATGGTCAAAGTGCATGTATACGGCGAAGACGCCAGCCATTGTCAGTTTAGCCAAGAGGGTATCAGTGACGGGGAGGTGAATGAGGCCAAACATTTTAACCCCAAAAAAGTCCATTATACGCGAAAACAAGACCCCAAAAAAGTCCAACGGCCCAAAATCGTAACCCAAAAACAGTACAATTTTTCTCCGCATAAAATTGAGAACGGTAGGATATCATTTTTATCAACCCCAAAAAAAGTCCTTGACAAAATCTTTATATCAAAAAAAGGCCACCAGAAAAATGAAAACCCCAAAAAAGTCCCAAGCCGCGAATTTCAAACCCCAAAGAAGCCGTCGCACCTCCCCGTCACTGATACCTGTACCCCTGAGTACCCCCCCCTGGGGCAATATGCAACTCATAATGCATCGTAAATACTGGTTATGACAACTGCAGCAGGCCTTCAGCATTGGTAAAATAGAATCCATCATTTTAGAGTTGCATATATTCATATAGACAAGTTAATAAATAAATATCTGAAGTAGAACTTCGCCATCTTGTTTGTTATTCCTGGTATTTAAATTAGCGCGGGATGGCGCGGGATATATGCGCGTGTCAGAGGGTCTTTGTGTTTATGTTGGCATTTCACACATGCGCAGACAAAATGCCCATGTGCTTGGTATGATCATAACAAATGATTATAGTGAGCGATTACAAACAACTACTGCCCTGACCTCATAGAATCTCGCGTGCATACAGTAAAACAGATGAGGGTGCCACGCGCGCACTATTAATCAGGCATAATAGAGTGATTCCAATAACCCTGGGCATTACTAACTACACCAATACACACTATTAGGCATTCACTCTTTTGTTTTCTTTTGTTCCTTTGCTCTGTAGTAGTGCCCATCCAGGTTTATTGGAATCACTCAAAATTTATTGAGCACAGGTAGCCCGTCATATATCATCCGAGGGTCCATCCGAGGGGGATTGGTAATAATTGCACCACAAAATGGCGGACAACACACAACTCACAAGTGAATATTGATGTAGTTTGGTTTAATAACTTCGATTCACAGAAGACTGATTACTAAATGGGTAAAAAGAACAAGTCAGGAGTTGGACAGGGCATCCTAAAGGCTCGATCTCGGGGTTTCAGAGGCCCAAGACAAGAAGATAGTTGGGTGAGAATTGAATAGAACTGTTCAGCACGTGGTGGAAGTATTAGAATGTATTTGTTTTGAAGTATTTACTTCTACTGTACAATTGTAAGCCGACAATCCCAATCAAGACCACGCTTGTGACTATCGGTATTCGGTTATTACACTTCTAGATAGCTTACGCTATTCCTAGAAGGTCTCAAGCATCTCCAAAAGCTTGTTTAACCTTAAATAAAGACTGTGTTATTGTGTACATATTAGGCGACTTGCACTAAGAGGTCACGTGACCCCAACCCCCTTAAATCGAACAGCAATGTCAAAATGAACTCCAGAAATGAGAAGAGCACCTCGAAATTATTAAAAGGGTGAAGTTTCAGCTCATAATGTCTGACACAGGAGAAATGGGAATAAAAATAAAATCCATTGTTTTCTAATATTTTGTTTGGAAAATCCAACGCATTTTCCAAACAAAATCTTAGAAAACAATCGATTTTAATTTGATATGATTTGAGCGAATTATGTCAGAATTATAAACTTTTGAAATTGTGTTGTCCAGTCAAAATTTGACAATGAATGTATGGTTTGGCTGGACAACGTCAAAAATGTACAGAGTTTGTATGGGAAAATATACATCTTTGATGCCCTCTAGCATCGTCAATATTAAGCCGAAGTTCACCAAACTTTCCAGACAAGCTAAGTTTGATCTGCTCTCTCAGAAAATGATGCCCACTTTTGCTAGTTTCTTATTACTCATGCCCAGGCCGAAGGCCGGCGCACGAGTCTAGGTTTCGAGACCATATTTTTTTATTTTTTTATTTTTTTGTTCGTCAACATCGAGCTAAGTCCAGGAGGGAGACATCGAGTCTGGCCACAAGAAAGATTACAAAGCACAAACCAGTCAGGGGAAGTACCGGAGGTCAAGGGGCAGAAATACAAGCCTCCTCCGCAGGCTAATCTATAGCTCAGAATACTGAATATTGGTCCACAAGCCGGCCATACCTATGACAATGACAATGACAGTTGCGTGACGAGGGAGACTGTTTGTCAGTGATCATAGATTTGATTTGATCATATGGTTCTGATAACGCCCATCGTTTGTTTTTGTTAAATATATTTAAGCTTACAAAGACTTCAATAGCACTGTACATGTAATGAAGTAATTCTATGCTCAAACGGGTCAGATAGTTTGCTCTTGTTTATGTTGGTGGCAGTTCCTAATATGCAATTGAGTCGGGCTATTAACGTTTTTACTGATATACTGTAAAGTTCTGAAAGTTAGCCTCCTCCGCAGGCTAATCTATAGCTCGGAATACTGAATATTGGTCCGCAGGCTAATCTATAGCTCAGAATACTGAATATTGGTCCACAAGCCGGCCATACCTATGACAATGACAATGACAGTTGCGTGACGAGGGAGACTGTTTGTCGGTGATCATAGATAAACATCTCGAATCAGTACGTACTCGTTAGGTCTTGAGGTTGCATAGGTCAGATGGTTCTGATAACGCCCATCGTTTGTTTTTGTTAAATATATTTAAGCTATACAAAGACTTCAATAGCACTATACATGTAATGAAGTAATTATATGCTCAAACGGGTCAGATAGTTCGCTCTTGTTTATGTTGGTGGCAGTTCCTAATATGCAATCGAGTCGGACTGGAAACGAGACCACTAGACTTATCGACACGCATCTCAACACAACGACCTCTGTCTTTCATTATGAACTTCATTTCAGAACGCAAGTGTACCAGGGCACGAGTGAATGAGCAATGAGCGTCTTGTTGAATTAGTTTTACGGACTTAGTCCCAGTTCCCTGCTCGTTTTGGTAATTGCTAATTCTCGGTTTTCACGTGACATCATCAAAAAGCTAAAATCCAAACTATTCACCTCACAAAACTGTTTGTTGGATATCTTGTTTATGTCGTTATAAGAAAAGTCTTACCAAAATAATTTGGTAATTTAGATGTTTTGTTTTCGATTTATTGCGAGTCAAATTCTGTCACGCAATACTGTCACGCGCATGTTCAAAGCCGTAGAAATAGACAATTCGTTTGAAATAATACGATTTTAACTTAGTAGATGATCGGTAACTTTATTTTGATGAATGTACATGTAGCTGTTTAAAAATTGAAGTGTTTGCTGATATAAACAAGATTTTCAGTCTTCATGACTTGGCCGCCATGTTGGTGTCCCTCGATGGGACACCAAGATGGCCGACCCATACATTTTAACCAAATTATGAGCAGAAGCGATCGCTCATATCTTCGTATCTAAAACTTCTTTTAACTAAAGCTTCGGCTGAGATATATGGTTTTGGCTGCTCTTTCGGCCTATGAAGGTTTTGTTCTATATAAGTCCTGGGAAAAGTTTCAATGACGTAGGTGCAAACCGAGAATTGGAAATCATTTTGTAGTTGCAAAATGCTAAATATTGCACTCACTGCAGATTTAAACTTGCAGCTACTTTTATATGCAGCTCTGCATGACTTTGATATTTTACTTCCTTTTCTCTAATATGTATGGATATTGATTGGATATATACTACGTGGTGATACAGCGACATACAAGTGAACTCAATGATGCACAGGACTGGAAAAGGTTGAATATCAGTTCAATCACAGAACAAAGTGCTTTAGATGATTTCCTAGCAACCGCTGAACTGGCAGGGACTGAATTTACTGCAGGTATACATGTATATCAGTACAAACCAGAACTACAAATGTAACTAGGTACCCCCCTGCATTCATTTGCGTTCAATTTGCATTCATTGGAAATGAACGCAGTGTTCATTTTGCGTTCACTTTGTAGTGAACACAAAACAAATGCAGAGTTCATTTTGCATTCATTTGGAGTGAACGCAACACAAACGCTGACTTCATTTAGCATTCATTTGGAGTGAATGCAAAACAAACGCAGCGTTCATTTTGCATTCATTCTATGTTTATTTTGACTGATTGCAAAACAAACGCAGTTGTTCATTTTGGTATTGAACGCAAATGAACTTGAGGGGGTAGTTAGTTCTGGACGGTACTGTAATCACAGAGCATTATTTTACAAATGCATTCCATTTTTCCGTGCGTCTGTACTCTTATAGATGCACAGACGATGTCATAATGTGGTGAGAACAAAGTTGAGTGGCATGATTGTTGCTCTCACCACATATTGATGTCTTCTATTTTCGATCATAGAATGGCATCAGTAAATGATCCAAACTCAAGTAGAACAATGAGCACAGCTGCTCCCGTAATAATAAAAATCTTATTATTAATATGTGAGCTTTATTTAGACACTGAAACATTATCAGGCTTTACTCACAAATATCCCAGAAGAGTCCACTTCGTCCTCTATCTGACCATAGATGAGCTATAACTACTGTATGATCTGACCTTGTGGATGGTAGGAGTTTCCACTTTGTTTTACTGTCAGACATCATCTACTGTTGTGTGTTTGTTTCTAGAGAAGTTAAATGTTAAAGTTGTAACTCCAAGTTACAATGAAGGAGTAATGTCAACAGAGGAAGCCATGCACATAAGCAAGGCACAGGAAGAGAACAAGACCTTACTAAGTATCCCTAGAAGGTTGGTTTGGAACAAATATGATTACATTAATAATTGAAGGGCTCCCTGCAAGAACAACGTAAGTGATCTCTGATCAAAATCTAAATTCTCCTTGAGATTCTTTGAATTTCAGAGGAGAATTTGGGTTCTGATCACAAGTCACTTACTCCATTCTTGCAGGGACCCCTTCAATTTTAATTAAAATATTGTAAATCCCAACTAGAATACTGTGATGGGGATTATTGTTAATTTAGTACTAAGCCACGGTAGTTAAATTCATGACTGACTTTATCCTTATTTAACTTTGAACTTGATAATAATAATAATTCTATTAATTATGATATGGTGTCAAGTTGACACCGAAGCGTTGTTCCTATCATATAACTTTCGTTATTATTATTGTTAAATTATTATTATTATTGCTATGTTTTAGGGCCATTCCACATGAGACATTGAAATAATGAACATTTTAAAACATTGCATTTTCCAGTGAAATTGATAATTTAAAAAAATGACCCTATAATTAGAAGATAATTAGAAGCTTTCTTCCCATGCACAGTTTAAGACACATACATTAACTTAGCATTGAAAACTTTTCTCAACTCCAGCTCTCCTGTAAATTATACAGCATTACATTTTGTTGCGGACATTGCATGTTGTCTGCTACATTATATATTTTTTTAATTTTCCAACAAAACTACTAGCTTTTTTCGAATGATATTCTTGATTCTCTTTTAGAATTGCATGGACAATGTTTTAGCTAAGGAAAATTCCACAGAAATCATTTAAATCCTCTTTAAAATGCATTGCGGACATTACGTTGTGGACATTACACTTTTCATGCGCATGCATCAGAAATAAAGATTAAATGTAAATTTTCAAAAACTAAACATTTCTAAATAAACAATGAGTTTATGCAAAACATAATTTTGCTGATAATGATTAAACTGCATTATTTATATAAACATCAATTTTAAATAATCATTTAAAATAGAATAGATAGGGCTAATATAAATTATTAACATTAACAATGGTGAACAAAACAATATACAGTGAACTGTCTCATATAGCTTTAATATACATATATATCACTGTATTATCATCACTGTCATTTATCTTGTGGCACTAAATAGTTTCTCAATCTCCTGCTGTTAAGGTGCAACAAAAGGTCCAGAATTCTCAAGACTTACTGGACCAAAGAAAATACAAGATACATTTTTTTATAAGGCAAATTCAATTTAACCCAAACATATGGAAAGAAAGAGAGAACAGTGGCTGTATGTGAAATATTTTTGAAAATCGACTGGCTTATCCAGAGCGATTGAGTTGGCAAGGTATTCGGACAGCGTTGGCAGTGTATAGTCAGAGCTTGTGTGAGGAGGTTTTTTGGGGATGGGGTAGGAGTTAGGTGAAGGTGGGTTAGGGATAGAGGTGATGGGAGAAGGAATGTAAGTAGAAATGGAGTGACAGGTGTAGAAATGGATGAGAGAAAAAAGAGAAGAAAAAAAGAAGTGGAATGTAGGTAGAAAAGGTTTTAAACTCTATTTATTAATAAGTATAAAAAATACCCAAACTGCCTTGAAGAAAGTCACAATTCACAGGAAATAGCATTTAAATAGACTTACTTGAAAGTATGTTGTTTTTGCTGTAATGTCCGCAACAGACCTTTAAGCTTTAATTCTAGCTATGGTTTACCAAGAAGGTTCAACATTTTTTTGGGAAAAGAAAGGAGTTGCCATAATGGTTTGATTGGATTAAAAAAAATTCATAACAATGTTAGAAGAGTTTATATATTAGTTTTTTGGCTCTGAGTGTAATGTCCGCAACGTGGAATGGCCCTTTACCGTTCTCTGATACATTGTAAACTAAATTGTATTTAGGCCACCCTGGACAACCACTATGGCTGCACAAGAACTTGATCTACAGGAGAGGGACAGTTTTATAGAATGGAGAAGGCAATTAGCCAAGTATGTGATATGTACATTGTATGCCATTAATACTGACTTGATTATAATATACACATGTATCAATGTTTCAATAACTACAGTTTAGAGTTGTTTAGACACTGCTGTACTGCTTGACAAAAGACACATTCACACACTCTTTAATATAGCCTCAATCCAGAGAATAACCTGTGGAATAACCTGTCCAATTTGATGTCATAATTTCGTACAAGTTCTCGTTAGTACATGTATATGTGAATAATTTACCCTGAATTGAGTCTAATACCCCGTTCACACCAAGGCTTAAACATGGTTTAAGGTGGTTTAACTAAACGGGTTTAGGAAATGATCTACAAACGCCATGCAACCTTTGGCACAAAACTGCTGGTAAACTGTCCTTTCTGTTGCACAGTAGAAATTCCAGGTAGTTTGATTCTTGTGAAATCAAATGCCCTCGAATTAGAGAAGCGAGAATAAACTCAGTTTAACTAAACAAGGTTTGGTGTGAACGGGGTATAAGTCTGAACAAATGCACCTTTTGTTAAGTCATACAGACAGAGTGGTATCTGACAACTCAAAGCTATTATATTATTAATTACTCGTCGGGCTACCTGTGGCAATTTGAGTTGAGAAATGGGCTAAATATTTTTCTTATGGACACAAATTGCCAACTGGGTACCAAGGGCCAGGCGCATGTGTTTTGTGCCACTGAGGAAACTGAAGGCTCATTGCTCATTGTTGAAGCCAGCCAAGTGAATGCTTATAGACTTACAAATGTAGAGCATCTAGTTAGAGTTTAGAAAATATTTTTATCACAATCTCAATCTACAATATAGAGTGCCCACATTATATCAATAAAACAAAACAAAACAAAAAATATTGTGTGCACATTCCACAAAATTACATAATGAACAACTATTTTCAGACTCTGTATCTTTGTTCTAAAATATTGAGCTGAAGTTTTGAATTGTTTTCAATTCCTTGTAGCTTGCAGGACAAAGACCACATCATCTTGACACCTTTTGAGAAAAATATTGAATTTTGGAGGCAACTGTGGAGAGTTATTGAAAGAAGGTATAATGTACACCGTAACTTACCCAAGAATGTTCTCTTGAAATTATTTTATTTATCTTAATATTTCAATCCTTGTGAATATTTTCAGTGATGTCATTGTTCAGATTGTAGATGCAAGACACCCCTTATTATTCAGATGTGAAGATTTAGTAAGTCAATACGATTAACATTTTCCTTGGTTATACAGACTGTCAATGTCATTAACATTGTCCAGCTAAAAAGAGATTAACACTACAATAAATGTCACGTGTCTCCTTATATTTTCGTTTTGTGCGCGCAATTATCATTTACAATGTACTTCTGCAAATAATGCGCGTGATACGGCGTCTTATTGTGCACGTGCAGCCGATATAATTCAAAGTTTATGCGCACAAAGTGCTCGTATTGCATGCACAAAATGAATATAATGAGACACTTGACATTTATTGTAGTGTTAATCTCTTTTTTATATTTTAGCTGGACAACGTTAATGACATTGACTGTATATACTCTACTTGTAATTGTTACAGAGAAGTCTTTTTGGAAATTAGAACAACACAGATATATCTGTGCATTTCTGTTGTTTGAAGAGCTTTTCCACAAAAGTAGCTCACAGAACATTGTTTGAATACTGTAGCAACACAGAGATATCTGACTCTCTGCAGTTGTAGGACTGTTTTGAAGAGTAATAGTTGGTACTGAAAACATGAACAATTATTGTGAATTTTGATTCATTATATAGGAAGCATACATCAAAGAAGTAAATCCACAAAAAGAAAACTTACTACTGATCAACAAGGCTGATTATCTTACTCCAACTCAAAGGTTAGTCTGTGAGAAGAAGCTCAAACAGGTCTCTCGACACTACATCACCGGTTGTTGACAAAATATTCCAGAAATTTGGGTTGGAATGTAAACCGAGAGACAAAACGGTGGAGTGCATACCTTTCACTCTTCTACCAGTTCCAGCCCTTTCAGTACACTGGAAAGAACACACGTTCAACAAACCTTGGACATTTATTGGAAATTCGTTTTCCACTTCCAAGGTTTTGGACAATTCTGTGGAATTTCCAAGGTTTGAGTGCTTGACTTGATTTTTTTGCACGTTGGTGGTTGTAATAAGAGGATTCCACTGTATATCGTTGATATTATAATATCAACGATTGCATGTTTTCTGTAGATATTGCATGTAATATTGCAAGACTTAGAGTCGCATTCATTGCCTGCAATAATTGCAGAGACAAAGCCATGCGTCAATCATATTGCTGGCAATATAGTCGTTTTCGTAGGAGTGGGAAGTAGTTACGGTTCGTGCGGTGACCGTGCCGTGTCTGATTGGTTGAGCAATGATTTTGCACGCTGTAATTTGTTGAATAGATGTCTCTATTGCATGCAACGGTTTGTCGTGACTGGAAAATACAAAAATCAACATCCAGCCTAAAGTGCCGATGATGAGCAGAATGTTTGGAATATATTCCGCTTATTCCGGAATCGGAACAGACTCAATTGGACGGACATTCCGTATTATTCTAAGTATTCCTATTCCGGAATAAGGTCAATCGAACGCACCCTAAGTGTTTGATGTCAATCAGCTCAGTGTTAAAAGTCCTTGAATCTCATTATTTACCTTCGACTGAGCGGCAAAACTGACTCCCCATGTGTTATCAAGCAGAGAGTATTTTATTGAAAATACTAGTTGCAAAATAATAATCCTCACGAGACCGGAAATGACGTCTATTGATATTAAGCAATCTCATGAAGTCTGGGTTGACTTCATTGAGATTTAAGACCTCACAAAATACTGAACCCTCCAACTATTCAGTTTATATACATGTATAATCGATATGTTTTTAAACTATCAAATAAGGTGAGGTGCACTTTAACAGATTGTTTAACGAAATAAAACTGATTTACTCGTTAGATCTATATGGGCAAAGTACTTCCAAGACAATGGAATAACCGTAGCATTTTGGTCAGCGCTAGATGAGACTGATAAACTGCTGAAAGCACAAGTATGTCCACATGCAGCCCAACCATTGTTTCTGAGGCTACATAATTATAAAAAAATATCATATATTTGTATGCGCGCATCGTTTTTGAGACGGCCGCGCACAGGGAACCCAACATAATACGTTACTAAGCACAGGGATAGCACAGGGAGCCCAACATAATACGCTACTAAGTACGGGGAGCCCAACATAAATAGAGGTTATTACAGTTAGAGTTGTGTAATACGGCTGGATATTTTTACGAGTCTTGCTGCTGTATTTTGACGAGCCGTAGGCGAGGCAAAATACAAATAGACGAGTAAAAATGTCCAGCCGTATTACACAACTCTAACTGTAATAAATTGTTTATTATACGACAACAAAATAAACCCCCCCAAAAACGTACAAAAGCGTACAAAAGCTGTTTTTGTGATTTGTTTGTGAAATGCGCGCGCTATCACACAATCGATACGCCATCGAGCGCGCGCTCGAGAGATTTTTCGTTGGCTTTTAATTTTTCACCAAAAAGATTGGATTTTCTTCATATTTTCTATACAGATATCATTAAAGAGTAGTTGTTTGTTTCCCTATTCCCTTTAGCAATACTTTTCTGTCATTGTATAGTGTTTTTTCTTTTTGCAATGAAAACCAAAACTGGTACAAAATATGCTGTGTTCAAAACCGGTTTTACCGGGTTACAAGCCGGGTAATACGACAATCTACAGTGGGTAATACGCTCGGATATTTGGAGGATTTTGTGCCCTTTTATGGTAAATTTACGTCACTGATGAAGGGCTATGCCCGAAACGTCTGTAAAAATACAATTGACACTTAAAATAATTTTGTTTTACCATTGTTTTATCTAAAAAGTAAGTGTCACGCATCTCAATCAAGAACTTCTAGTTCATTTTCTATAATAATACGTATTACAGGGCGCGCGCGCTCTTCCACAGGATCCCATCAAAAAAAGATTGGACGCGCGCATGTAAATATATTTTTATTTATTATAATTAGTAGCCTCAGAAGCAATGGTTGGGCTGCCTGTGGTATATCACCACCTTATGTGATACTATATTTCCAAGTATTCTGAGTACCGTACGTAAATATGTCCCTGCTATTGCTATCTGTTTCATTTTTAATTCTGTTAGCTACGGCTGCGTTTACACGGTGATGGACGAATTCGAGACCGGTACAACATTGGTACGTTTAGGCCTTGTGTTTACACGGACCTGTGCTATACGTAACCCCGGGGTAGCAGGGCTGTACACAATACAGTGCAGTACAGTACAGTACAGTTACCCTCCCTAGCAAGGTGACAAAGATACCAAAAAGTACTGAGAACTGTACTATTTTATTTTATTTTTTTTTGCTGTTAAATACGTCCCCCCCCCCCCCCCCCCCTTGAATTTTTAGTTATGTACGGCCCTGGGAAGGGGTGATCGTCGTATTTTTTAGGGTTTGAAATCGGGGATCCGGTATATTTTAGTGGTTGGTCAAGCGAAATCCATTATTTTTAAAAGAGCTGGCATTTTTAGGGTATGAAACTTGGAACAAGCGCATTCCGTCTTGAATAGCGGTATCCCGGGGAGCGAGCCTATGGTATTTTTATGGTGATTTTTAGACCATGAGGAATTTCTTAGGGTGGAAAGTTTTTCACGGTTTGGTATATTTTAGGGTATTTTTGGAGATTTTCTGACGGCCGTCACCCTTTTTACATTGAAGAACCCGGATCCGTAACACTTTTAGATAGTTAGCCGTACAACTGTTGTACTTAATATCCTTTTGTTTCAATCTGTACTGCTACCTTGTAAACTCACCCTACATGTACACTCAGTTGATCATTTGACTTTTGAAGGAAAACGACATTACGAATGAAAGCGAAGAAGCTGAAAACCAAGCTGAAAACCAAGCTGACCAAGACAATCCCGAAGATGAGGATGACGAAGATCAAGGTGTCAATGAAAGCGAGGAAAAAGACAGTATTGCTGTCACATCGCGCTTTGCAGAGCTTTCAACAGAAGAACTAGAAACCAAAGAGTCAGGAGATGTTTTAGAGTCAGAAGACACAACAATTCATAGTACACAAGAAATACAAGTATGCAACGAGGAACATGAAGCGGTAGCCACAGTTAAAAGCTATGTCCCTCATAACGATTCAAATAGTGTAACTGAAACTGATGACACTGAGGATGTTACAGAAAACAGTAAACAAAATGAAATTGAAGGGAAAAGTGAAAATACTTTGTCTAGTAATGACAAGGAATCAGATGTAAATTGGAATGAATTGTTGTCATTTATGGATTGTTCTGGGAAGTTATTGAGCAGTGAAGAGTTGATAGAATTTTGTCGTTATTTGCACCATCGTAGCGCAGGGAATGACACTGGTGAGGATGGATCAAAACTAACAACAATTGGAATGGTGAGAATGATGGTATAGTTTAACTGAATGTTAGTGCAGGTTGGTCACGCAGTCAACATTTTGTGTCACGCAATATTGCAGTCATGCAATCATTCATTTCACGTTTAGTGTCACGCAACGCAGCGATCGTGGGAAATATTAACTAACTGTCACTAGGCTGGTCACACAACAACATCGTGTCACGCAATCCTTAGACTGAGTCACGTTTAGTGTCACGCAACGGGACACATTTTTACCCACCTCCATAAGTTGATGATGCTATTATGTCACACAGGTTGGTTATCCAAACGTAGGTAAAAGTTCAACAATCAATGCCATCTTACAGCACAAAAAAGTGCCGGTGTCTGCAACACCAGGAAGAACTAAGCATTTCCAGGTAAAACAAAAAAACAAGGTTGGAAACATACTTAACTGTGAAGGGGGTGCATGGTGGTGAT
>JAUJYZ010000730.1:42500-130343 GCA_033675265.1 Actinostola sp. cb2023 | reverse complement strand
TTGACAGTACACGTGTTACCTTTGTACATAGAAATCAAAGGTAGGTGTTGTTAGATGTTTGACTAAGTACAGTGTTATATAACTGTATTACAGCATGCAGAGCTCCATGTTGACAGTACACATGTTACCTTTGTACATAGAAATCAAAGGTAGGTGTTGTTGTTGCATGTTTTTGACAGCAGATGTTTGACTAAGTACAGTGTTATATAACTGTATTACAGCATGTTTGACTAAGTACAGTGTTATATAACTGTATTACAGCATGCAGAGCTCCATGTTGACAGTACACGTGTTACCTTTGTACATAGAAATCAAAGGTAGGTGTTGTTAGATGTTTGACTAAGTACAGTGTTATATAACTGTATTACAGCATGCAGAGCTCCATGTTGACAGTACACAAAGGTAGTGTTACCTTTGTACATAGAAATCAAAGGTAGGTGTTGTTAGATGTTTGACTAAGTACAGTGTTATATAACTGTATTACAGCATGCAGAGCTCCATGTTGACAGTACACATGTTACCTTTGTACATAGAAATCAAAGGTAGGTGTTGTTAGATGTTTGACTAAGTACAGTGTTATATAACTGTATTACAGCATGCAGAGCTCCATGTTGACAGTACACATGTTACCTTTGTACATAGAAATCAAAGGTAGGTGTTGTTAGATGTTTGACTAAGTACAGTGTTATATAACTGTATTACAGCATGCAGAGCTCCATGTTGACAGTACACATGTTACCTTTGTACATAGAAATCAAAGGTAGGTGTTGTTAGATGTTTGACTAAGTACAGTGTTATATAACTGCATTACAGCATGCAGAGCTCCATGTTGACAGTACACATGTTACCTTTGTACATAGAAATCAAAGGTAGGTGTTGTTGCATGTTTGACTAAGTACAGTGTTATATAACTGTATTACAGCATGCAGAGCTCCATGTTGACAGTACACGTGTTACCTTTGTACATAGAAATCAAAGGTAGGTGTTGTTTGCATGTTTGACTAAGTACAGTGTTATATAACTGTATTACAGCATGCAGAGCTCCATGTTGACAGTACACGTGTTACCTTTGTACATAGAAATCAAAGGTAGGTGTTGTTAGATGTTTGACTAAGTACAGTGTTATATAACTGCATTACAGCATGCAGAGCTCCATGTTGACAGTACACGTGTTACCTTTGTACATAGAAATCAAAGGTAGGTGTTGTTTTGAGCATGTTTGACTAAGTACAGTGTTATATAATCAAACCTTTGTACATAGAAATCAAAGGTAGGTGTTTTGTTGCTGTTTGACTAAGTACAGTGTGCAGAGCTCCATGTTGAGGCAGTACACGTGTTTTGTACATAGAAATCAAAGGTGTTGCATGTTTGACTAAGTACAGTGTTATATAACTGTATTACAGCATGCAGAGCTCCATGTTGACAGTACACACAGTACAGGTGTTTGTTATGTTTGACTAAGTACAGTGTTATTACAGCATTACAGCATGCAGAGCTCCATGTTGACAGTACACATGTGTTACCTTTGTACATAGAAATCAAAGGTAGGTGTTGTTAGCATGTTTGACTAAGTACAGTGTTATATAACTGTATTACAGCATGCAGAGCTCCATGTTGACAGTACACATGTTACCTTTGTACATAGAAATCAAAGGTAGGTGTTGTTGCATGTTTGACTAAGTACAGTGTTATATAACTGTATTACAGCATGCAGAGCTCCATGTTGACAGTACACGTGTTACCTTTGTACATAGAAATCAAAGGTAGGTGTTGTTGCATGTTTGACTAAGTACAGTGTTATATAACTGTATTACAGCATGCAGAGCTCCATGTTGACAGTACACGTGTTACCTTTGTACATAGAAATCAAAGGTAGGTGTTGTTGTTGCATGTTTGACTAAGTACAGTGTTATATACTGTATTACAGCATGCAGAGCTCCATGTTGACAGTACACGTGTTACCTTTGTACATAGAAATCAAAGGTAGGTGTTGTTGCATGTTTGACTAAGTACAGTGTTATATAACTGTATTACAGCATGCAGAGCTCCATGTTGACAGTACACGTGTTACCTTTGTACATAGAAATCAAAGGTAGGTGTTGTTGTACAGATGTTTGACTAAGTACAGTGTTATATAACTGTATTACAGCATGCAGAGCTCCATGTTGACAGTACACGTGTTACCTTTGTACATAGAAATCAAAGGTAGGTGTTGTTGCATGTTTGACTAAGTACAGTGTTATATAACTGTATTACAGCATGCAGAGCTCCATGTTGACAGTACACGTGTTACCTTTGTACATAGAAATCAAAGGTAGGTGTTGTTAGATGTTTGACTAAGTACAGTGTTATATAACTGTATTACAGCATGCAGAGCTCCATGTTGACAGTACACGTGTTACCTTTGTACATAGAAATCAAAGGTAGGTGTTGTTGCATGTTTGACTAAGTACAGTGTATATAACTGTATTACAGCATGCAGAGCTCCATGTTGACAGTACACATGTTACCTTTGTACATAGAAATCAAAGGTAGGTGTTGTTGATGTTTGACTAAGTACAGTGTTATATAACTGTATTACAGCATGCAGAGCTCCATGTTGACAGTACACGTGTTACCTTTGTACATAGAAATCAAAGGTAGGTGTTGTTAGATGTTTGACTAAGTACAGTGTTATATAACTGTATTACAGCATGCAGAGCTCCATGTTGACAGTACACGTGTTACCTTTGTACAGCATGCAAAGGTAGGTGTTGTTGCATGTTTGACTAAGTACAGTGTTATATAACTGTATTACAGCATGCAGAGCTCCATGTTGACAGTACACGTGTTACCTTTGTACATAGAAATCAAAGGTAGGTGTTGTTGCATGTTTGACTAAGTACAGTGTTATATAACTGTATTACAGCATGCAGAGCTCCATGTTGACAGTACACATGTTACCTTTGTACATAGAAATCAAAGGTAGGTGTTGTTAGTGTTTGACTAAGTACAGTTGTACATAGAATAGAAATCAAAGGTGTTACAGTGTTAATAACTGTACAGCATGCAGAGCTC
The DNA here is from genome assembly GCA_033675265.1 of Actinostola sp. cb2023. Lineage (NCBI taxonomy): Eukaryota > Metazoa > Cnidaria > Anthozoa > Actiniaria > Actinostolidae > Actinostola > Actinostola sp. cb2023. The sequence goes on along the minus strand of JAUJYZ010000730.1, from coordinate 127,286 downwards.
CATGTTGTACACATGTTACCTTTGTACATAGAAATCAAAGGTAGGTGTTGTTAGATGTTTGACTAAGTACAGTGTTATATAACTGTATTACAGCATGCAGAGCTCCATGTTGACAGTACACGTGTTACCTTTGTACATAGAAATCAAAGGTAGGTGTTGTTAGATGTTTGACTAAGTACAGTGTTATATAACTGTATTACAGCATGCAGAGCTCCATGTTGACAGTACACGTGTTACCTTTGTACATAGAAATCAAAGGTAGGTGTTGTTGCATGTTTGACTAAGTACAGTGTTATATAACTGTATTACAGCATGCAGAGCTCCATGTTGACAGTACACGTGTTACCTTTGTACATAGAAATCAAAGGTAGGTGTTGTTAGCATGTTTGACTAAGTACAGTGTTATATAACTGTATTACAGCATGCAGCATGCAGCTCCATGTTGACAGTACACGTGTTACCTTTGTACATAGAAATCAAAGGTAGGTGTTGTTGCATGTTTGACTAAGTACAGTGTTATATAACTGTATTACAGCATGCAGAGCTCCATGGTGACAGTGACAGTACACGTGTTACCTTTGTACATAGAAATCAAAGGTAGGTGTTGTTAGATGTTTGACTAAGTACAGTGTTATATAACTGTATTACAGCATGCAGAGCTCCATGTTGACAGTACACGTGTTACCTTTGTACATAGAAATCAAAGGTAGGTGTTGTTTTGACTAAGTATGTTTGACTAAGTACAGTGTTATATAACTGTATTACAGCATGCAGAGCTCCATGTTGACAGTGCAGAGCTCCATGTTGACAGTACACGTGTTACCTTTGTACATAGAAATCAAAGGTAGGTGTTGTTGCATGTTTGACTAAGTACAGTGTTATATAACTGTATTACAGCATGCAGAGCTCCATGTTGACAGTACACATGTTACCTTTGTACATAGAAATCAAAGGTAGGTGTTGTTGTTGATGTTTGACTAAGTACAGTGTTATATAACTGTATTACAGCATGCAGAGCTCCATGTTGACAGTACACGTGTTACCTTTGTACATAGAAATCAAAGGTAGGTGTTGTTTTGATGTTTGACTAAGTACAGTGTTATATAACTGTATTACAGCATGCAGAGCTCCATGTTGACAGTACACATGTTACCTTTGTACATATAGAAATCAAAGGTAGGTGTTGTTAGATGTTTGACTAAGTACAGTGTTATATAACTGTATTACAGCATGCAGAGCTCCATGTTGACAGTACACGTGTTACCTTTGTACATAGAAATCAAAGTGTTGTTGCATGTTTGACTAAGTACAGTGTTATATAACTGTATTACAGCATGCAGAGCTCCATGTTGACAGTACACGTTTTTGTACATACATAGTAAAGGTAGGTGTTGTTGCATGTTTGACTAAGTACAGTGTTATATAACTGTATTACAGCATGCAGAGCTCCATGTTGACAGTACACATGTTACCTTTGTACATAGAAATCAAAGGTAGGTGTTGTTGCATGTTTGACTAAGTACAGTGTTATATAACTGTATTACAGCATGCAGAGCTCCATGTTGACAGTACACGTGTTACCTTTGTACATAGAAATCAAAGGTAGGTGTTGTTGCATGTTTGACTAAGTACAGTGTTATATAACTGTATTACAGCATGCAGAGCTCCATGTTGACAGTACACCTTTGTACATAGAAATCAAAGTAGGTGTTTTGTTGCTTTTGTACATAGAAATCAAAGGTACAGGTGTTGTACATAGAAATCAAAGGTAGGTGTTTGTTAGCTGTTTGACTAAGTACAGTGTTATATAACTGTATTACAGCATGCAGAGCTCCATGTTGACAGTACACGTGTTACCTTTGTACATAGAAATCAAAGGTAGGTGTTGTTGCATGTTTGACTAAGTACAGTGTTATATAACTGTATTACAGCATGCAGAGCTCCATGTTGACAGTACACGTGTTACCTTTGTACATAGAAATCAAAGGTAGGTGTTGTTGCATGTTTGACTAAGTACAGTGTTATATAACTGTATTACAGCAGAGCTCCATGTTGACAGTACACATGTTACCTTTGTACATAGAAATCAAAGGTAGGTGTTGTTGCATGACTAAGCAGTGTTATACAGCATGCTGCTCCATGTTGACAGTACAGCATGCAGAGCTCCATGTTGACAGTACACGTGTTACCTTTGTACATAGAAAAATCAAAGGTAGGTGTTGTTGCATGTTTGACTAAGTACAGTGTTATATAACTGTATTACAGCATGCAGAGCTCCATGTTGACAGTACACATGTTACCTTTGTACATAGAAATCAAAGGTAGGTGTTGTTGCATGTTTGACTAAGTACAGTGTTATATATAACTGTATTACAGCATGCAGAGCTCCATGTTGACAGTACACATGTTACCTTTGTACATAGAAATCAAAGGTAGGTGTTGTTAGCATGTTTGACTAAGTACAGTGTTATATAAACTGTATTACAGCATGCAGAGCTCCATGTTGACAGTACACATGTTACCTTTGTACATAGAAATCAAAGGTAGGTGTTGTTACATGTTTGACTAAGTACAGTGTTATATAACTGTATTACAGCATGCAGAGCTCCATGTTGACAGTACACATGTTACCTTTGTACATAGAAATCAAAGGTAGGTGTTGTTGCATGTTTGACTAAGTACAGTGTTATATAACTGTATTACAGCATGCAGAGCTCCATGTTGACAGTACACGTGTTACCTTTGTACATAGAAATCAAAGGTAGGTGTTGTTGCATGTTTGACTAAGTACAGTGTTATATAACTGTATTACAGCATGCAGAGCTCCATGTTGACAGTACACGTGTTACCTTTGTACATAGAAATCAAAGGTAGGTGTTGTTAGATGTTTGACTAAGTACAGTGTTATATAACTGTATATACTGCATTACAGCATGCAGAGCTCCATGTTGACAGTACACGTGTTACCTTTGTACATAGAAATCAAAGGTAGGTGTTGTTAGATGTTTGACTAAGTACAGTGTTATATAACTGTATTACAGCATGCAGAGCTCCATGTTGACAGTACACATGTGTTACCTTTGTACATACATACATAGAAATCAAAGGTAGGTGTTGTTAGATGTTTGACTAAGTACAGTGTTATATAACTGCATTACAGCATGCAGAGCTCCATGTTGACAGTACACGTGTTACCTTTGTACATAGAAATCAAAGGTAGGTGTTGTTAGATGTTTGACTAAGTACAGTGTTATATAACTGTATTACAGCATGCAGAGCTCCATGTTGACAGTACACGTGTTACCTTTGTACATAGAAATCAAAGGTAGGTGTTGTTGCAGATGTTTGACTAAGTACAGTGTTATATAACTGTATTACAGCATGCAGAGCTCCATGTTGACAGTACACATGTTACCTTTGTACATAGTAATCAAAGTGTTATATTGCATGTTGACTAAGTACAGCATAACTGCAGCATGCAGAGCTCCATGTTGACAGTACACGTGTTACCTTTGTACATAGAAATCAAAGGTAGGTGTTGTTAGATGTTTGACTAAGTACAGTGTTATATAACTGTATTACAGCATGCAGAGCTCCATGTTGACAGTACACGTGTTACCTTTGTACATAGAAATCAAAGGTAGGTGTTGTTGCATGTTTGACTAAGTACAGTGTTATATAACTGCATTACAGCATGCAGAGCTCCATGTTGACAGTACACGTGTTACCTTTGTACATAGAAATCAAAGGTAGGTGTTGTTAGATGTTTGACTAAGTACAGTGTTATATATACTGTGTATTACAGCATGCAGAGCTCCATGTTGACAGTACACATGTTACCTTTGTACATAGAAATCAAAGGTAGGTGTTGTTAGATGTTTGACTAAGTACAGTGTTATATAACTGTATTACAGCATGCAGAGCTCCATGTTGACAGTACACGTGTTACCTTTGTACATAGAAATCAAAGGTAGGTGTTGTTGCATGTTTGACTAAGTACAGTGTTATATAACTGTATTACAGCATGTTGACAGAGTTTGACTCCATGCAGAGCTTGTTGACAGTACACGTGTTACCTTTGTACATAGAAATCAAAGGTAGGTGTTTGTTGCATGTTTGACTAAGTACAGTGTTATATAACTGTATTACAGCATGCAGAGCTCCATGTTGACAGTACAGTGTTATACGTTGACAGTTACCTTTGTACATAGAAATCAAAGGTAGGTGTTGTTAGCATGTTTGACTAAGTACAGTGTTATATAACTGTATTACAGCATGCAGAGCTCCATGTTGACAGTACACATGTTACCTTTGTACATAGAAATCAAAGGTAGGTGTTGTTGCATGTTTGACTAAGTACAGTGTTATATAACTGTATTACAGCATGCAGAGCTCCATGTTGACAGTACACGTGTTACCTTTGTACATAGAAATCAAAGGTAGGTGTTGTTGCATGTTTGACTAAGTACAGTGTTATATAACTGTATTACAGCATGCAGAGCTCCATGTTGACAGTACACGTGTTACCTTTGTACATAGAAATCAAAGGTAGGTGTTGTTGCATGTTTGACTAAGTACAGTGTTATATAACTGCATTACAGCATGCAGAGCTCCATGTTGACAGTACACGTGTTACCTTTGTACATAGAAATCAAAGGTAGGTGTTGTTGCATGTTTGACTAAGTACAGTGTTATATAACTAAGTACAGTAGAAATCAAAGGTAGGTGTTGTTGCATGTTTGACTAAGTACAGTGTATATACTGCATGCAGAGCTCCATGCAGAGCTCCATGTTGACAGTACACGTGTTACCTTTGTACATAGAAATCAAAGGTAGGTGTTGTTGCATGTTTGACTAAGTACAGTGTTATATAACTGCATTACAGCATGCAGAGCTCCATGTTGACAGTACACATGTTACCTTTGTACATAGAAATCAAAGGTAGGTGTTGTTGCATGTTTGACTAAGTACAGTGTTATATAACTGTATTACAGCATGCAGAGCTCCATGTTGACAGTACACGTGTTACCTTTGTACATAGAAATCAAAGGTAGGTGTTGTTAGATGTTTGACTAAGTACAGTGTTATATAACTGTATTACAGCATGCAGAGCTCCATGTTGACAGTACACGTGTTACCTTTGTACATAGAAATCAAAGGTAGGTGTTGTTGCATGTTTGACTAAGTACAGTGTTATATAACTGTATTACAGCATGCAGAGCTCCATGTTGACAGTACACGTGTTACCTTTGTACATAGAAATCAAAGGTAGGTGTTGTTGCATGTTTGACTAAGTACAGTGTTATATAACTGTATTACAGCATGCAGAGCTCCATGTTGACAGTACACATGTTACCTTTGTACATAGAAATCAAAGGTAGGTGTTGTTGCATGTTTGACTAAGTACAGTGTTATATAACTGCATTACAGCATGCAGAGCTCCATGTTGACAGTACACATGTTACCTTTGTACATAGAAATCAAAGGTAGGTGTTGTTGCATGTTTGACTAAGTACAGTGTTATATAACTGTATTACAGCATGCAGAGCTCCATGTTGACAGTACACGTGTTACCTTTGTACATAGAAATCAAAGGTAGGTGTTGTTAGATGTTTGACTAAGTACAGTGTTATATAACTGTATTACAGCATGCAGAGCTCCATGTTGACAGTACACATGTTACCTTTGTACATAGAAATCAAAGGTAGGTGTTGTTGTGTTGCATGTTTGACTAAGTACAGTGTTATATAACTGTATTACAGCATGCAGAGCTCCATGTTGACAGTACACATGTTACCTTTACATAGAAATCAAAGGTAGGTGTTGTTGCATGTTTGACTAAGTACAGTGTTATATAACTGCATTACAGCATGCAGAGCTCCATGTTGACAGTACACATGTTACCTTTGTACATAGAAATCAAAGGTAGGTGTTGTTAGATGTTTGACTAAGTACAGTGTCTTATATATGTTATATAACTGTATTACAGCATGCAGAGCTCCATGTTGACAGTACACATGTTACCTTTGTACATAGAAATCAAAGGTAGGTGTTGTTAGATGTTTGACTAAGTACAGTGTTATATAACTGTATTACAGCATGCAGAGCTCCATGTTGACAGTACACGTGTTACCTTTGTACATAGAAATCAAAGGTAGGTGTTGTTGCATGTTTGACTAAGTACAGTGTTATATAACTGCATTACAGCATGCAGAGCTCCATGTTGACAGTACACATGTTACCTTTGTACATAGAAATCAAAGGTAGGTGTTGTTGCATGTTTGACTAAGTACAGTGTTATATAACTGCATTACAGCATGCAGAGCTCCATGTTGACAGTACATGTTTACCTTTGTACATAGAAATTACCTTTGTTTGACTAAGTACAGTGTTATATAACTGAATTACAGCATGCAAGCTCCATGTTGACAGTACACATGTTACCTTTGTACATAGAAATCAAAGGTAGGTGTTGTTGCATGTTTTGACTAAGTACAGTGTTATATAACTGTATTACAGCATGCAGAGCTCCATGTTGACAGTACACGTGTTACCTTTGTACATAGAAATCAAAGGTAGGTGTTGTTGCATGTTTGACTAAGTACAGTGTTATATAACTGCATTACAGCATGCAGAGCTCCATGTTGACAGTACACGTGTTACCTTTGTACATAGAAATCAAAGGTAGGTGTTGTTGCATGTTTGACTAAGTACAGTGTTATATAACTGTATTACAGCATGCAGAGCTCCATGTTGACAGTACACAGTGTTACCTTGTGTACCTTTGTACATAGAAATCAAAGGTAGGTGTTGTTGCATGTTTGACTAAGTACAGTGTTATATAACTGTATTACAGCATGCAGAGCTCCATGTTGACAGTACACGTGTTACCTTTGTACATAGAAATCAAAGGTGTTGTTGTTGTTGACTAAGTACAGTGTTGACTAAGTACAGTGTTATATAACTGTATTACAGCATGCAGAGCTCCATGTTGACAGTACACGTGTTACCTTTGTACATAGAAATCAAAGGTAGGTGTTGTTGCATGTTTGACTAAGTACAGTGTTATATAACTGTATTACAGCATGCAGAGCTCCATGTTGACAGTACACATGTTACCTTTGTACATAGAAATCAAAGGTAGGTGTTGTTAGCATGTTTGACTAAGTACAGTGTTATATAACTGTATTACAGCATGCAGAGCTCCATGTTGACAGTACACGTGTTACCTTTGTACATAGAAATCAAAGGTAGGTGTTGTTAGATGTTTGACTAAGTACAGTGTTATATAACTGTATTACAGCATGCAGAGCTCCATGTTGACAGTACACATGTTACCTTTGTACATAGAAATCAAAGGTAGGTGTTGTGTTTGCATGTTTGACTAAGTACAGTGTTATATAACTGTATTACAGCATGCAGAGCTCATGCAGAGCTCCATGTTGACAGTACACGTGTTACCTTTGTACATAGAAATCAAAGGTGGTGTTGTTGCATGTTTGACTAAGTACAGTGTTATAACTGCTTACAGCATGCAGAGCTCCATGTTGACAGTACACGTGTTACCTTTGTACATAGAAATCAAAGGTAGGTGTTGTTGCATGTTTGACTAAGTACAGTGTTATATAACTGTATTACAGCATGCAGAGCTCCATGTTGACAGTACACGTGTTACCTTTGTACATAGAAATCAAAGGTAGGTGTTGTTAGATGTTTGACTAAGTACAGTGTTATATAACTGTATTACAGCATGCAGAGCTCCATGTTGACAGTACACATCAAAGGTTTACCTTTGTACATAGAAATCAAAGTACACGTGTTACCTTTGTACATAGAAATCAAAGGTGTTTGTTGCATGTTTGACTAAGTACAGTGTTATATAACTGTATTACAGCATGCAGAGCTCCATGTTGACAGTACACATGTTACCTTTGTACATAGAAATCAAAGGTAGGTGTTGTTGCATGTTTGACTAAGTACAGTGTTATATAACTGCATTACAGCATGCAGAGCTCCATTTGACAGTACACATGTTACCTTTGTACATAGAAATCACAGTGTTGTTGCATACTAAGTACAGTGTTATATAACTGCATTACAGCATGCAGAGCTCCATGTTGACAGTACACACCTTTGTACATGTTACCTTTGTACATAGAAATCAAAGGTAGGTGTTGTACATAGTTGTTGTGTTTGACTAAGTACAGTGTTATATAACTGTATTACAGCATGCAGAGCTCCATGTTGACAGTACACGTGTTACCTTTGTACATAGAAATCAAAGGTAGGTGTTGTTGCATGTTTGACTAAGTACAGTGTTATATAACTGTATTACAGCATGCAGAGCTCCATGTTGACAGTACACATGTTACCTTTGTACATAGAAATCAAAGGTAGGTTTGTAAGTACAGTGTTATTAACTGTATTACAGCATGTTTGACTAAGTACAGTGTTATATAACTGTTATTACAGCATGCAGAGCTCCATGTTGACAGTACACATGTTACCTTTGTACATAGAAATCAAAGGTGTTGGTGTTTGACTAAGTACAGTGTTATATAACTGCATGTTTCCATGACTAAGTACAGTGTTATGTTTGACTAAGTACAGTGTTATATAACTGCATTACAGCATGCAGAGCTCCATGTTGTTGACAGTACACATGTTACCTTTGTACATAGAAATCAAAGGTAAATCTAAGTACAGGTTATATAACTGGCATGCAGAGCTCCATGTTGCACACGTTTACCTTTGTACATAGAAATCAAGGTAGGTGTTGTTGCATGTTTGACTAAGTACAGTGTTATATAACTGTATTACAGCATGCAGAGCTCCATGTTGACAGTACACGTGTTACCTTTGTACATAGAAATCAATAGAAATCAAAGGTAGGTGTTGTTACATGTTTGACTATTTTGTTGATGTTTGAGTACAGTGTTATATAACTGTATTACAGCATGCAGAGCTCATGTTGATGTTGACAGTACACATATTACCTTTGTACATAGAACCCTTTGTACATAGAAATCAAAGGTGGGTTTTGTTGCATGTTTGACTAAGTACAGTGTTATATAACTGCATTACATTAGGGAGAACTACATTTTTTGGTGATGGAGAGGGAGAGGAGGGAGAGGGGGCAGGGCCACCACCACCATCATCATCACCATCATCTTCACCACCACCACCACCACCATCATCATCATCATCATCCACAATCACCACCATCGGCACCATCGCCATCATCTTCTTCACAACCATTATCATCATCATCATCTTCACCACAATGGCCACCACCACCACCATCATCATCATCATCATCATCATCACCACCATCGGCAACACCACCATCATCTTCATCACAACCATCATCATCATCATCTTCACCACCATGGCCACCACCACCATCACCACCATCGGCACCATCACCATCATCTTCTTCACAACCATTATCATCATCATCATCTTCACCACCATTATCATCATCATTATCTTCACAATCATTATCATCATCATCATCTTCTGCACAACCATGGCCACTACCATCCTCGTCCACCATCATCATCTTCATCTAAATCTCTTTCAACGTCTCTCATGCAGGTGTAAATGTCACTGGGTTAAACACCTGTAAACTGTGTACATTAAACAGACTCAGATTTTCTTCGAAGGTTAGTAAACATAGTCCCAACTAATCAACTAAACCTGGTTGTCTGGACCTCATCATCTGGACCTCAGTCATCATCTTCATCTGGACCTCGGTTGTCTGGACTCTCATGTCTGGACCTCGGTGTCTGGACTCGGTTGTCTGGACCTCGGGTGTCTGTACCTCAAACAGGACCTCAGGTTTTCTGGACCTCGGTTGTCTGGACCTCGGGTGTCTGGACCTCGGGTGTCTGGACCTCGGTTGTCTGGACCTCGGGTGTCTGGACCTCAGTTGTCTGGACCTCGGTTGTCTGGACCTCAGTTGTCTGGACCTCGGTTGTCTGGACCTCAGTTGTCTGGACCTCGGTTGTCTGGACCTCGGTTGTCTGGACCTCGGGTGTCTGGACCTCGGGTGTCTGGACCTCGGGTGTCTGAACCTCGGGTGTCTCGACCTCGGGTGTCTCGACCTCGGTTGTCTCGACCTCAGTTGTCTCGACCATGTTTCTCATGTAACTCTTGACTTGGTATCAGAATATGTTTTTGTTTTACATTATATAGCTTAGTGAATACGAAAGCACTACACGCCTTGGTGCATCTCTTTCTATTGAATCCTTTCATAACAACTTTGTACGTGATGAGTGTATGTACTGGATGGAATATCTCAAGTCAAGGTTAAGAGTCAAGAAGTCACAAACACATGTACAACCTGTAAAGAGGTTAGTATTTTGCACATACTTGTCAGTCAGTATGTCAGTCAGTTGGTCAATTCGTTTTCTGTCAGTCAGTCAGTATGTCAGTCAGTTGGTCAGTCCGTTGGTCAGTCAGTCAGTCAGTCAGTCTGTCTGTCAGTTCATTGGTCTGTCAGTCTGTCTGTTAGTCATTCTGTCTGTCTGTCAGTCATTCTGTCTGTCTGTCAGTCAGTCAGTCAGTCAGTCAGTCCGTTGGTCAGTCAGTCAGTCTGTCAGTTCGTTGGTATGTCAGTCAGTCTGTCCATCAGTCTGTCTGTCTGTCAGTCATTCTGTCAGTCAGTCAGTCAGTCTGTCTGTCTGGCAGCCAGTTGGTCTGTCTGTCTGTCTGTCTGTCAGTCATTCTGTCAGTCAGTCTGTCTGTCAGTCAGTTGGTCGGTCTGTCTGTCAGTCAGTCTGTCAGTCGGTCGGTCAGTCGGTGTATTAATCTGAATGCATATGTACATCATCTCTTGCTATCTCACTCACTTCTTTATTTGCAATACTATTTTTCAGGTCGCTAAGAGGGCTAGATTTCAAACTTCCTGTAAAGATAGATGTAGAAATGATAGACTGTTCAACTTCTCTGTTCCTTACACACAATACTGATAACCAGCCAATATGTCGTGCTGTTCTGGCATCATTTATTATTAATGTAGATCTACCTACCAAAGGTTGGTCATGTTTGCTTACTTCTCTGTTCCTTACACACAAATACTGATAACCAGCCAATATGTCGTGCTGTTCTGGCATCATTTATTGTTAATGTAGATATACCTACCAAAGGTTGGTCATGTTTGCTTACTTCTCTGTTCCTTACACACAATACTGATAACCAGCCAATATGTTGTGCTGTTCTGGCATCATTTATTGTTAATGTAGATATACCTACCAAAGGTTGGTCATGTTTGCTTACTTCTCTGTTCCTTACACACAATACTGATAACCAGCCAATATGTCGTGCTGTTCTGGCATCATTTATTGTTAATGTAGATATACCTATCAAAGGTTGGTCATGTTTGCTTACTTCTCTGTTCCTTACACACAATACTGATAACCAGCCAATATGTCGTGCTGTTCTGGCATCATTTATTGTTAATGTAGATATACCTACCAAAGGTTGGTCATGTTTGCTTTGCAAGTACTTAGAAGGTTAAAATAAGGGGGGAGCATGGAATTTTTTTTTTGGGGGGGGGAGGGGAGGGGGGGTCAAAATGAAGGAACTTATTGTATGTCGTGTGTCCCTTACTTACATGCAACATGTGTCCCTGCAATACATGTATGTCCCCTTGTGCACAGTCACCTTAAAAAGTGATATTTCATCCCATATTGCACTGTTGATGGGGTTCCAATGCTGATATTCAATCAATCACTCAATCAATCAATCACTCAATCAATCAATCAATCAATCAATCAATTAACTATATTTAAACATGGTAAACGGCTCAGTAAAACTGTTTTTTCCAGACATACCGTGCATAGTAATAACATATTCACATGCTTTCAGGTGCAGGACCAGACACAGATAATGCATGTCAAGAAATAAGGTAGAGACGAATATTACTATGTGTGGGATACCTGTGGTTTCACTTTATTCTGTCTAGGTTTGATTGAATACATGTATTTTGTTCCATTCTGCAAGAATTCAACTCAGTCTAGATAGACTCCTCCTTTTTGATCCTGGACTTCTCTGCTGGCACCATTCCTTTATGAGTGGTTTAATTGTAAAGGAGAGAGGAATGCTTCTTCCCTTTTCACACAGTTGCATTAAGTTGTGTCAATATTGAGAACTTTGCTCTCGATGACTGCTCTATCTATTGTTGTTGACAACAGCACCAATCGTATTTTCAATGGACTTTGACCTGATCACGTGCGTGTATTCCCCTCTCACGCTTCGATCACGTGAATTTAACACCCGCGCGGGAGTTATTAAGATTTGATGCCCGCCACGTGACATGCTCTCAACCAATGAGAAAACGAGTTTGACTATGGGGATATAACAATGCTGATTCTTCCCCCTAGGCTTGAAACTCGTCTAGAGAATGCATATATTTACTTTGATACTTTAAAAACACTTCCTGGGCCTCTTGAGATTGAAGACATGTACACACTACCAGACAATCCAGCACTACTACCCAACACTAATAGCCATGTATGGGGAAGAACACTAGCAATGGGAAGTTGTGTTGTTAAGGTAAGTGAAAGGCTGAAATAGGAGTATTAATATACATGTACACACTACCAGACAATCCAGCACTACTACCCAACACTAATAGCCATGTATGGGGAAGAACACTAGCAATGGGAAGTTGTGTTGTTAAGGTGAGTGGAAGGCTGAAATAGGAGTATTAATATACACCTATATTAAAAAACCGTTGTGATAATGGGTGATTGGAGGAGCAGGAACTAAATGGTTGTGTGGAGAAGTATTCCAACAGTCATTGAGCGAACAGACAACCCTGTCTTTATTTACCTTATATTGTACGGTCACCTATAACTCAATGTATCTCAAAAAACTGACTTTCACAGATGATAAGAACATGAGACTTGGTCAACTACTTATGCAGACATTAGAACGCTCCATATGAATGATAAAGCTGAGATTAGGAAAGCATGTTTCGCTAGAACCCTCCACAATCTTGTAAAGTCCTAGCATGCTCTAGTAGAGGGACACCTAAATACTGTAATGATCATTCATTGATTGGTTGGTTTATTGATTGATTGATTGATTGATTGATTGGTTGATTGATCGATTGTTTGTTGATTGATTGATTGATTGATGGATTGATTGATTGATATTATTTATTTGCTGGCAGTGTGATGTAGAAGTGCCGACATCAGTTGATAAAGCAGTACATGTCAGCATGAAGGCAGAAGCGAGTTGCTTGGCTGCAGAGTGGTCTCATCAAGTATGTCAGGCATTGTTACACCTCACTAAGCAGTTCATGTATGGTACCATGGCAACCACCAAAGTCAAGAAAGAACAACAAACAGAGACAGCAACCAAAACAAAAAGTAAGTGACTTTAGAAGAAAGAACAGTCAAACCTCTCTTTAGCGATCACCCTTATAAGGCAACATGGTCGGTTATGGGAGGGCATCACTTACAAGAGGTTTTAACAACAGTGTTTGACTGAGAGATGACAGAGGAAGCAAGGATGCAGAGGAAATGGCTATAGTTCAGACTATGACCGAGGGAGCATGTTCAAATCTTGTTAGTCCTTTATTCGTGTGTTACACATCAATTTCATAGTCTGACCATGGTAGGCCGCTGACCTCCACTGTGAGCCCCCTTGCTGAGTTATGGCAGGAGCATGACAGTATGAAGATGGTAGCTAACCATGAAATGGATACATAAAATGCCAACAGGATATGCTTCCCTGCTATGACTGAAGTAAAAATACCATACTCTTCTCCTTTAGTTTCCATGGATACAGAAATCAGGTTGCATAGGGTCAATGTGTTCTACCTTGGCACTCGTCAGAACGGCGTCGACTCGTTTGTGTACAGAACTGACTTGGTTGTCATGGCAATGTCATCTGGTAGTCCTGTTCTATTTGATATGTTTGGTGTGAGGGTCTCGAGAATGGTTGGATTGGAGAAGGTATTAATATGACTATCATCCATAAACACCTCTATCATCATCATCATCCTCCACTTTAATCATCATCTACCTCCACTATCACCTCAATCATCATCATCAACCTCCACTGCCACCTCAATCATCATCATCTTCAACTCCCGCCATCACCTCAATCATCATCATCTTCAACCGTCATCCACTACCACCTCAATCATCATCATCATCAACAACCTCCACCATCACCTCAATAATCATCATCATCAACCTCCACTGCCACCTCAATCATCATCATCTTCAACCTCCACCACCACCTCAATCATCATCATTATCAACCGCCATCCATTACCACCTCAATCATCATCATCATCAACAACCTCCACCATCACCTCAATCATCATCATCATCAACCTCCACTACCACCTCAATCATCATCATCATCAACCTCCACTGCCATCTCAATTATCATCATCATCAACCTCCAACATCACCTCAATCATCATCATCATCAACCTCCACTGCCACCTCAATCATCATCATCATCAACCTCCAACATCACCTCAATCATCATCATCAACCTCCACGGCCACCTCAATCATCATCATCATCAACCTCCAACATCATCTCAATCATCATCATCATCAACCTCCACTGCCACCTCAATCATCGTCATCATCAACCTCCAACATCACCTCGATCATCATCATCATCAACCTCCACTGCCACCTCAATCATCATCATCATCATCAACCTCCACTGCCACCTCAATCATCGTCATCATCAACCTCCAACATCACCTCGATCATCATCATCAACCTCCACTGCCACCTCAATCATCATCATCATCATCAACCTCCAACATCACCTCAATCATCATCATCAACCGCCACCACCACCTCAATCATCACCATCATCATCAACCTCCACCACCACCTCAATCATCACCATCATCTTCAACCTCCATCACCACCGCAATCATCATCATCATCAACCTCCAACATCACCTCAATCATCATCATCAACCTCCACCACCACCTCAATCATCATCATCATCATCAGTCACCACCCACTTTAATCATCATCATCTACCTCTGAAACCTGTTACAATCATCTTCATGATCATTCATCGAAATAATTAGACTCAATGATTTCTAACCATTCGTGATATTCTAGGTTCCTTACACGTGTCTTCTGTCAGGAGATATTTGTAATCAGTGTCTAAGTGTACCAGCAATCACTGCATCTGTCACTAACGACAAGGTGAGAGAATGTAATGAAAAATGAACCACCAATATAATACGTATTCCGCGCGCTCTACCACAGGAAACCCATCAAAGAAGACGCGCGCATAGAAATGGTTGGGCTACCTGTGTCCTGACTGGTTGTCGCTTGTATTTTGAAAGTAGCCTTTATTTGTAGGTGATTGCTGTATCGCTTCAAGACACCTCGGTTGACTGGAGTCCTACGTTACACATGGCACTCAATGACAGAATCCAGGAAGTCACGCAAGATGTGGCGAGCATGAAAGGTTTGTCACGCAATGTAACAATCGTGACAGACCCTGAAAATCTCCAAAATGAAATGCAAAATGGCTTCATTTTCCCACAAATTATGGTGTAAACAATCGTTGAGTTTGTTAATCTATTTTTTATTTTCCTTTTTGAAGAAATCTTCCTTCATCGTAAAAGCTCATCAGATAAAACAGAGGCGACACAGGAAGCCCAACAGGAGGAAGAAGCTGGTGAAAGAACAACACAGGAAGCCCAGCCAGGGTTTCACCTCAAGTGTGACGTCTCGATGTTTAAACTGCAAATGGAGACTTCGGCTTCAACAAGGTTTTTGAAAGTTTTTTTATTGTGATATTGAATTGGGTTTAAATAAACAACATTTTTTTCTGATGAAATTGTTTGTGTTTTCTCTACAGATTTGGTGTTGAGTTATCCAAGACCTCGGTCACCCTTGAAGGCCGTGACGTCAACGTTGCTATGGGAACAGCTGTGGTACTCTTTGACAATAACAACACTTTCACGTTTCAGGTGAATATAAGTCTTTTGTTTTTGGCATGTTAGCGTATACTTTCTTTTCTTTGGACGAGACTGGGATGAAACTAGGACGAAAGTTGACCGAAAGTTGGACAAGACTCGAACGAAATTAGGGCGAAAGTTGACCGAATGTTGGCCGAGACTTGGACGAAACTTGACGATTAGTTGACCGAAAGGTGCCGAGAGAAAGGTGCCGAGAGAAAGGTGCCGAGAGAAAGGTGCCGAGACTTGGACGAAACTAGGACGAAAGTTGACCGAATGTTGGACGAGACTGGGAGGAGACAGGGTTGGTAGTTCGGTGAGAGTGTATGGATAAATAATCGATACTGTATTGTTTCGAAGGCTGTGACACTACAAAGAACACTAGAAGATGAGGAGATAAAAAACACCAGAAAACTTTATGCAAATCTTAGCACTCAGAATAATACAATATGGTAAGCTTGACACGAGGTATACATGTTGATTGATTGATTGATTGATTGATTCCATTTTCATCTCGTATTCCATTCCATTTCTGTCACTATCTATTCTCAAACTCAAATTTCCATTTCATATTCAATTCCCATTTGACAGTCCATTTCTAACTTCTCTAATTCTTATCCCGTTTAATTCCCATCTCTCATTTCATTTCCATCTCATTCTTATCCCGTTTAATTCTCATCTCTGATTTCATTTCCATCTCATTCTTATCCCGTTTAATTCCCATCTCTCATTTCATTTCCATCTCATTCTTATCCCGTTTAATTCATTTCATTTCCATCTCATCTTATCCCGTTTAATTCTCATCTCTGATTTCATTTCCATCTCATTCTTATCCCGTTTAATTCCCATCTCTCATTTCATTTCCATCTCATTCTTATCCCGTTTAATTCCCATCTCTCATTTCATTTCCATCTCATTCTTATCCCGTTTAATTCCCATCTCTCATTTCATTTCCATCTCATTCTTATCCCGTTTAATTCCCATCTCTCATTTCATTTCCATCTCATTCTTATACCGTTTAATTCCCATCCCATCTCATTTCATTTCCATCTCATTCTTATCCCATTTAATTCCTATCTCTCATTTCATTTCCATCTCATTCTTATCCCGTTTTCATCTTACACATCGTTTCTCTATTAATATCCAGGATCATCACAGTACAAGAAACTCGTGTATATTTTCCTTATCAGTTTGACTTTGCGTCTTCCAGAAGCGAGGTATGTGACAGCATGATTACAAGTAGACTAGTAGTCTCGATATCCCGCGGGACATCCTGAGGGTCAGCAACATTGCTCTCAAGTCTCGCTTATTAATAACTGAAATTTCTGTACAGCTTGTAAACATAGCAAAGATGTTGAAAAAACTACACAAGCAACCACGTGACCCATCATATATTGGACCGCTCCCTCCGGATCTATGGATACGTTTTGAGGTTGGTACGGGTGCCGTAAAAGGGCGTAATTCGTATGTAGCGGTTACGATACAAGTTAATGGTACACTTTCGGTGTCATAATTCACCAGTTTAAATGCATTGTAGGCACCATTACGTTACGCAACGGTTACAATACGCAACGGTTACGATACGCAACGGTTACGATACGCAACGGTTACGATACGCAACGGTTACGATACGCAAGGTTACGATACGCAACGGTTACGATACGCACCAGTTTTATGATACGCAACGGTTTACGATACGCAACGGTTACGATACGCAACGGTTACGATACGCAACGGTTACGATACGCAACGGTTACGATACGCAACGGTTACGATACGCAACGGTTACGATACGCAACGGTTACGATACGCAACGGTTAAGATACGCAACGGTTATGATACGCAACGGTTACGATGAGCAAAGGTTACGATATGCAACGGTCACGATACGCAACAATGACGATACGCAACAGTTACGGTTACGATATGCAACCATTACGATACGATACGCAACAGTTACATACGCAACGATTTCGTTACACATTGGTTGCGATAAACAGCAACTATACGTACTGTTCTATGGCCCTATGGCCCTATGTTGCTATGGTGATACTACAACCACATAATTTGCATTCTTGTTGTTTGTTTATTCACAGAAAATTGTGTTCGAAATCGAAGACGATCCATTTGAAGTGAAACTTGGTGTTAACTACACAGTACGTATAAAACATTGGATGTAAACTTACGTTTTGTTCAAGTAATCTGATAGCGTAAGGAGAGGGGAGGGGGCCAAGGAGAGAATAATGAGGGAGGGGTAAAGAGAGTCAAGGAATTCCTCTACCATCCACTTTCCCTTCCTCTTTTCGTTCCCATCTATTTTTCCACTTGCCCTTTGCTGCTGTCTGCTTCATATGGATTGTATGCTGTAATAGACGAGTAAGTTACGGTACCGTGCTGTGCCGTATTGAAAGAGCCAGTTTGATTGAATGAGATGCATCTACACACTTTTTGATTGGTTCAGAAAGGAAGCCATTTGAGTGTCACGGTACCGTAGGTTTCCCACTCATACGAAAACGGCTCTCTGTGCAAGACCTAACGCTCTTACCTAACGCTCTTTGTATTTAGTTACTTCTAGATGAAGCAAAGCATTGGAGCGACAGAATGGAGACTCTACAAAACCGACTCAACACCATACGAATGACACCTGGAAACCTTCTTACAGGTCAGTGAACCAATAGCAAGCTTTGTAAGCAACAGCCAATAGGAGTGCTTGTAACAATGAGCCAATGAGAATGAAGTAAAAAATATTTTTATCTCACTGTAGTTCAAAAGGAAATCATGCTGCATAAGAAACTTTTGGAGAAAAATGCAGAACTTTACATCCAGCGTTCCAAGGTAAATTATTGGTATTATTACACTGGAACCTTCCGGGCACCAATGGGCTGTCGTAATGATAACGAGGCGGTCGTATTAACGGCGTGGTCGTATTAACGGAGTGGTCGTATTAACGAGGTAGCCTTAAAGGAGGGATATACTGTAGTTGTTCTCAATCAAGAAATTCGTCGTTTCCAGGCCCTTCTCTCCGAGGCGGTCATATGCAAATTAACTCTCCCCAGGCTCTATATAGTGATACTCCTATGCGCAAGAGTCTTTTGTTGTGGGAGTTTGAGGGACTGGACTTGAAGGTTCTCGCAGATGAATCCTACCACGGAAAACGCAAGGCAGTCGAGATGATGGCCAGTCTTAACAGCGAGAGGTAATGTGCTGTGCCTGATCTTTTACCCCGTTACCCCGCTTGCCCCATATGCTTGCCCCCCAGCTTGCCCCGCAAGAGTCTTTTGTTGTGGGAGTTTGAGGGACGCTTGTCCCGCTTGAATCCCCGCTTGCCCCGCTTGCCCCGCTTAACAGCCCGCTTGCCCCGCTTTCGCAATGCTTGCTTGCTTGCATGCTTGCCCGCTTGCCCTGCTTGCCTGCTTGCTTCGCCCGCCCGCCCGCCGATGTTTTTTCTACTGATTGTGTTTAAATTTATTTTCAGTCCCTTCCCAGAGTCTGACATTGACTTTAGTACGCTCTGGTGTCGCACTGTTAAAGGGACATTGGAGTCTCATTGTGTAAGTTTTTCTCTGCTTCATTTCTTCACGTCGTCAACCCTTCTACTAACTAACGAATATTGAATAGCCACTTTTGTTGTGGATCTACTGAGTAATTATTGATGTTGTTGTTTGTTGTTGTTATTATTTATTTTATTTATTTATTTATTATTGCTAACGTCTAACCGTTGTTGTTGTTGTTTGTTGTTATTATTGATGTTGTTGTTGTTGTTGTTGTTGTTATTATTGTTGTTTGTTGTTGTTGTTATTATTGATGTTGTTGTTGTTTGTTATTATTGATTATTGTTGTTGTTGTTTATTATTGTTGTTGTTTGTTGTTGTTATTATTGATGTTGTTGTGTTGTTGTTGTTATTGTTTGTTTTGTTGTTATTATTGATGTTGTTGTTTGTTGTTGTTATTATTGATGTTGTTTGTTGTTGTTGTTGTTATTATTATTTTTGTTGTTGTTATTATTGATGTTGTTTGTTGTTATTATTGATGTTGTTTGTTGTTGTTGTTATTATTATTGTTGTTTGTTGTTGTTATTATTGATGTTGTTATTATTGATGTTGTTTGTTGTTGTTGTTATTATTATTGTTGTTATTGTTATTATTGTTGTTGTTATTATTGATGTTGTTGTTGTTTGTTGTTGTTTTAGTAGTAGTATTAGTAGTAGTAGTAGTAGTAGTATTATTGTTGTTTGTTGTTGTTGTTGTTATTATTATTGTTGTTGTTGTTAGTGTTGTTTGTTGTTATTATTGCTGTTGTTGTTGTATCTGTTGTTTTAGTAGTAGTAGTAGTAGTAGTAGCTGTTGTTGTTGTATCTTTGTTCATTAGCATTGTTTTATCTCTCCTACCAGTGTAAGCTGAGAGATTACCCTCAGCCAATTTTCACGTCAAAGCAAGTCAATCTGAGTGGGACGTTCCTTGCGGCTGAGCAAGCAGCCAGAAATATTGGTAAGTCAGAGTAAATGTTATACTGAGGTGAAATCACATCACAAGAGGCCATCTGTCACTGTAAAAACGGACCTGACGCAAGCATAAGCACAAGCACAAGAGGCCATCCGTCACTGTAAAAACGGACCTGACGCAAGCATAAGCGCAAGCACTAACGAAAGGATCAAAATATTGTCATTTTTCTGTGCTTACGCTTATACCTCCATCGGGCCGTTTTCACATGACGCAGGTTTTTCATGCTTGCAGGCTGTAGACTCTGCCATGGTGGAAAGCCATTCAACAGTCATGCATAAATTATATATTGGCTATCAAGGCTAAGGTCTGGTCCCCAACCCCCTCCTGTGTTTACAATCTGATTTAAAAGGTTCTGGTGTTGGTCACACTAAGGCGCAGTCAGTGAGATGACCATTGTCACTCATTCGTATGTTTGATTTCTCTATCTAGCCCAGTATGACTCTAGCATTGTGGTCGAGAAGCCCTGGGACGATATGGTTGTACAACGAAGTCTGACAGTGCTCAAGTACTACTACGACTTGGACTTTGGTAGGAAATGTCATTCAAGGTCAACCTGTTGTAGGGCATGTTTGGCTATGTAGTATTGTGCATTGTAAAAGGGACGAAATTTTGTTCATAGTATTTAGTTATTGTATCAAGCAAGGCACATCCACAATGTTTCCTGTTATGATGCTGATGACAATTTGTTTATCATGACTTTCTATTCTGTCTGTAGATGTAGACACCCTGGAGTTAGCTTGGGGTGTAGACACCGAACCAGGACTCGCCATGGTCTCTTTAGCCTTTGGTAAGAAAGCAGTATGGTTGCTTTGTATGCTGATGATGATGGTGATGATGATGATGATGATGATGATGATGATGGTGATGATGATGGTGGTGATGGTGATGGTGATGCTGGTGATGGTGATGGTGATGATGATGATGATATTTAATGACGAGTTACTGAGGACGAGGGACGTTGTGATGATGGTGATGATGATGGTGATGATGGTGATGGTGATGATGATGATGATGATGGTGATGGTGATGCTGGGTAAGGTAATGGTGATGATGATGATACATTAATGACGAGGAGGTACTGAGGACGAGGGACGTTGTGATGATGATGAGGGTGATGATGATGGTGATGATGATGATGATGGTGATGATGATGGTGATGGTGGTGGTGAAGATCACAACAAAAGATGATGATATCATGATATTAACGAGGAGGTACCAGGACGAGGAGCGTTGTGATGATGGTGATGATATTGAAAATGGTGATGATGATGATGGTGATGATAAAATTAGGGCGTTGATGATCTTAGAGAGCACAATCCTAAGCAGATATTAACTTTTTATTAGGACGAGCATCTCCATAAATCTCTACACCTTCATCAGATGGTGAAAATATTTTATTTTTTTGATCTTCTTTTGGTGATCAGATCTCAGTAAAAGATGCAAAGATCCCAGCAAACCTCTACCTTTCTATGACAAGGTAACTTTATATCATACTCACTGATGGCCGACCTATGGTTCAACCTCGTCCCCAGGACCCTCTCTTGCTTCAAGATGGCGGATATTTCCGCGAGGGTGCTTGGGATCTACTGAATTAATTTTAATGATATATATGATGATGATGTGATGTGATTTTCAACTAAGGTGCGCGCTGCGTAGCTAAGCCTATAGAGGAGCGTTGTGATGATGTGATGATGGCGATGAAACTATATAGCGCTCCTGAAGTGATGATGGTGATGTCTTTACAAAACACAATGCAGATGAGAACGACAACAAAAGACAGTGAACAGTATAATACAAAATATGTTATGAATATATTACATCAACTGGGTGCTATATAGTTTGATCCCGTTCTAAAATTGTCTAACTTTTTAAAGAGCTAGATTTTTGACCCATTTTATGCGAGTCATAAATCTGACTTTTCTTAGTGAAGGCGCGGCCTACTTTCTCGTATCACACCATGTAGTTTGTTGACCAATTAAGAGTGTTCCATTGTGTAGACCTACTTTCTCGTATCACGGCCTACTTTCTTCAAGATGGCATATTTCCGCGTAGTTTGTTGACCACTGAATTAATTTTGTTCCATATGTGTATACCTACTTTCTTCAACTCACGGCCGCTTTCGTATCACACCATATAGGGGTTCTGGACTAATTAAGAGTGTTCCTATATAGACCTACTTTCTCGTTCACGTAATTTCTCGTAAAACACAATATAGATTAGATCGACACAATAGACAGTGAACAGTTGTGTAGACCTACTTTCTATATCACATCAACTACTTTATCGTTTCACACCATGTAACTTGTCTGACCAATTAAACTAGATGTTTGACCATTGTGCGAGTCATACACGACTTTCTTAGTGAAGGCACGGCCTACTTTCTCGTATCACACCATGTAGTTTGTTGACCAACTTTCCATTGTGTAGATTCGCCTTCTACTACACGGACATCTACATATGCATATCCAGAAATGGTTGATGTTCTTCAGCGCTGCACGTAATCCGTACGAGACGACAGAGCGAATGGAGGTCGACTGGATCAACGTTGATCTCCTTTGGACCAACGGTATGACTGATCTTTGATTATACAGCTAGTTTTGTAAGCGTGTGCCTTAATATTCATATAAACCCAGGGACCGGCTAATCAGTGTGGCCAGGGGGAGGGGGAGGGGAGACAATGAGAGGAACAAAAATCCCGGAGTAGACCCTGCTGGGTTTTATTGCATTCTCTTTTTATTTAAGTTGAAATCGTCATTGTGACATTTTATCCCCTCCCACCACCCCCGCGACTCCACTGAGTATCCCCCTTAATAAGTTTCCGATGATGTCTTCTTTGATGAATACCGGTGTCAATCCTTTACACAGGGCGTATGGAGGTCGTGGGTGACTTTGATCTACAGACTCGCACAGCGTCTCGTTACGATGATCGTCAAGTACTGCACTTGCCAGCCTTCAAAGTTTGGTGAGTCATTACCGCATTCTGATTGGTTGAGCAATGATTTTGCGCATTCTGATTGGTTGAGCAATGATTTTGCGCATTCTGATTGGTTGAGCAATGATTTTGCACATTCTGATTGGTTGAGCAATGATTTTCCACATTCTGATTGGTTGAGCAATGATTTTCCACATTCTGATTGGTTGAGCAATGATTTTCCACATTCTGATTGGTTGAGCAATGATTTTGCGCATTCTGATTGGTTGAGCAATGATTTTCCACATTCTGATTGGTTGAGCAATGATTTTGCGCATTCTGATTGGTTGATCAATTATTTTCCACATTCTGATTGGTTGAGCAAAGTTTTCCACATTCTCATTGGTTGATCAATGATTTTCCACATTCTGATTGGTTGAGCAATGATTTTCCACATTCTGATTGGTTGAGCAATGATTTTCCACATTCTGATTGGTTGAGCAATGATTTTCCACATTCTGATTGGTTGAATCGATGTCTTCGATTGCGTACCGTGACCGTAACTCCGTACCGTAGGTTTCCCACTCATACGACTCTAATAATCACTGTTACGGTATTCCATAGTGCTGATATGACGTGGAACTGCATGGGGAACCCCAACGACCATTTTCCCGTGATGCCTTTTGCGCCTACCAAACTACCTGAACTTGCACCCAACCAGGTGAGTGTGCGACTCTAATTACATCCACTATATGTAGGGAATTGTGAATGAGTTATCATGACAGGAAACTCATATAAGCACTTGAGAATATTTTCGAAGTTTTTTTTGTAGTCGACGGGTTAGCTGTGTCGGTCTATGACCGGGAGAGACTAGGTCGAGGAGTCGCTTTATGTGGAACCACCACGTAGCGCCGGTTTCTACAAGTGTCCAGTGTGTCCTTGCAACGCAAACTACTGTGGGAATGTTATTGTCATCATCATCATCGTCATCATCATCATCATCATCATCATCATCATCATCATCTTCATCATCGTCATCATCATCATCATCATCATCATCATCTTCATCATCATCATCATCTTCGTCATCATCATCATCATCATCATCATCATCATCATCATCATCATCTTCTTCATCATGTTGTTCATCTTGTTCATCATCTTCATCATCAATCATCATCATCGTCATCATCATCATAATCTTCATCATCATCATCATCTTCTCATTATCATCTTCATCATCATCATCATCTTCATCATCATCGTCGTCGTCGTCGTTGTTGTTGTTGTTGTTGTTGTTGTTAAAGGAGAGAATGGTACTTGTCACTGTTTTACATCCTTGGGTAAATAAGAAATAGCATGTCAATAGGATCTCAGGGGAGGGGTACAGAAAAGCGAGGTGGAGGTGGAAATGGTATAGGGGAGGAGAGGGATGGTATTTACAGGCCAATATTTGTTTTTCCTCACAGGCTCACGATTCGTACGCAGCGTTCAGGTCGCAAAGTCTGACTCTGCACATTTCACTCGAAACTGCTACGGCTAACACCAAGGTACGACATACAGTAGCAGCAGGGAGGTGTCCCCTGGTAGTAGACACTGTACCCGTGAAATAAAACCACAATCTGTGAGTCTTATTGCTGCTATTGAGATCAATATCAACAGCGCGCTAAATATAATTTTGTCATCGTGACACGGGTATAGTGTCTGTACTCTACTAAAGATCTGCTACCAATCTATACTTTGGTTGGGGAGATTGGCTTCAACAGCGCGCTAAATCTAACTTTGTGATTGTTTCACGGGTAATAGTGTCTGCTTTCTGATGCTCGCAACTGTCCTGTCACTGTCCTTATTCTGTACCAGTAAACTCTGTGATTGTTTTTATCGTAGGCTGTCAGGCAGCAAGGTCCTCCGTATGTCTATCTGTATGCAAGTACCTTTAGATGGTTCAAGAAGTACCAGGTGGGTAAACAATGTTTTAAAAAGGCCCATACACCCAGACTTAATGCCGAGTCACCGTAAGTTACGTATAGGACGAAGATTTCGGCCTCATCCGCGCTATCGGGCACTACACCAATCAGCTTATTTAATTAGTAGTCAAAGAGGGAGGGAACGGATCCTAGGCCCACTAAATAACTGCCCCTTACTACTAGGTTGATTTGGATCGTCTTATGAATGCACGCTTTGTTGATTTATGGTCCCGGGCAAATATAAAGCGTAGTGTCAATCTTATTCTCGAATTGGGCGAGCGGGTATCACGTGAACTAACAAGTTTTCATGTTTCCCCGCAAATTACTATGGTCCCGTGGCTCGCGTCTACAGATATAAAGCAAATGTGCATGTATTACACACGGGACCCGGGAAAGCAGTATCATGGAAATAAGTCTTAAATGTATTACCACGCCCTACAGTGGGGCGAGGGTAAAGTATTATACTACTACTAATACCATCAATACACCTAACTTATTTATAAAGGAAGTAGTCCTAAGATACACATCCAGACCAATCAAGCGTGGAACGTACTTTAATCGTATCGCAGTAAAGAAGAAAAGTCTGGGTCGACATTACAAGTAGGTTCCTTCACTTTTATTTCCTCTAGCATTGCTCTAAAGCCTGGTTCTCACTAGCGACGCAAGCATAAGCACTATAAAGAATAAGCGCAAGCAAAAGAGGCGTATTATAGAGGCGTTATTATAAAATAAAAAATAAAAAACAAAAAAAAAAAAAATAAAATAAAAAATTAAATTTAAAATATAAAAAAATAGAGGCGTCATTTCACTGAGAAAACGTGAAATAACGCCTCTATAAACGTCTCTTTTCTTGCACTTGTTTTGCTTGCGTCGGGCCCGTTTTCACGTGACACAAGTTCTTGTGCTTGTCTCTAGTGAATACCATGCACAACTGTACACATTTCTCATCCCAGGTCAGTCAGTTTGTCTCTCAAGTTTCCAGAACTGTCGGTGTGGTACTGGGGCTCATTCTCCCAGCAACGTGGCTTTGAGATGACGTGCAGTTTAGGTTCATTGCACACTCAATACCGTCTTGCATTGCGGCCCTTCGATGGTGAACTGACTCGACGGGCTTCTGCCGACTGGACGGCTACCAAGCTACATATCCAAATAAGGCAGATCACGTGCCATTTGTATGGCTTGGAGCAAGGCGATGGAAGCAACTGACGTAAGTACTGAACAGCTTAGAAGAAGACTAGAATAATTTCGAAACCGGGTGGAAACGTAGAAGCGACTGACGTAAGTACTGAACCGCAAGCTTAGATTCAGTTAGTTTGAGTTTTATAAACCGACTAGTACTGAACCGCAAGCTTAGATTCAGTTAATTTTAAAACCGGGTGGAAACGTAGAAGCGACTGACGTAAGTACTGAACCGCAAGCTTAGATTCAGTTTGACTAGTTTTCTACTGGAATGATTTCTAAACCGGGTGGAAACGTAGAAGCGACTGACGTAAGTACTGAACCGCAAGCTTAGATTCAGTTAGTTTGACTGGAATGATTTCTAAACCGGGTGGAAACGTAGAAGCGACTGACGTAAGTACTGAACCGCAAGCTTAGATTCAGTTAGTTTGACTGGAATAATTTCTAAACCGGGTGGAAACGTAGAAGCGACTGACGTAAGTACTGAACCGCAAGCTTAGATTCAGTTAGTTTGACTGGAATGATTTCTAAACCGGGTGATTCAGAAACGTAGAAGCGAACGTAATTTACTTAGATTCAGTTAGTTTGACTGGAATAATTTCGACGTAAGTACTGAACCGCAAGCTTAGATTCAGTTAGTTTGACTGGAATAATTTCTAAACCGGGTGGAAACGTAGAAGCGACTGACGTAAGTACTGAACCGCAAGCTTAGATTCAGTTAGTTTGACTGGAATGATTTCTAAACCGGGTGGAAACGTAGAAGCGACTGAAATGCAAGTATTTCTACATGCCTTAGTTTAGACCAGAACTAGACCCACTTATCTACGCGCGCGGCGAAGAGGAGAAGAAAAGAGCTGGGCTAGAGAGAGCTAGAGACAATTTTCTTAGAATATGCGTGCGCTTCCCGTAGTCTTTATATTTCTATCACGCCCAGTATTTATAGACCGTAGTTATTGAGAAAGGTGGTGCCAGTTCTGGACTTGCCTCAGTTGGGTAATTTGTATAGCAGATTTAGTGAGGCATGAATAAAGCCAATAGACAGACAGACAGACAGACAGACAGACAGACAGACAGACAGACAGACAGACAGACAGACAGACAGACAGACAGACAGACAGACAGACAGACAGACAGACAGACAGACAGACAGACAGACAGACAGACAGACAGACAGACAGACAGACAGACAGACAGACAGACAGACAGATAGACAGATAGACAGATAGACAGACTAGAATCATTGACAAGCTAATGCTCTATGTATTTCGCAGGTGAGTTCGATCGACCTGGAACCAACCAAGTACTATTTCTTGACAACAGAAAGGTAACCTCTGTTCCCTAGTTCGCTTACTATCTATTGGTTTTTAACTATGTAATCCACGAGTTATAGGGATAACATTGGGACAATTGTTTGGGATCACTCACTCACTGTAAACGTTATTGCGTTGTGTATGCGTTTTTAAGAAATAAATTATTATTATTATTATTATTATTACGTTGCCGCTGTGAAGTACATCGCAGGCTCGCATATTTGGGGGAAGGGGGTGGGAATCCATGAATAGGCCAACGGGTACCTTTAATTATTTCTCTATTTCGTTCTTTGATTTGGTAGCCTGGAGTACTCACGACAAGACTCTAGTAAACAGCAGGGGGAGGGGGTGGTAATCCACTAGTTGACCAACGGGTACCTTTAATTATTTCTCTATTTCGTTCTTTGATTTGGTAGCCTGGAGTACTCACGACAAGACTCTAGTAAACAGCAGGGGGAGGGGGTGGTAATCCACTAGTTGACCAACGGGTACCTTTAATTATTTCTCTATATCGTTCGTTCTTTGATTTGGTAGCCTGGAGTACTCACGACAAGACTCTAGTAAACAGCAGGGGGAGGGGGTGGTAATCCACTAGTTGACCAACGGGTACCTTTAATTATTTCTCTATTTCGTTCTTTGATTTGGTAGCCTGGAGTACTCACGACAAGACTCTAGTAAACAGCAGGGGGAGGGGGTGGTAATCCACTAGTTGACCAACGGGTACCTTTAATTATTTCTTTATTTCGTTCTTTGATTTGGTAGCCTGGAGTACTCACGACAAGACTCTAGTAAACAGCAGGGGGAGGGGGTGGTAATCTACTAGTTGACCAACGGGTACCTTTAATTATTTCTCTATTTCGTTCTTTGATTTGGTAGCCTGGAGTACTCACGACAAGACTCTAGTAAACAGCAGGGGGAGGGGGTGGTAATCCACTAGTTGACCAACGGGTACCTTTAATTATTTCTCTATTTCGTTCTTTGATTTGGTAGCCTGGAGTACTCACGACAAGACTCTAGTAAACAGCAGGGGGAGGGGGTGGTAATCTACTAGTTGACCAACGGGTACCTTTAATTATTTCTCTATTTCGTTCTTTGATTTGGTAGCCTGGAGTACTCACGACAAGACTCTAGTAAACAGCAGGGGGAGGGGGTGGTAATCTACTAGTTGACCAACGGGTACCTTTAATTATTTCTCTATTTCGTTCTTTGATTTGGTAGCCTGGAGTACTCACGACAAGACTCTAGTAAACAGCAGGTGAAAGTAGATGAAAATGAACCAGATTCACAGGTATAGTTTATTTGTTGCATTTTAATTGTTGTTGTTGTGTTGTTGTTGTCCTTATCGTCGTCGTTACTGTTGTCGTTCATGTTAGCTAGGTTGTTGTTGTTTCTGTTGTTATCATGTTGTCATTTGCTGTCTTCGTCGTTTTGTCGTTCATGTCGTCTTGGTTGTTGCACGTGTTGTTGTTGTCCTTATCGTCGTCGTTACTGTTGTCGTTCATGATAGCTAGGTTGTTGTTGTTTCTGTTGTTGTTATCATGTTGTCATTTGCTGTCTTCGTCGTTTTGTCGTTCATGTCGTCTTGGTTGTTGCACGTGTTGTTGTTGTCCTTATCGTCGTCGTTACTGTTGTCGTTCATGTTAGCTAGGTTGTTGTTGTTTCTGTTGTTGTTATCATGTTGTCATTTGCTGTCTTTGTCGTTCATGTCGTCTTGGTTGTTGTTGGTGTTGTTTTTGCGTCATTGTCGACATCGCAGGGCATTGTAACCATGGTAATCATCGGTGTTGTTGTTGTTGTTGTTCTTAGTGTAACAATTCATGCATCGTTTGTCCCTTACAGAGCTACAACCATCAACTCGTCTGTCATGGCTCTAAAGGTGTCTGGACCCTCACAAACAGGAGGATTATTTTTGGTTTGTTCGAAGCTTACACGAACGCTGAGGTACGCAACAGGAACACTTCACCCTACTCTGACCTTCTTTGTGACGATATTTTCTAATTTTACAACATTTTCAGGTTCTGAAGAAGAATCTCTCAGCTGATGCACTGAAGGTCACGATAGTCGAGAAGAAACAGGTACACTATAGCTGTGCTGGGCTACCTGTGTTGGGCTACCTGTGTTGGGCTACCTGTGTTGGGCTACCTGTGTTGGGCTACCTGTGTTGTGGCTACCTGTGTTGGGCTACCTGTGTTGGGCTACCTGTGTTGGGCTACCTGTGTTGGGTTACCTGTGTTGGGCTACCTGTGTTGGGCTACCTGTGTTGGGCTACCTGTGTTGGGCTACCTGTGTGAGTCGGGGTTGTAATACGTATTCCATATACAGTCGATTCAGAAAACGTTGTCGGTGACCGTCCTCGCGACTACGCGACTAGACCGAACGGGAGTATGGGTAGAAATCACTGAATCAATAAATTAATCGTTCTGGAAATTTAATTTATCATCATATTGGCGAGTAATCGAATGAACGTATGCCTTCGTGTTTTACGAAAGGAGAATAAGAGTCGTTATGACTCATTTTCCGTCAAGGACGTGCCGTGCTTTGAGAAGAACGTTCAGTTGTTGAAATACCATATTTTTTAAATGCTGCCCTGAAGAACTGACGCCAGCTACAAACAGTCACTTCCCAATGGGTTACTTTGGGGAGACGAACAAGAGGTTTTGTATCTCTACTGTGGAATCCAAACCACTCGCCAGCGTAGGTCTTCACTCATTGTTCACTGTAAGCTCAATGCATGGCTAATCAGATATGCAGCTACCCGCTTCCCGCTTCGGTGATTTCTTATTATTACCGTAGTATTTCTACCCATACTCCCGTTCGGTCTAGTCGCGTAGTCGCGAGGCCGGTCACCGACAACGTTTTCTGAAACGACTGTATGGTATGAGCGTATAGCGGCCCCTAACAAGCGAATAGAAGCACTTAACAAGCGAATGGCGACCCATTTTTTTATTTCCTAGGATTGGACTTAGAATTTTTTTTCATCCGATTAGTAAAAACTTCTTAACCTTTTAAAACTTTATATCAAATCTGAAACTCGAATCATCAAATTAATCATTTTATCGTCTGCCCCATCCCTAACCCTAAACCTAACCCTCCACTTTAACGCACTTGACCACGAGGGATTACGCTGCCAAACTCTGCATTTTTTCTAGCTTTTGAAAATATTTTGCATTGCAAATACCTATTAACCAAATTGGGGCCGCTATTCGCTTGTTAGGGGCCGCTATACGCTTGTTAGGGGCCGCTATTCGCTTGCACGCTTTTACCATATATGGAATACGTATTACAACCCCATCTGACCTGTGTTGGGCTACCTATGTTGGGCTACCTGTGTTGGGCTACCTGTGTTGGGCTACCGGTGTTGGGTTACCTATGTTGGGCTACCTATGTTGGGCTACCTGTGTTGGGCTACCTATGTTGGGCTACCTATGTTGGGCTACCTGTGTTGGGCTACCTATGTTGGGCTACCTGTGTTGGGCTACCTGTGTTGGGCTACCGGTGTTGGGCTACCTATGTTGGGCTACCTGTGTTGGGCTACCTGTGTTGGGCTACCTATGTTGGGCTACCTATGTTGGGCTACCTGTGTTGGGCTACCTGTGTTGGGCTACCTGTGTTGGGTTACCTGTGTTGGGCTACCTGTGTTGGGCTTACTATGTTGGGCTACCTATGTTGGGCTACCTGTGTTGGGCTACCTGTGTTGGGCTACCTGTGTTGGGTTACCTATGTTGGGTTACCTATGTTGGGTTACCTATGTTGGGCTACCTATGTTGGGTTACCTATGTTGGGCTACCTATGTTGGGTTACCTATGTTGGGCTACCTGTGTTGGGTTACCTATGTTGGGCTACCTGTGTTGGGCTACCTATGTACAGTGAGTGATCTGTTGTGTCTTCTTTGTATTTTTAGAAGCCCTCGTCTGTACCCTCGCCCGTATCTACCATGAAGCCCCGTTCGATGTCCCTCTTACAGAAACTAGTCAGCGAGAAAGATTCTAAGTTCACGGTCTTTACTGAAGAGGTAATGTTATAGGGAAAGTACGGCTGTCCTCTCTCTGCGTAAAATATCTTAGAATATTGAATGAAGTGGAGAGTGATGAATGAGGGAGGTAGCTGTAAGCGCAGGTTCAAAATTAGAGGCGTTTTGTCAAGGTAAAAACGGGCATGACACAAGCATAAGCACAATCATCATATTGTACATTTCTTGCGCTTTTGATTGTGTCGCTAGTGAAAGCCAAGGCTTTAACCTTTGTATGTTACTTTGCATACATACCACCTACATATCTTTAATAGAAGTTCCCATGGGGCTTTTCGACAACTATTCACAATATAATACTTCTACTAATACTAGTATACTAATACTAACTAAATATTAATAGATATAAGCAAGAATAAAGAAGTTTAAATTCAAATGCTGAATATAACCTTATATACATTAATAACTAGTGAAACAATGGACTATGGCTGACTATAGCGCGCTACCATGCGGTACACAAAAGTTGAATTGTTTTACTGTTTCATGATTCTGCACTGCTGCTGTGGTGAGAGAATGAAGAAATTCATTAGTTAAACTTTTAAATATAAGAAGAATCGTCTGGGAGTAGCTTGGCCTGACCTCGCTTGTCACGCGCAATGGATTCCTTCAGCTTGTGTCATGCTGTCAGGAGACCATTCCCTTGAGCATAGTTGAACAAAGATACGGGAACATAACCACTATTCTTGCTTCGTCCATATGTTCTCTTAGGGGACTCAACATCCAATAGTAAACCGTTGTTGAATGACCAGCAGAGTGGCAGCTCTCCAACAGTGACAGGGCGTGTCTCTATGTACCATGGACGACGTCATAGCACATATGTGGCACAGTAAGTACTCAACATCCAACAGTGAATAGTGTGTTGCTATGACGTCATAGCACATATGTGGCACAGTAAGTACTCAACATCCAATAGTGAATAGTGTGTTGCTATGATGTCATAGCTCTTTCTTGACACACGGTCTAAGTACTCAACATCCAATAGTGAATAGTGTGTTGCTATGTACGATACTCAACATCCAACAGTGAATAGTGTGTTGCCGATAGTCATTCAGATGATGTTCCATTATGTGATGGTTTGTCTACCCTCTTTAAATAAAGTCCATGATGATGATGATGATGTTGATGATGATTTGTCTTCATTTTTCAGTCAAGATGGTCAATTCTCAGATCCTACTCCAGGGCACCGAGACTAAGGGAGGTGTCCTAGTGACAGCGGGAACTACTACTGTACTTAATCGCTTGCATCGACCAGTATGGAGTAAGACAGAGCTGTTGAACAAGAAGACTTGGGCTGGGAAGCTCGAGAACCTGCAGGTTATTAAAGACCATATGTTCCATTGGCTGTCCAGATAACCCTAGCAGTAGGGACAATTCTATTGTTTTATCATCCACAGGGAAAATGCGAACAATAGAGTTGACCCTAGTGCTAGGGTTATCTCTCTCTCATGTAAACAGAGCCTTAAAGTACAAAGGCGCAGCGGCCATGTTGGTGGTACAAACAAGAGAAGCTTATGAGGAATGCTTTGTTAACAGGCACCAACATGGCCGCCATGACGTCACGTGCAATCCAGCAATCTAGACTTTAAATAGATTGCAGTATTGTTTTTTTGATCAAGTATGGTTCCGACGCCAAATCGCTAAGATTTTCTCATGATCTGGACGCTCTTTTCTCAAATTTTGATTATCGTACCCAACGACAACACTTTTGTGCGCGTAAGTTATCATCGATGTTCAATCAAGCAAAGAGAATTCTATTGAAACTTTGTACCGTTAATTCAGCTGATAACCGTTTTTATTTTCAGTATTTTGCTACCGTGAGCCCAGACGACAGTGTCAATCTCAACAACATGCCTTGGCTGGATATCTCGATCATCACAGGCCGTCAGGCACAGCAGAAGTGTGGGTTCGACATAGCTGACCTGGCTAATATTGTAGGGTCGGGTGAAGCCGTTGGTGGAGTGGTAACCGCTGTTGTTGGAGGAGCTACTGCGGGCGCAGCTCAAGACGTCCCTCAACTTCAACGCATTGTTGCGCGCTGTGGTTGCGAGTTTTACTTCGTTAACTTTAGTACTGACCTGGATCCCTTGGCTGAAAAGTGGACGTCCAGCTCCGTGGTAAGAGCCATTATAATACGAAACTCACTACTCCTTGGTGTCCTTACATATTACAGAGGGTTCTCCACCACTCTCTTAATTTAGATGTAATTTCTTCATAATGTATATTATTGTAAGTTGTATATTATTTATATATAGCTAATTGCATAATCGTTGTCGGGTTGAAAATCATGAAAGCTATGACCAAAAGGAATGTCCTGGGAAACTAAAACTTAAATAACACTGTCAAATCATCGACCTTTTTCCACCAGACTTGTAGGATCTTAGTTAAATAGCTCATATTTTTTCAAAACTACGAGAACATTGAATATATCTGCATGTAATGTGGCTCATGAACTGATTTCCCATCCATCCTTGCGGTCTCAGCTTCTATGATTTATGATTTTCAACCCGACAACGATTATGCAATTAGCTATATATGATTTTTTTATATAGTTTTGTAGCTACAGAGGGCCTCTTGTTTGTTAGCATATGCTATTTGTTTGTCACCCTCTTATAAATAAAGACTATTATTATTATTATTATTATTACTACCACCAAACAAAATATCAACACCACTACTTGATGTCCTTACATTTCTCTAAATATTATAGCCTTCATAATGGAGACATTTCCTCATTACAGAGGCTTCTCCACCACTACCACCAAACAAAATACCAACACCACTACTCCTTGGTGTCCTTACATTTCTCTATTATAGCCTTCATAATGGAGACATTTCCTCATTACAGAGGATTCTCCACCACTACCACCAAACAAAATATCAACACCACTACTTGATGTCCTTACATTTCTCTAAATATTATAGCCTTCATAATGGAGACATTTCCTCATTACAGAGGCTTCTCCACCACTACCACCAAACAAAATACCACCACTACTCCTTGGTGTCCTTACATTTTTCTCTATTATAGCCTTCATAATGGAGACATTTCCTCATAATGGACCAAACAAAATACCAACACCACTACTCCTTGGTGTCCTTACATTTTTCTCTATTATAGCCTTCATAATGGAGACATTTCCTCATTACACTCCACCACTACCACCAAACAAAATACCAACACCACTATAGTTCGGGCAAAATGCTAAGAACGTATTTGTGGCATAGAAAACAAAGAACTGTTGTGTTCAATTCCTACGTAGGCTCGACTTGTTTGCGTCCCAGCCCTTCCCGGTTAAACTCATAGACAGGAAGCCCACCAGGTTAAATGCAACTCCAGGCTCCGCCCCTGTTACAAATGTTGTCTTTAATACTTTTCAGCCTCAATCACCAGCTAGTAACCACTTACGCGTTAACAGACTACCAACAGTAGATACGTACACCATAAGACACAAGTTACTAGAAATATCAACAAACTCGGTGAGTAGTTCTTACCCTTCTCTCCCTCCCCTTCTCTCCCTCCCCTTCTCTCCCTCCCCTTCTCTCCCTCCCCTTCTCTCCCTCCCCTTCTCTCCCTCCCCTTCTCTCCCTCCCCTTCTCTCCCTCCCCTTCTCTCCCTCCCCTTCTCTCCCTCCCCTTCTCTCCCTCCTCTTCTCCATCTCATGCTGCAGGCTTTATTGTGTTGTATAACCAGAAGTTACTTCATGATATTTATTTATCTGATTAGTCGCAGTACGTGATGCTGATTGATATCATCAACAACATCGTCTTGTACACAGAACCAAAGAAGAAGGTTAGTTGGGTTTTCATGGTAGGCTGATCCAACCATGCAATCGGTCACTCTTCTGTCACCTTGTCTTGTTATTGTGTGAACACGTCACGTCACGATGCAATATCTCAGCGATTATGGAGAGTGCACATGACGTCAGAGGTGGATAATTTTCTCTTGCTGATACTAATGCCGTTGGTGGTTTTGTTGGCGTTTTGCAGGAGGCGATAGAACGGTTGCAGAAAATGACTTTCCGTTTGCAGCTGTCTGCGAGCGAAGACCAAAGAGGACAAATCCTCAAGCAACAAAACATTGTCAGGTGAGAATGTGGTCATCATCCATCTTCATTATCATCGTTCATCGTCATTCATCATGTGAAATCATCATCATCATCATTTGAAATCATCATCATCATCATCATCATTTGAAATCGCCACTACCATCCTCATCTTCCTTTGACATTTAAATATCTTGAGTTTGCCTCTTGTGGTCTCTGTGTTTCTCTCGTGATTGGCCGCTCTGTTGCTCAGTCTACTTCTATAGGCTAACTATCATATCTAGTAATTAGCATGGCAAGGTTTTGCATGGTCTTTAAGCGTGCTTTTATTACTTTTTATGTCGAAAATAGGTATCGACAAGCAGAAATGAGGAGCCTACAAAGAGATCTGTATGAACTTAATTTGATAAGAAAACAAGCTTTGGACAACGAGGAGTAAGTATAAAAACCCTGTAACCCTCTCCCTCTCCCTCTCCCTCTCCCTCTCCCTCCCTCCCCTCTCCCTCTCCCTCTCCCTCTCCCTCTCCCTCTCCCTCTCCCTCTCCCTCTCCCTCCCTCTCCTCTCCCTCTCCTCTCCCTCTCCCTCTCCCTCTCCCTCTCCCTCTCCCTCCCTCTCCCTCTCCCTCTCCCTCCTCTCCTCTCCGCTCCCTCTCCCGCTCCCTCTCCCTCAATTCTCGCCTCTCCCGCTGAGCAATGCGTTGGTTGTTCAACTTCTTATCATTTGTTGCCTAGACTGACTGAGGCTTTGGTCCAACTGGAAAGAGATATTTCACTCAAAAAAGAACTCCTGAACTCTGCCAGCACGGAACTAAAGCTTCTGATAAGGTAAACAAACGAATCATGAACAATAGCAATAGTTATTAGTACGACTGAGCCAGCGATATCAGCGGTTTGTCACAAGAACGAGGCTGTCAGGTTGAAATTTTGGATCATTTTAAGCGCTAAGTAACATTATTTCTGAAATAACAGAGGACTCGCGGACTCGCGGCTCGGTAAATATCCACCACTACTCACCTCCACTTCGGGGAATAATTGTTCATTATATCCTCGATGTCATAGAGTTGTGAATCACGATGTTTACACCTTTGTTTAGTGCTTACAAAGATTTCCAGTTGAACCTGAGCACCCCGACACCAGAGAAAGGTAGTCAAACTCAATTTGTCACAATTTGTCTATTTCTAATCAACAAATGGGGAGTTGGCTCGAAAACTTGCAGTTACTCCCCAGCACTTCCATCTTTACTTTTTTTCTTTTTTTCCCCCCACTGAAAATAATTAATTAGAGTCGTTTTCGTATGAGTGGGAAGTAGTTACGGTACGGTTCGTACCGTGCGGTGACCGTATCGCACCATCATCATGCCATATCCAAGCATTCTGATTGGTTGAGCGATGATTTCGTGCGCTGTGATTGGTTGAATACAGTGTCTTCGATTCCGTACCGTAGGTTTCCCACTCATACGAAAACGACTCTATCATCGTAGCCACACATACCGCGTTCTATCCCCGGGGGGGGGGGGGGGGGGGGGGGGGGGGGGGGGGGGGGGTTGCCCTGTAATGGCGGCAGACAACCGAGTGGTTCAGGCTGAAGACCTCGCCGCATACACCGCATGATTGCCTGTGGTACTCAATCCCTCTCGGACAAACACCCTTACCACAGATAACCCAATTCTGAGATATAAAGTAGTTTATATAGACTTTCTGCCTCCAGCTCCCTCAGCGGAACCCACTAAGCTGGCCGAAGTCCACTTCAATCACGTCTCGTGGCAACTCAACCAAGCAGATGGACAGTTAGAAATAGCAGACGTCACCTTTAGGAATTTTAGGTAAGTACAACTTAGCGTGTCGTGACAGAGAATCTCAACATGGTCAACTTTTCTCTGATCTTAATGACCACAGCTTCGCATACCTTTGCCACGGATGGAGGCGTCGGTAGGGCGTCGGTAGGACGTCGGTAGGGCATCGGCGTCGGTAGGGCGTCGGTAAGACGTCGGTAGGGCGTTGGCAGGGCATCAGTAGTTCGTCGGCAGGGCATCAGTAGGACGTCGACAGGGCATCGGTAGGACGTCGGTAGGGCGTCGGTAGGGCATCGGTAGGGCATAGAGAA
The DNA here is from genome assembly GCA_033675265.1 of Actinostola sp. cb2023. Classification (NCBI taxonomy): domain Eukaryota; kingdom Metazoa; phylum Cnidaria; class Anthozoa; order Actiniaria; family Actinostolidae; genus Actinostola; species Actinostola sp. cb2023. Next base: position 89,276 of record JAUJYZ010000730.1, on the reverse strand, counting down.
CGTAGAGTTACCCTTCGGTAGAATAAGGGCATCGGTAGGGCATAGAGAACGTAGAGTTACCCTTCAGAATAAGAATGATGATGATGGTGATGATAATGCCGATGATTATGCATGATGCGGGCCAGATTGGAAAAAAGACTGTCTTTATCTGTTACCCAATAAAGAGTTATGACAGGACGATGATCATGGTGCATGCCGGATGATGATGACGACGATGATGATGATGACGATGAGATTGATAGTGATGATGATGATGATGATAATAATAATAATAATTAATGACAATAAAACTACTTGACATTGATGGGACACAACCTTTACTCCTATCAAACGCTTAGTTGATTAACCAAAGATGATGAGGAAATAAAATCATATGAAATCATTTTTAGTTACAGTAAAACTACTCTCAGCGATGCAACCATTGAACATCGATTTGAAGTTCCAAAATTCAACGTCAGAAATCTTCTACCGAACAGCATTTATAAGGTAATGACATTGTCATCATCAACATCACTGCTAGTACTACCAATAACAGCAACAACCACTTACCATCACCAGGGGCGGATCCAAGGGGGGGGGGGCATGGGGGACCGGTGACCCCCCCCCCCCCCCCCTTGAGTTGGGCCCGATACATATTCGCCCACGTCTCCCCACCATTTGATGCCCAGAATGGATGGAAATTGCATTTTCGAGCTTCTAGATTTCAAAATTTTCTGGGGGGGGCATGCCCCAACACCCCCTAGAAGAAGGGGCCTTACGGCCCCTTAGTGGTGCACCCCCCCCCCCCCCCCCTTTCAAAATCTCTAGATCCGCCCCTGATCACACTCACCTATGGAGTCGTTTTCGTATGAGTGGGAAACTACGGTCACGGTACGGAATCGAAGACATTGTATTCAACCAATCACAGCGCGCAAAATCATCGCTCAACCAATCTTGGATACAGCACGGTCACCGCACGGCACGAACCGTACCGTAACTACTTCCCGCTCATACGAAATTAAAACGACTCTAACCATCACTACACCCACCACTACTACCGCCAAAACAAAACAGTAGCAACAACTGAAAAGCCAAGAATAACAGCATCAATAAGAGACACCAATGACCAACCACTATACACTTTCTTCCTCATTTCAGTTCAGGCGTAACTTCCACTTATCAGCCCTGGCATGGGTTTATACAACTTCGTAAGGGGTTTTCGGTGGGGATGGGTGAGGGTTTAAAATAGTTGGGGAGGGGAGGGGTGGCTGGCTTATAAGCGGCAGTTTACGGTATCCCTTTATTGAATTACCAACACAATGGTTTTGATACAGGATGTCATGAGCCAGAACATTGTCAGCGGTCAAGGCCAAAAGGACAGGGCTGTGATGGTTCGATTGTACTGTCGAGTCAAACCACCAGGTTGGTGCAAGTCATTTATAATATTTCATACCGTACGCACTTTTGGAGCCTGGAACCTAGAGGTAAACAATACTCCATACCAAATAAGGAATTACGTTACCAAATACCAAATAAGGAATTATGATACCAACTAAGGAATTACATCACCAAATAAGGAATTACGTTACCAAATACCAAATAAGGAATTATGATACCAACTAAGGAATTACATTACCAAATAAGGAATTACGTTACCAAATACCAAATAAGGAATTACATTACCAAATAAGGAATTGCGTTACCAAATACCAAATAAGGAATTATGATACCAACTAAGGAATTACGTTACCAAATAAGGAGTTACGTTACCAAATAAGGAATCACGTTACCAAATAAGGAATTACGTTACCAAATAAGGAATAACGATTTACATTACCAAATCAGGAATTACGTTACCAAATCAGGAATTACGTTACCAAATAAGGAATTACGTTACCAAATAAGGAATTACGTTACCAAATAAGGAATTATGTTACCAAATAAGGAATTACGTTCCCAAATAGGGAATTACGTTACTAAATAAGGAATTACGTTACCAAATAAGGAGTTACGATACCAAATAAGGAATTACGTTACCAAATAAGGAATTACGCTACCAAATAAGGAATTACGTTACCAAATAAGGAATTACGTTACCAAATAAGGAATTACGTTACCAAATAAGGAATTACGTTATAAGGAATTGGCTTATGGGAGTTGTTCAGTGTGGTAGCATATACAGTATTCTTATCTGTTTCTATGTATTCGCAACAGTGGCAGGGATCGGTGTCAAGGAACACCTTGAAGTGAACGTGTGTCCTCTATCCGTGGGTCTGACGCACCGTCTCTTCAGCAAGATCATGGCGTTCTTCTTTCCACAACGCGCTCACGAGTACGAGTCTGACGTGACAGATGTTGATTTGTTCTACAGAGGTGAGGCTTTGGTTGCTATGCAACAATAGTTCGTCATGGCAACCACGCTGTAGTCATAGAAACCAAGGCGCATCCTCTCAGCCACCCCGTAATCATAGCAGCTGTAATGTGTAACCATAGTAACCATTCGTATCCATGGCAACAACGTTGCGTAAGCATTGCAACACTAGGAACTGACCAATTGCCTCTGAAGGCGCATTTCGGACGCAATTTTACTTCACTCTTTATTGTTTGAAAGGAGTCGAGCCTGACGAGAAAGACTGTGGAGATGACGACATGTTCACTACAGACGACCTTGAGGTAACTCTGTCAGCCCGCACTTCTCATGGTATTATTACTGTTGCCGCGTAAAACTCTCGATAGCTTTGGGATAATAGAGTTAATTTTACACAATAGAGTTGTTTTCGTACGAGTGGGAATTAAAGTTACTGTACCATGCTGTGCCGTATTGAAAGAGTTTGATTGGATGAGATGCATCTGCACGCTTTTTGATTGGTTTCCCACTCAAATGAAAAGCACTCTAAACTCCCGTAATGGAGGGAGGAAAACCCTCGAAGCAAGGGAGATAACAAACTGACAAACTCAACTCACATGAAGCGCCCGGTGCAGGAGTTGAACCAAGCACCACAGTGGTGAGAGGCATAACCACTCGACAACCCAAGCTTCCCTAAGCTAAACTAATCAATGTTCAACCTCTTCTCACTGCAATTGTTGTCATTCTAAAGGATATCCAACCCAAGCCAGGGAACCTTAAACGTTACCCAAGTACAGCATCATCGATATCGTCGTCCTCGGACACGTCATTAGACTCGACGTCCAAGAGTAAAAAGAATATATTAACATCGCATACTGATTCTTCACCGTCATCTCCCACCTCCAAAGACAAGGTGAATGACTGTAGAAAGTCACGGGAGGATTTAGGGTGGGGCGAAGGAGGCAACGCCCCTCCCCCTTTTCGGAAATTGGAATACCTTTTTTTTGCCAAAACAATTATCTACATAAAATTTGGCTGAAACCAATGTCCAACCTGAAAGCGCCCCCCCCCCCCCCCCCCCCCCCCCCCTGCAAGATCTCTGGATCCGCCCCTGAAAGTAGCTCTATCAGTAATAGAATACTACTGTTATCAATAGAGGCTCTGAAGCATAGGATATAATTCAAGGATTAGCGTTGTGTCACACCAGCAATATGATATGCAACATGTTTCTTATTTAAATGATTGGTTAGTTGGGTGGTTGGTTTGGGAGTTCAGCGGCGAGTCGGTTTGATATTGGGCTTCCTGTGGTGGAGCACGTGGACCCCAGGAAGCCCATCAATAAAGTGGCACACCCATAATCTCATTTTATAGCCGTTGGGAGAAATAATATGAACACAAGTAGTATTGACGACTCTTAAATAATATTCATATGCGGGCTTAGCCTCACTTCTGAGATAGAAAACAAAAGCAGAAAATTAGAAAACAAAACAACAACTCCTGGTTTCGAGGCGCCGCCCGCATATGAATATTATTTAAAAGTCGTCAATAAGGTGAAGTCAAATCAAATAAAATGAATACTGACAGACGTTTTCTTGATGTAGGGGAAAAAGAAAAGCACCTTTTTCAGACCTTTACAGGAACATGATGACTTGGAGAAGATGAAGGAGCGAGCCTCGAAGAACCACTCGTTCATCTATGTCAAGGTCACCGAAGTCTTGTTATGTGTCAGTTACAAGGTATGACGTCACCTACTTCGCAAGCCTCTTGCCTTTGGGATTCCTGTGTCATATAAGGAGAGGAAGGAGACTGGGTAGAGGGGAAGAAGAATGTGAAGTCTTTACTTCCTACTCCGACTCTTTTCTCGTATCCAGCCTTTTCCCGGTCAGCTTTACCACAGGGACCCCGTAATAGTTGGCTGCAGAGGAAACTAAACTATATGTACTGCGTTTTGCATTATTTGTGTTACTTTTTGTCTCTTTAGGGTGAAAAAGAGAAAAATATTGTGGACGTGCACGATTTTAACTTGACCCTCCCCACCCTAGAGTACCATAATAGAACGTGGACTTGGCATGATCTTCTGATAGCAATGAAGAAAGATTGTATCAATGTCCTGGTGTCTCAGGTGAATAACTGACTGACTGACAGACAGATTGACTGAGTGACAGACAGACAGATTGACTGAGTGACAGACAGACAGATTGACTGAGTGACAGACAGACAGATTGACTGAGTGACAGACAGACAGATTGACTGAGTGACAGACAGATTGACTGAGTGACAGACAGACAGATTGACTGAGTGATTGACAGAGACAGACAGACAGATTGACTGAGTGACAGTGACAGACTGAGTGACAGACAGATTGACTGAGTGACAGACAGACAGATTGACTGACAGACAGACAGACAGATGATTGACTGAGTGACATGACAGACAGACAGATTGACTGAGTGACAGACAGACAGATTGACTGAGTGACAGACAGACAGATTGACGGACAGACAGACAGATTTGACTGAGTGACAGACAGACAGATTGACTGATGACAGACAGCAGATAATCAGTGACAGACAGACAGATTGACTGAGAGACAGACAGACAGACAGATAAAGGGACAGACAGACATATTGACGGTACAGACAGATAGATTGACCGAGTAAACAGACAGACATACAAGTCTCTTTAACCAAGGTAAACGTTCTAAAGGGAGCACACGGTAATGAGAGTAAAGACGCCAAGTCTCAACGTTCAAGTACTACTGTCTATATTGACGTATCGTATAACTATAATTACTCGTGCCCAGGCCGAAGGCCGGGGCAGGAGTCTTAAATTGCAGATCGTCTTTTTTTTCTTCTTTTTTTTTTGTCGGTGGGGTTATGAAATGGAAGGTGGAGACATGAAGTCTCATCACACGAGAGATTACAAATCACAAACCAATCAGGAGGCACCGGAGGTCAAGCAGGGGCAAGTTCAGTTGTCAGTTGTCAGAATCTATCACGAAAATATATCTAGATCTGAATGGCTTGAGTTTCCTTGCCAGGATTGTCCTTTTTCCAAAAATACCTTTATAAAGTGGCTCAACTAGGAGACAAGAAGTCTGACAGCCAAACACTGAGTTGATAACTATAATCGTTCTCAGATCTAAACAGAGAAATGTTTAAGCAGTGAATACACCTATCACTCGACAAGTCTGAACACCTATCACTCAACAAGTAACCAAACACTGAACACCTATCACTCAACAAGTAACCAAACACTGAACACCTATCACTCAACAAGTAACCAAACACTGAACACCTATCACTCAACAAGTAACCAAACACTGAACACCTATCACTCAACAAGTAACCAAACACTGAACACCTATCACTCAACAAGTAACCAAACACTGAACACCTATCACTCAACAAGTAACCAAACACTGAACACCTATCACTCAACAAGTAACCAAACACTGAACACCTATCACTCAACAAGTAACCAAACACTGAACACCTATCACTCAACAAGTAACCAAACACTGAACACCTATCACTCAACAAGTAACCAAACACTGAACACCTATCACTCAACAAGTAACCAAACACTGAACACCTATCACTCAACAAGTAACCAAACACTGAACACCTATCACTCAACAAGTAACCAAACACTGAACACCTATCACTCAACAAGTAACCAAACACTGAACACCTATCACTCAACAAGTAACCAAACACTGAACACCTATCACTCAACAAGTAACCAAACACTGAACACCTATCACTCAACAAGTAACCAAACACTGAACACCTATCACTCAACAAGTAACCAAACACTGAACACCTATCACTCAACAAGTAACCAAACACTGAACACCTATCACTCAACAAGTAACCAAACACTGAACACCTATCACTCAACAAGTAACCAAACACTGAACACCTATCACTCAACAAGTAACCAAACACTGAACACCTATCACTCAACAAGTAACCAAACACTGAACACCTATCACTCAACAAGTAACCAAACACTGAACACCTATCACTCAACAAGTAACCAAACACTGAACACCTATCACTCAACAAGTAACCAAACACTGAACACCTATCACTCAACAAGTAACCAAACACTGAACACCTATCACTCAACAAGTAACCAAACACTGAACACCTATCACTCAACAAGTAACCAAACACTGAACACCTATCACTCAACAAGTAACCAAACACTGAACACCTATCACTCAACAAGTAACCAAACACTGAACACCTATCACTCAACAAGTAACCAAACACTGAACACCTATCACTCAACAAGTAACCAAACACTGAACACCTATCACTCAACAAGTAACCAAACACTGAACACCTATCACTCAACAAGTAACCAAACACTGAACACCTATCACTCAACAAGTAACCAAACACTGAACACCTATCACTCAACAAGTAACCAAACACTGAACACCTATCACTCAACAAGTAACCAAACACTGAACACCTATCACTCAACAAGTAACCAAACACTGAACACCTATCACTCAACAAGTAACCAAACACTGAACACCTATCACTCAACAAGTAACCAAACACTGAACACCTATCACTCAACAAGTAACCAAACACTGAACACCTATCACTCAACAAGTAACCAAACACTGAACACCTATCACTCAACAAGTAACCAAACACTGAACACCTATCACTCAACAAGTAACCAAACACTGAACACCTATCACTCAACAAGTAACCAAACACTGAACACCTATCACTCAACAAGTAACCAAACACTGAACACCTATCACTCAACAAAGTAACCAAACACTGAACACCTATCACTCAACAAGTAACCAAACACTGAACACCTATCACTCAACAAGTAACCAAACACTGAACACCTATCACTCAACAAGTAACCAAACACTGAACACCTATCACTCAACAAGTAACCAAACACTGAACACCTATCACTCAACAAGTAACCAAACACTGAACACCTATCACTCAACAAGTAACCAAACACTGAACACCTATCACTCAACAAGTAACCAAACACTGAACACCTATCACTCAACAAGTAACCAAACACTGAACACCTATCACTCAACAAGTAACCAAACACTGAACACCTATCACTCAACAAGTAACCAAACACTGAACACCTATCACTCAACAAGTAACCAAACACTGAACACCTATCACTCAACAAGTAACCAAACACTGAACACCTATCACTCAACAAGTAACCAAACACTGAACACCTATCACTCAACAAGTAACCAAACACTGAACACCTATCACTCAACAAGTAACCAAACACTGAACACCTATCACTCAACAAGTAACCAAACACTGAACACCTATCACTCAACAAGTAACCAAACACTGAACACCTATCACTCAACAAGTAACCAAACACTGAACACCTATCACTCAACAAGTAACCAAACACTGAACACCTATCACTCAACAAGTAACCAAACACTGAACACCTATCACTCAACAAGTAACCAAACACTGAACACCTATCACTCAACAAGTAACCAAACACTGAACACCTATCACTCAACAAGTAACCAAACACTGAACACCTATCACTCAACAAGTAACCAAACACTGAACACCTATCACTCAACAAGTAACCAAACACTGAACACCTATCACTCAACAAGTAACCAAACACTGAACACCTATCACTCAACAAGTAACCAAACACTGAACACCTATCACTCAACAAGTAACCAAACACTGAACACCTATCACTCAACAAGTAACCAAACACTGAACACCTATCACTCAACAAGTAACCAAACACTGAACACCTATCACTCAACAAGTAACCAAACACTGAACACCTATCACTCAACAAGTAACCAAACACTGAACACCTATCACTCAACAAGTAACCAAACACTGAACACCTATCACTCAACAAGTAACCAAACACTGAACACCTATCACTCAACAAGTAACCAAACACTGAACACCTATCACTCAACAAGTAACCAAACACTGAACACCTATCACTCAACAAGTAACCAAACACTGAACACCTATCACTCAACAAGTAACCAAACACTGAACACCTATCACTCAACAAGTAACCAAACACTGAACACCTATCACTCAACAAGTAACCAAACACTGAACACCTATCACTCAACAAGTAACCAAACACTGAACACCTATCACTCAACAAGTAACCAAAAAACACTGAACACCTATCACTCAACAAGTAACCAAACACTGAACACCTATCACTCAACAAGTAACCAAACACTGAACACCTATCACTCAACAAGTAACCAAACACTGAACACCTATCACTCAACAAGTAACCAAACACTGAACACCTATCACTCAACAAGTAACCAAACACTGAACACCTATCACTCAACAAGTAACCAAACACTGAACACCTATCACTCAACAAGTAACCAAACACTGAACACCTATCACTCAACAAGTAACCAAACACTGAACACCTATCACTCAACAAGTAACCAAACACTGAACACCTATCACTCAACAAGTAACCAAACACTGAACACCTATCACTCAACAAGTAACCAAACACTGAACACCTATCACTCAACAAGTAACCAAACACTGAACACCTATCACTCAACAAGTAACCAAACACTGAACACCTATCACTCAACAAGTAACCAAACACTGAACACCTATCACTCAACAAGTAACCAAACACTGAACACCTATCACTCAACAAGTAACCAAACACTGAACACCTATCACTCAACAAGTAACCAAAACACTGAACACCTATCACTCAACAAGTAACCAAACACTGAACACCTATCACTCAACAAGTAACCAAACACTGAACACCTATCACTCAACAAGTAACCAAACACTGAACACCTATCACTCAACAAGTAACCAAACACTGAACACCTATCACTCAACAAGTAACCAAACACTGAACACCTATCACTCAACAAGTAACCAAACACTGAACACCTATCACTCAACAAGTAACCAAACACTGAACACCTATCACTCAACAAGTAACCAAACACTGAACACCTATCACTCAACAAGTAACCAAACACTGAACACCTATCACTCAACAAGTAACCAAACACTGAACACCTATCACTCAACAAGTAACCAAACACTGAACACCTATCACTCAACAAGTAACCAAACACTGAACACCTATCACTCAACAAGTAACCAAACACTGAACACCTATCACTCAACAAGTAACCAAACACTGAACACCTATCACTCAACAAGTAACCAAACACTGAACACCTATCACTCAACAAGTAACCAAACACTGAACACCTATCACTCAACAAGTAACCAAACACTGAACACCTATCACTCAACAAGTAACCAAACACTGAACACCTATCACTCAACAAGTAACCAAACACTGAACACCTATCACTCAACAAGTAACCAAACACTGAACACCTATCACTCAACAAGTAACCAAACACTGAACACCTATCACTCAACAAGTAACCAAACACTGAACACCTATCACTCAACAAGTAACCAAACACTGAACACCTATCACTCAACAAGTAACCAAACACTGAACACCTATCACTCAACAAGTAACCAAACACTGAACACCTATCACTCAACAAGTAACCAAACACTGAACACCTATCACTCAACAAGTAACCAAACACTGAACACCTATCACTCAACAAGTAACCAAACACTGAACACCTATCCTATCACTCAACAAGTAACCAAACACTGAACACCTATCACTCAACAAGTAACCAAACACTGAACACCTATCACTCAACAAGTAACCAAACACTGAACACCTATCACTCAACAAGTAACCAAACACTGAACACCTATCACTCAACAAGTAACCAAACACTGAACACCTATCACTCAACAAGTAACCAAACACTGAACACCTATCACTCAACAAGTAACCAAACACTGAACACCTATCACTCAACAAGTAACCAAACACTGAACACCTATCACTCAACAAGTAACCAAACACTGAACACCTATCACTCAACAAGTAACCAAACACTGAACACCTATCACTCAACAAGTAACCAAACACTGAACACCTATCACTCAACAAGTAACCAAACACTGAACACCTATCACTCAACAAGTAACCAAACACTGAACACCTATCACTCAACAAGTAACCAAAACACTGAACACCTATCACTCAACAAGTAACCAAACACTGAACACCTATCACTCAACAAGTAACCAAACACTGAACACCTATCACTCAACAAGTAACCAAACACTGAACACCTATCACTCAACAAGTAACCAAACACTGAACACCTATCACTCAACAAGTAACCAAACACTGAACACCTATCACTCAACAAGTAACCAAACACTGAACACCTATCACTCAACAAGTAACCAAACACTGAACACCTATCACTCAACAAGTAACCAAACACTGAACACCTATCACTCAACAAGTAACCAAACACTGAACACCTATCACTCAACAAGTAACCAAACACTGAACACCTATCACTCAACAAGTAACCAAACACTGAACACCTATCACTCAACAAGTAACCAAACACTGAACACCTATCACTCAACAAGTAACCAAACACTGAACACCTATCACTCAACAAGTAACCAAACACTGAACACCTATCACTCAACAAGTAACCAAACACTGAACACCTATCACTCAACAAGTAACCAAACACTGAACACCTATCACTCAACAAGTAACCAAACACTGAACACCTATCACTCAACAAGTAACCAAACACTGAACACCTATCACTCAACAAGTAACCAAACACTGAACACCTATCACTCAACAAGTAACCAAACACTGAACACCTATCACTCAACAAGTAACCAAACACTGAACACCTATCACTCAACAAGTAACCAAACACTGAACACCTATCACTCAACAAGTAACCAAACACTGAACACCTATCACTCAACAAGTAACCAAACACTGAACACCTATCACTCAACAAGTAACCAAACACTGAACACCTATCACTCAACAAGTAACCAAACACTGAACACCTATCACTCAACAAGTAACCAAACACTGAACACCTATCACTCAACAAGTAACCAAACACTGAACACCTATCACTCAACAAGTAACCAAAACACTGAACACCTATCACTCAACAAGTAACCAAACACTGAACACCTATCACTCAACAAGTAACCAAACACTGAACACCTATCACTCAACAAGTAACCAAACACTGAACACCTATCACTCAACAAGTAACCAAACACTGAACACCTATCACTCAACAAGTAACCAAACACTGAACACCTATCACTCAACAAGTAACCAAACACTGAACACCTATCACTCAACAAGTAACCAAACACTGAACACCTATCACTCAACAAGTAACCAAACACTGAACACCTATCACTCAACAAGTAACCAAACACTGAACACCTATCACTCAACAAGTAACCAAACACTGAACACCTATCACTCAACAAGTAACCAAACACTGAACACCTATCACTCAACAAGTAACCAAACACTGAACACCTATCACTCAACAAGTAACCAAACACTGAACACCTATCACTCAACAAGTAACCAAACACTGAACACCTATCACTCAACAAGTAACCAAACACTGAACACCTATCACTCAACAAGTAACCAAACACTGAACACCTATCACTCAACAAGTAACCAAACACTGAACACCTATCACTCAACAAGTAACCAAACACTGAACACCTATCACTCAACAAGTAACCAAACACTGAACACCTATCACTCAACAAGTAACCAAACACTGAACACCTATCACTCAACAAGTAACCAAACACTGAACACCTATCACTCAACAAGTAACCAAACACTGAACACCTATCACTCAACAAGTAACCAAACACTGAACACCTATCACTCAACAAGTAACCAAACACTGAACACCTATCACTCAACAAGTAACCAAACACTGAACACCTATCACTCAACAAGTAACCAAACACTGAACACCTATCACTCAACAAGTAACCAAACACTGAACACCTATCACTCAACAAGTAACCAAACACTGAACACCTATCACTCAACAAGTAACCAAACACTGAACACCTATCACTCAACAAGTAACCAAACACTGAACACCTATCACTCAACAAGTAACCAAACACTGAACACCTATCACTCAACAAGTAACCAAACACTGAACACTATCACTCAACAAGTAACCAAACACTGAACACCTATTCACAACAAGTAACACTCAACAAGTAACCAAACACTGAACACCTATCACTCAACAAGTAACCAAACACTGAACACCTATCACTCAACAAGTAACCAAACACTGAACACCTATCACTCAACAAGTAACCAAACACTGAACACCTATCACTCAACAAGTAACCAAACACTGAACACCTATCACTCAACAAGTAACCAAACACTGAACACCTATCACTCAACAAGTAACCAAACACTGAACACCTATCACTCAACAAGTAACCAAACACTGAACACCTATCACTCAACAAGTAACCAAACACTGAACACCTATCACTCAACAAGTAACCAAACACTGAACACCTATCACTCAACAAGTAACCAAACACTGAACACCTATCACTCAACACAAGTAACCAAACACTGAACACCTATCACTCAACAAGTAACCAAACACTGAACACCTATCACTCAACAAGTAACCAAACACTGAACACCTATCACTCAACAAGTAACCAAACACTGAACACCTATCACTCAACAAGTAACCAAACACTGAACACCTATCACTCAACAAGTAACCAAACACACTGAACACCTATCACTCAACAAGTAACCAAACACTGAACACCTATCACTCAACAAGTAACCAAACACTGAACACCTATCACTCAACAAGTAACCAAACACTGAACACCTATCACTCAACAAGTAACCAAACACTGAACACCTATCACTCAACAAGTAACCAAACACTGAACACCTATCACTCAACAAGTAACCAAACACTGAACACCTATCACTCAACAAGTAACCAAACACTGAACACCTATCACTCAACAAGTAACCAAACACTGAACACCTATCACTCAACAAGTAACCAAACACTGAACACCTATCACTCAACAAGTAACCAAACACTGAACACCTATCACTCAACAAGTAACCAAACACTGAACACCTATCACTCAACAAGTAACCAAACACTGAACACCTATCACTCAACAAGTAACCAAACACTGAACACCTATCACTCAACAAGTAACCAAACACTGAACACCTATCACTCAACAAGTAACCAAACACTGAACACCTATCACTCAACAAGTAACCAAACACTGAACACCTATCACTCAACAAGTAAAACCAACACCTACTCAACAAGTAACCACTGAACACTATCACTCAACAAGTAACCAAACACTGAACACCTATCACTCAACAAGTAACCAAACACTGAACACCTATCACTCAACAAGTAACCAAACACTGAACACCTATCACTCAACAAGTAACCAAACACTGAACACCTATCACTCAACAAGTAACCAAACACTGAACACCTATCACTCAACAAGTAACCAAACACTGAACACCTATCACTCAACAAGTAACCAAACACTGAACACCTATCACTCAACAAGTAACCAAACACTGAACACCTATCACTCAACAAGTAACCAAACACTGAACACCTATCACTCAACAAGTAACCAAACACTGAACACCTATCACTCAACAAGTAACCAAACACTGAACACCTATCACTCAACAAGTAACCAAACACTGAACACCTATCACTCAACAAGTAACCAAACACTGAACACCTATCACTCAACAAGTAACCAAACACTGAACACCTATCACTCAACAAGTAACCAAACACTGAACACCTATCACTCAACAAGTAACCAAACACTGAACACCTATCACTCAACAAGTAACCAAACACTGAACACCTATCACTCAACAAGTAACCAAACACTGAACACCTATCACTCAACAAGTAACCAAACACTGAACACCTATCACTCAACAAGTAACCAAACACTGAACACCTATCACTCAACAAGTAACCAAACACTGAACACCTATCACTCAACAAGTAACCAAACACTGAACACCTATCACTCAACAAGTAACCAAACACTGAACACCTATCACTCAACAAGTAACCAAACACTGAACACCTATCACTCAACAAGTAACCAAACACTGATTTGATCCGACTATAATCGTTATCTAAGATCTAAATATAGAGAAATGTTTTAAGCAGTGAATACACCTTTGATGACTAAGCACAATCTGCAATCGAGTGGGACTGGGAACGAGATCACTAAAAGCTGATCTATGAGGTTTTATCGACAGTCGACCTCTTTCTTCACAAACCTTGTTAGGGGAAAGTTATGTCGTCTTGTGATCGTCAGAAAAAACGATTTGAAGGAAGTATGTCTAATACGCTTATCTCACATACAAATGCACACGCTGTTAGCGGTATATGCAGTATACTTCTTTCATGCTACAATGCATCCCAGTGCTCAAACGCACCAGGGCACGAGTGAACGCTTATTAAAGCGTCTAGTTGCCGTTGAGCCTGTGGTCAGTCTGCGGTCTTCTAGTGAGAATAAGGGTCAATCCTTCATATATGGTACATTTTTATTATGTATGCCTCGTTCTATCATATTTATATCGTATTGTAACATCTTATCGTAAGCAAAACATTTACAATGTACCTAATAATGTACCATATATGAAGAACTTACCAGAATAAGTCTGTGGTGTCCTTACTGGCCCTACCGTTGATCGTACATGATTGTCTCTTTGTTGTTATTGTTATAGAGAGGAAGATAAAGCTAAACTGCTGTTTGGTGACAGAGTGAGTATTGAGTTATTGTACAACAATAGGTGTACCAACAGTGTACTGAACTCTCGGTGTTCTTTTAGTCCAAAATAGAAAAGAAAAAGAGAAAAAGAAGCTTATTTGGAAAATTAGTGAAGAAGACGCTCAGCCAAAAGCCGTCGGGTATGTTTGTCCTTCGTTTACACTCAATGAGATCACATGATGATGATGATGATGATTGGTGGTGGTGATGGTGATATGATGATGATGATGGAATGATTGGGCTAGTGGTTGGTGATGAGCAGTAAAGATGGAATGATTGAGCTAGTGGTGATTATGTGATACGATGATGATGATGATAATGATGATGGAATGATTGGGCTAGTGGTTGGTGATGAGCAATAAAGATGGAATGATTGAGCTAGTGGTGATTATGTGATACGATGATGATGATGATGGAATGATTGGGCTAGTGGTTGGTGATGAGCAATAAAGATGGAATGATTGGGCTAGTGGTGATTATGTGATACGATGATGATGATGATGATGATGGAATGATTGGGCTAGTGGTTGGTGATGAGCAATAAAGATGGAATGATTGAGCTAGTGGTGATTATGTGATACGATGATGATGATGATGATGATGTTGGAATGATTGGGCTAGTGGTTGGTGATGAGCAATAAAGATGGAATGATTGAGCTAGTGGTGATTATGTGATACGATGATGATGATGATGATGGAATGATTGGGCTAGTGGTTGGTGATGAGTAATAAAGATGGAATGATTGGGCTAGTGGTGATTATGTGATATGATGATGATGATGGAATGATTGGGCTAGTGGTTGGTGATGAGTAATAAAGATGGAATGATTGGGCTAGTGGTGATTATGTGATACGATGATGATGATGATGGAATGATTGGGCTAGTGGTTGGTGATGAGCAATAAAGATGGAATGATTGAGCTAGTGGTGATTATGTGATACGATGATGATGATGATGATGGAATGATTGGGCTAGTGGTTGGTGATGAGCAATAAAGATGGAATGATTGAGCTAGTGGTGATTATGTGATACGATGATGATGATGATGATGATGATGGAATGATTGGGCTAGTGGTTGGTGATGAGCAATAAAGATGGAATGATTGAGCTAGTGGTGATTATGTGATACGATGATGATGATGATGATGATGTTGGAATGATTGGGCTAGTGGTTGGTGATGAGTAATAAAGATGGAATGATTGGGCTAGTGGTGATTATGTGATACGATGATGATGATGGAATGATTGGGCTAGTGGTGATTATGTGATATGATGATGATGATGGAATGATTGGGCTAGTGGTTGGTGATGAGTAATAAAGATGGAATGATTGGGCTAGTGGTGATTATGTGATACGATGATGATGATGATGATGATGATGGAATGATTGGGCTAGTGGTTGGTGATGAGTAATAAAGATGGAATGATTGGGCTAGTGGTGATTATGTGATACGATGATGATGATGATGATGGAATGATTGGGCTAGTGGTTGGTGATGAGCAATAAAGATGGAATGATTGGGCTAGTGGTGATTATGTGATACGATGATGATGATGGAATGATTGGGCTAGCGGTGATTGTGATAATAAAGATGGAATGATTCAGTAGATTGTATTGACCACCATTTAAGCCTGGTCCTCACCAGCGACATAAGCACAAGCAATATACGCAGACTCAGTAATGCATTGCTCATTAACGGTACTTGTCTTTCGTCACACCTATTGCATAAATGGTGTCCTGAGTCTGCGTACGTCGCTAGTGTGAAACAAGCTTTACCATTAATGGTTGCAGGGCTGCTTCAGCCAGACGGCGTTGGTCCCGAGCCTGTCAACCTCGAGGGAGAAGACTTTCAACAAAGTGACGAAGAACAAGAAGACTCTGAAGAAACACCGGAAACACAAACACAATAAAATTCATGACGTTACTAAGAGTGTGACAGTGGGTCACGCACTCCAATGACTCCATCAGTCACGTCATTTACGTCACTAGTCACTAGAAGTCTCGACATCTCATACTTGAGCCTTGGCCCATCAATTTACGCAATAGAAAATAAGAGGACAGAGAGGAAGTCTCGCGGTTGTTCTGCATGGGACATCTTAAATTAGTCAAGGCTATTTTTATAGAGGGGGCATGCGAACCACTGTGTAAGCAGACTTCCGGTGCAAGGCCACGGTGTGTTCTATTTATGGTAGGGACAGCTCGTAGTGTTCTCGTTATGGTAGGGACAGCTCGTAGTCCAACATGATTGCCCTTGGTGTTCATTTGCATGCATTCCAATGAACAATGTGTCAATTTTTCAACGTTTGAAATGAAATGGGAGAAAGTAACAGGTGTCCGAGGTTTGCTCTTGGTGTACGGATTAGACTGTTGGATGGCAACGGCTTGCCCTTCCAGCCAATAAACCCACACAATAACTATATACTTTCAATATGCACTCTCTGCGGGCGCGTGTCAAGGGACGCACACAGGAAGCCCAACATAGGACGTTACTCACACAGGGAGCCAGACATATACGTATTGCGCGCGCGCGTTCTCTACCACAGGAAACCCATCAAAAAAGACGCAAATATATTAAAATTAGAGTGATTCCAATAAACCTGGGCACTACTAATTAGCTGTCAGTGTTTATTAGATGCAAAGAAACAAAAGAAAACAAAAGAGTGAGTGTCTAATAGTGTGTATTGGTGTAGTTAGTAATGCCCAGGTTTATTGGAATCATTATACTGAATTATTTAGTAGCTTCACAGAGGAATGGTTGGGCTGCCTGTGGTCAGTACTCATTTTAACACTCAAGTTTTAACACTCGAAAACCTTTATACACATTTATATCTCAATTTATGACAGCTTTTATTGATCAGATGGTAAAAGCAGAATTATATGATACAATAAAAGATGTACTATTATTAGTTGTATTTTGTTACCGTATGTCTGAAATCATCAAGGAATGGGATTCCTGTGGATTAACCATCATGCAGTTCGACGCTATACCGCAAAGGCCCATGGGATAGCGACCTCATGTTTGCTTCAGATTCTACTTGAAGAAAGACTGAAGTTATCGTCAGTTTTTAGTCTTTCTTTCGAAAATGTCGCGTATTTTTATTGGAAGACTTCCCCACGATGCTAGAGAAAGTGATGTGGATCGGTTTATGAGAGGTTATGGAACAATTCGAGACGTTACGCTCAAGAAAGGCTACGGGTTTGTGGTGAGAGTGATTTGCACTTTTGCGTTTTGGTTCTGACAATTCGGATTTTTGACTTCCATTTATCGTCATTTTGTCCGTTTGTTCGTAGGAATTTGATGACTACAGAGATGCAGAAGATGCTATTGAAGATCTTAATGGTAAAGAATTGCTGGGAGAAAGGTTAGTTTTCATCGAAACACGCCCTGGCTCTTAAATGGATTAGTCTTACGAAATATGTAAGCTTACTGTATTTCAAATCAAATGTAAAAACAAACTAGACAAACTTCTTACTACCAATTCAAGTGCTCAAAAATGAACTATACTGACGCCAAATGCCATAGCCAAAATACGTTTTGGTCTGATTGAGTGGTTCATTTTATTTTGCTCTGATCCAGTCAGGAAAAACCTTCTCTCTCCCTTTTTATTGTATACAGGCCCTATAATATAATAGTAATAAACATATAGTTTTTTAAATTTTGCTTGGTAAATGCATTTGATGGCAAGAGCTTGCAATCCAGCACATTTTCCTATACGAATCCTAATAAAATTTGCGATGTTATTTTTAATGCCATTTCTCCTGTGTCAGACATTATAATAATAAATGTCTAATGTCTAATAATTATGTGCTGAATCTTTAGTCACCCTTTTACTGATTTCGAGCTGCTCTTTTCATTTCTGGAGTTCATTTTGACTCTGCTGTTCGATTTAAGGGGGTTGGGTCACGTGACCTCTTAGTGCAAGTCCCCTATTACGCCCATGAAGCCAACTACAGTAGAACCCGACTTAACTCGAACTTGGTTAACTCGACTCCCTGCTATCTCGAACTAAATCCGATTTCCCCTTGATTTGACCCTATTTCTACAGTCATTTACTATTGGTTAACTCGAACTCCCCGCTAACTCGAGTGAGTGGGGTTCTACTGTATATTGTTATATTAACCGAAGCATCGACATAAATTCAAATAGGTTTATGCAATGTATGCTGCATAATTTATCCCATGGAGACTAAGGCTTTCTAAAAACAACCTTATATCATCAAATAAGAGTTCCCGTCAATTATTTACGATGTATAACATGTCGTTGTAGAGTCACACTGGAGTTTGCAAAAGGACGAAGATCTGGCGGTGGCGGAAGAGGTGGTGGTGGTGGTGGTGGTGGTGGTGGAAGAGACAGCTATTCCTACAGAGGAGGAGGAGGCGGCGGCGGAGGAGGAGGAGGAGGAGGGCGCGGGTATTCCTCAAGTTCAAGAACACCTGTCTGGCTTGAAAAGTAAGAGATTATTTACAACTCCAGCTCTATTTTTTTCATGTATTTTCTGTAATTAGTTTGAGAATTTGTCAATGTGAAAAAGTGAAGTTTTCTCTAGTAAATATTGGAGAGTCCAGGTTCACTTAGGCTGTGTTTACACTTGAGCGCTTTACCAAGGTACAAATCAGAAAACTAAGGTTAACCACTCAACAAACAATAGTTTTCTAATTTCTACCAAGGTTCGGTAACTCGTTTACTTCAGTAAGCAAACAAATGTAAACACGCCCTAAGTTACATGTAACTGGACACTCTATTAGTGTGTACTCTGGCTTCTATGAAGCTAGTTTGATAGATTACAGTGTGGACACTCAAACCGGAATGCTTCGAGAGCCACTCGGGTCATTATTTTCCATACTGCCACATCACATCTCAAATGAAGCACTGAGTTCAAATGAACTGAGTAATCAAAATCAATCTTATTTAATACACACAGTAAATCAAAACAAACATAACCATTTCGAGTACAACTAATTTGCAAAGCACATGTGCTATAGAATCCAGTTGATGATTTGTGACAGACAGCGAACAAAAAAGCCCATTTTATAACTCGGGCATTCCAAAGGAAGCCCTAGTAATAATACCTGGACATTGTCCAGGAAATGTTGTGATGTTTCTTTGCATAAAGCCATTGTTTTGGACACTGGCCAGGTGAAATGGAATGAAAGCTATTATTTAAGCCTTGATATTTCTATATATTTCATGTAGAGGACAAAATATATGGTCTACCATCTATTGCTAAAATAGTATACCGTACTTTTATTACCGCAGATACGGCCCACCAACGAGGACACGCCATGTTGCTATTGTGGAGAACCTCTCTCATCGTACCAGCTGGCAGGTGAGCATTAATCATAAATAGGATAATCTGTACTGAATAATATACTCATTATTCAATTAATTGTACCTACCGTAATCAGAAAAAAGACAATTATACAAGCTATGCTATTAGCATATGACATTAGGGTGTACCCACTAATATCGTGTTTGCCTGAGCAACACAATGGTTCTGAGGTTCAGATTAGCAGGTGTGAAGCCAGCCTGGTTTTCACCCACCAGTTGATGGCCAGAATATTTTCAAAGAATCAAGTTACACTAAGACCGAGTTTATAGCTCGACAATATGACAGCCAATAAATATTGACCCAGTGCAAATGTTTGTTTGGTGTAAATATACTTTTAGTCACAGGAACTGAGACAGTTGAACCTTTAACATTTACTGAGAAAGCACACTTTTGGACCAACTGGATCCACGCCTGTTTAAAGCTAAATCTTGGCAACCATTTTCATTCACTCTTGCAAATCCTTGAAAAGCCATTCTGCTATGAGTCAGATTTGATGCTGTAGTGCTTAAAGTTAGAACAGCATTGAAAACTAAAGCAAAAAATATCTCTAAATGATAAATGCCATTTAAAACCTTTAAACCCTGATATTGACTACGGAAGTGTTTACTAGGACAGTTTCAGTATTGTAGTCTTGTTTAAGTGATAAAACTTGATTATTTGTTCCTTAAATAACTGCTTCCACATTTTCACATTGGCAGGGCATGTAAGAGGTGACAAAATCGTTAGGCAATGTCACTAGAGGTTGTGTGATCTCTCTTGCTCCTCCTCCCCCTAACCAATGAATGCGATGGTTACAGATAGTTATGATTCTGTTGAGCCTCGCCGCACTCCATGCTCATAAAACGATGTGAAGGGTATTAATACATTCTGTGGACGCTGAGAAGGGTTAAATATGCATTCTCTGGACTGGGCTAACGAGGAAAGGGTTTAAAATGTGTTCTCTGGACCAAGACGGTATGCTCGTTGTTGAGATGAGATGTAAATTTTGCGTTCATGTTGAGAGGGCAAGCGACCTCTAAAACTTATGAAGGAATAGTAGAATATAGTGTAAGGTAAGATGCTGCCGGAATAGTGCACAAGTTGTAAATACATGTGCCTTTTCCTGTTTCAAAGGCTGACTGTATACTCCAGATGTATAATCAAGTTCATTCACGGAGAAGCTATCAATTATTATTATTTCCATCCAATGACAAAACCTGGTAAAGAATATACTATCAGCATTTTAGGGATCTTCAAAAGCAGCTTCTTGGGATAAGATTTCTGAAGTTTGTTCTCTTGTTGGTGTTTCTGTGCAGGATCTGAAAGACTACTGTCGTAAAGTTGGCAAAGTGACATATGCAGATGCTCACAAGCACAGAACTGGAGAAGGGTAAGAACAGAGAGTGCAAAACCTACGGCACCGTGACACTTGAATGGCTTTCTTTCTGAACCAATCAAAAAGCGTGTACAGTGTGTTGCCCTAAATACCGGCCGTACCCTAATCCGGCCATTTTAACATTAAAGCGCTGTGATTTCTCGAATATTTCAAAAAATGACAAACAAGATAATCGTATGAATTATTGATGAGTTTAGGTTTATTAACTGCTGTTGTGGGATTCCTGACCACTTTTTAGGCAGGAATTCAAATGTGTTTTGAAAGTAGGTAAAACAATCGCTTCAGTAATTTTCATGTTTTCGTGCATCTTAAGTCATGCGGGCAAAGTCTTCAAACATTTCCTCGTAAGTTATGGAACGTAAACAGATTATATTTGGCAGAAATACGACGCTAATCAGTAGCTTTGGACTCAAAGAAAAACAATCATGAACGGCTTAAATAAACGGAAGTGTAGGTCAGGTGAAATTACGTGCATATTTTGGTACGGTATGCCTAAATCCGGCCACAAATCACATACAAAACAGAGCGGGAAAAGTGGCCGGATTACCTGAAGCCATAGTTATTAACTATGCTGAAACAGAAGCCCGAGTTTTCCGGAATTCTAACTTTCCGATCGGAAATACACATATAATTTGATTTTCAAAGCGGAATTTCCAGTTTTTCCAGGTAAATGGTAAGCACCCCAGATGTCATTGCGGGTGCGGTTCCCAATGAAGTAGAGGAGGGTCTTTTCTCGGTCTTTTTACAATTTATCTTTACAATCTTTTCATGTATAATGACTTTAAAGTCCTTTATTATAGCAATGCGGAAAGAAAATAGTTAAAACGATGGAAGATAATGTCAAAACTTACCGAGCAATTCCTGCTTATTTATGGCCGGAATTTAGGGCAACCTGGCCGACTATAGGGCATCTACCTCGATCAATATTTTTGAATATGGCAAGCTCAATGTTGAAGTGAAACAAATGTAAATTTGTGACAAGGTAGGTGAAAGAGAAATCTAGCCTTTGGCTGATTTTTAGACCGCTGCTATTTTTCTAAAGTAAGATACAGCGATTAATGCAAAAAGCGGCCGGATTTAGGGCAACACACTGTAGATGCATCTCATTCAATCAACCTCTTTCAATTGTAACTTTCCCACCTTTTACCTCGGTGTACGTATAAGTGATATAACATCCCTCGGCTTCGCCTTATATAACCTTATACCCAAACAGCATCAGTATGTTGTACTTTTGTGAACCATTTGTATACTATCAACACTGTGCAGCTTCCATCCAGCCTTTCCAAACTGTTCAGTCCTCTGGTAGATTTGTAACCAAGTTCTATTATTATAGAAGTCGTACACTGTAGCTCTTACATGTACGTAAACCAAACCATGTTTTTTTCAGTACTGTAGAGTTTGACAGCCACTCGGACCTTGCCGATGCAATCACCAAACTTGATGATACAGAACTAGGTGGCAGAAGAATCAGGATCTATGAAGTATGTACAATGTATCACTACTATACTTACCTACTATAAAATAGATTGGAAATAACATTACAGTCTAGTTATGGAAAGTGATCTGTTTGTTCACTTACAGGAAAAGCGTCGAGATCATCACCATAGATCAAGGTCTCATTCAAGATCACGCTCCAGGTCTCCACGCCGTAGGTCAAGGTTAGTTGGTACAGTTTGTACATGTAGTAGTACTTATTACAATATTATTGATGTTAGGTTTGAAGATACATGTATTTTGTTTTTTACGATTGCAATCTCGCAATCTGATTGGCTGGTTTACCATTGTCAATAAGAGGACACACATAGAACGATGAATCACTCATGCACAGAGCCAGCGCTTGAAACCGTTTTTCTTTCAAACTCATTTTCCTTGTTTTTGGATCTTATTTACCTTGTTTTCGGTAAAACTTCAAGCCTTTCCCACTTTGAAAGGTTTGCACTATCTGCTCTCGAGTTCTCCCAAACTTCACCTCAGATTGCATAAGCCTGTGCAAACACACAAGACATTTTTTACTTCTCAATGGTCACACTGCACTATTGCTGGTTCTATAAAATGTTCATTGATGTCAATTTTGCATCCAGGTCTCGCTCACGATCCAGAAGTCGCTCTGCTTCTCCAGCCCACAAGAGAGGTGGTCCTAGCTCAAGATCCAGATCTCACTCCAGGTCAAGATCTCGCTCGTTTACTCCTCCAAAATCCCATTCCAGATCCCGTTCTCCTGCAACCAAGGAAAATCCTGATGAGGGCCGTGACACAGATTAAACCTGTATTTTTGATGACTTTGAATGTGCTTGTATTGTTGTATAGTTTTTTGTTAGTTAATGTTGTAGTTTATTCTTATGGCACCGCAGTTGACTTCAGCCAAGCATTGGAAATGTATAGTTTTATTGTTCACTTAGAAATACTATGTACATCTAGGGATGCCATATTGGCAAATGACATCCATTTATATTGTAATTTTAAATATAATGCTGCCCCTGACCAATGAGAGTGAAGCGACAATTTATTATTAATGAAAAATATTTTACTCTACATTCTATCCTTGTCCCCCCCCCCCCCCCCCCCCCCCCCCCCCCCCCCCCCCCCCCAAAATTCCTCTCCCTTTTTTCTACACTCTTGTTTGTGAGGGGTGGTTCTACTTAATTTGTTAATTTAGTTCTTCAGTTTGCTTTAAGTCCATCCATGTTCCTTGTTGGTAGGACGAGCCATTGATATTTTACCATGCACAACTTTGTAACTACTTGTATCACGTATCCTAAGCAAAACCACATTCAATTAGAAATAAAGGAAAACCAGAATTAAATGTGAAACCTAAAAACTTATTTGTATCGTCATATAAAAGTAGTCAGCTTTGCCTATAGCCTGATTTTCAGACTGCACCGGTCAACCGCCGACCACTCATCTCGCCTAGTTGCACAAATTAAAACAGAGACCAGCTCAGAATCAGTTAGACTTGACACAAGTCGACCACTTTTTATTCTCGAAGGGGTTTTTTATTCGGATAATTATTTTTATTCGGATAGTCGCGAGGAAAACCGAGTGACAAAGTTGTGAGAATGAGCGAGCAACGAAGTCGCGAGTGGTATAAATGGCAGAAATACAATCTACAGTAAAAACATCCTTACATTTTAGCGAACTATTTTCTGAATAGTGCTGAACAGAACATATTTTTAAAATCTAGATATTGTAGCATGACTTCGAGCATGGAAGAAGTGTAAATACAGCTATTTCAAAAAAGGTTGGTGAAGGTTTTGTTGCACCTTGCCCGAAATGTATTGTGGATCATATGTAAATAATGTCAGCATGCACATACAGAAGAAAATATGACTGCTCTGCCGGCTCCATATTACGAGGACAAAGTTTGGGAAAATTCCCAGAGTCCATATTGTTGTGACCTTTCGCCGACTCCATTCACATTGCCCATAGTGCATTTTGGGCTTGATATGCAAGATGCAACAAAATTAACCTCGCCAACCTTTTTTGAAATAGCTGTACCGTAACCAAGAACTAAAGTTCAATCCTTGATGAATATCTGATGCATTTATTACTCGTGCCCAGGCCAAAGGCTGGGCAGGAGTCTTAAATTGCAGATCATCTTTTTTTTTAGTCGGTGGGGTTATGAAATGGAAGGTGGAGACATGAAGTCTCATCACAAGAGAGATTATAAATCGCAAACCAATCGGGAAGCACCGGAGGTCAAGCAGGGACAAGGTCAGTTGTCAGAAACTATCGCGAAAATATATCTAGTTTTTTACAACGAGCAATATTTCGTATATTCTGGGCATGCCAAGTTTCAAGACTGACAGCAAAGGAAGGGGAGGCAAAACAATGTTGCACCATGCACGAATATGTGTTTCTTCAGTTCAGTAGCTCTTCAAATTTCGTTTCACTTTCGGTCATGTACTGTGAGAATGGGATTCCTGTGGATTAACCATCATGCAGTTCGACGCTATACCGCAAAGGCCCATGGGATAGCGACCTCATGTTTGCTTCAGATTCTACTTGAAGAAAGATTGAAAGTTATCGTCAGTTTTTAGTCTTTCTTTCGAAAATGTCGCGTATTTTTATTGGAAGACTTCCCCACGATACGAGAGAAAGTGATGTGGATCGGTTTATGAGAGGTTATGGAACAATTCGAGACGTTACGCTCAAGAAAGGCTACGGGTTTGTGGTGAGAGTGATTTGCACTTTGGAGTTTTGGTTCTGACAATTCGGATTTTTGACTTCCATTTATCGTCATTTTGTTCGTTTGTTCGTAGGAATTTGATGACTACAGAGATGCAGAAGATGCTATTGAAGATCTTAATGGTAAAGAATTGCTTGGAGAGAGGTTAGTTTTCATCGAAACACGCCCTGGCTCTTCGCCATAAGCTTACTAGTAATGGATTAGTCTGCATAATGTCGCTTTTCTTTACGAAATAAGCTTATGTAAATCAAATGTAAAAACAAACTTCTTATTACCAATTCAAGTGCTCAAAAATGAACTAAACAGCCGGCATATTCTGGTTACAAGTGCAATAATCAATATTAACAATCACAAATAAAACCTTTTCAGCAAGGTACACTCTTGCGCTGTTGGGATGGAGCTAGTGGAAATCAGCTACAAATGTAGTGTACATGGATCTCTGTGGGAGTGTGGATTTCGAAGGATTTTCGCTTCTACGTACATGTAGAAAGTCTCCCTTTTCTATACCTTGAATACTTGCTATGCAAATAAAGATTGATAGTTATTTGAAGTATAGTTATTTGAAGGTTTGTGGCATATTTAGTGGGTTTCGGGTCTGTTCCGTCGGTTGGATTTCGAGTTGTTTTTGTCTGAACACAGCAACAACATAGTCGACACATACATACAGCTTTATATTAGATGTTTTCTCGGGTATTACAGGCTGATATTTTACGAGTAAAATGTCAGTCCGTAATACCCGAGAAAACATCTAATTAGAGATTTATTATATAACTGTGACATAATTTTATCAAACCAGTTGTGAACAGGGCATTACAGATTTCTACAGGGCATTAATGCCTCATTTCGGCCCTCAAAGATGACCAAATTTGGGGAAATTACATCACAGTTATATGATAAAAATGTATATAGCTTATGTAACTAAGTTGGATGAAAATAATAAAAACTAATAAATAATGAAAATGACAATCAATATGCAAATTCAAGTCCAATTCATCTTCAAGTTAGATATAAATAGCATACAGTACTGTATATATAATCTTGATTGTGCTCGTCAATCTCTAATTAAGTTTTTGGGTTATAAGCTAAATGTTGCTTTCAACTGACTTCTGGATTTGTTATCCAGGTTTGTAATGTTTTAGTTTAACTTAGTGTGTGTGAGAGTACAGTGTCCCCCAATTAGTGCGCAAGTGCTAGAACACATTGGACACTTAAATAAACAGTTATTTTATTTTATTTTCAAGTTTGTGTAACTGATAGAGGCTTCCATGTGTCTCTGTAAATGGTTCAGTTTGTGAATATCTTAGGCAGGTTGACTTTTAATATTATTGAGTGATTTCAAAGAGGTAATTGAACTTCGTGTCCTGCAGTTTTGGTCTGAAATCATACTCATAATAATGAAATTTGCCCATTTTGAATGAGCAGACCTGTTAAATTCTAAAAACATGTGCAAAATGGAAATAATTTCAGCACAATGGAAGCTTAAATGCAGGGCTTGGTATTCTATTTCATTGATAGTTTGGTGGTATTAGTAAGTACTAACTATTTTATGCAATTTATGCTGAGCAATAATTTATCCCATGGAGACTTTTTAAGGCTTGCTAAAACAATCTTATATCATGAACTAAGAGTTACCATCAATTTATTATTTACGATGTATAACATGTCGTTGTAGAGTCACACTGGAGTATGCAAGAGGACGAAGATCTGGCGGTGGCGGGAGAGGTGGTGGTGGAAGGGACAGCTATTCCTACAGAGGAGGAGGAGGGCGAGGAGGAGAAAGAGGCGGAGGAGGAGGAGGAGGAGGAGGAGGAGGAGGAGGAGGAGGAGGAGGAGGAGGGTATTCCTCAAGTTCAAGAAATAGACCTGTCTGGCTTGAAAAGTAAGAGATTATTTACAACTCCAATACTTTTTCATGTACATTATGTATTTGTTGTTATTAGTTTGAGAATTTGTCATTGTGAAAAAGTTTTCTCTTGTAAATATTTTCAAATTGTTTGACTGGAATCTGAGAGTCCAGGTTTTTTAAATGCTAAAATAGTATACATTTATTACCAGATATGGCCCACCAACGAGGACAGGCTATTGTGCTATTGTGGAGAACCTCTCTCAGCGTACCAGCTGGCAGGTGAGCATTAATCATAAATAGGATAATCTGTACTGAATAATATACTCATTATTCAATTTGTACCTAACCATAAAAAGACAAAATAATATACAACTGGACCGTAGCCACCAGTACGGTTGGTCCGGTTACAACGGACCACTTTTCGAATCAAACAGTTTCAATTTATTTACATTTTTAATTATTCAGATATTTTTTTATGAAAAACAAAGTTTGAAAACCGGGCCACTCAAAAACTGGCGGCTACAGTCCTGTATTAGTATATGGTGTGGTCTGTGTACCCACTAATATCATGTTTGCCTGGGCAACACAATGGTTCAAGCTGAGGTTGAGATTAGCAGGTGTGAAGGCAGCCTGGTTTTCACCCACCAGTTGATGGCCAGAATATTTTCAAAGAATCAGTATCTCTAAATGTTTAAATGTTTAAATACCATATAAAACCTTTAAACCCTGATATTGACTACAGAAGTGTTTACTAGGACAGTTTCAGTATTGTAGTCTTGTTTAAGTGATAAAACTTGATTATTTGTTCCTTAAATAACTGCTTCCACATTTTCACATTGGCAGGGCATGTAAGAGGTGACAAAATCGTTAGGCAATGTCACTAGAGGTTGTGTGATCTCTCTTGCTCCTTCTCCCCCTAACCAATGAATGCGATGGTTACAGATAGTTATGATTCTGTCGAGTCTCGCCGCACTCCATGCTCATAAAACGATGTGAAGGGTTTTAATACATTCTGTGGATGCTGAGAAGGGTTAAATATGCATTCTCTGGACTGGGCTAACGAGGAAAGGGTTTAAAATGCATTCTCTGGACCAAGACAGTATGCTCGTTGTTGCGATGAGATGTAAATTTTGCGTTCATGTTGAGAGGGCAAGCGACCTCTAAAACTTATGAAGGAATAGTAGAATATAGTGTAAGGTAAGATGCTACTGGAATAGTGCACAAGTTGTAAAAACGTGGTAAAGAATATACTATCAGCATTTTTCTTGAAACCGCTGCTAGTTGAC
The DNA here is from genome assembly GCA_033675265.1 of Actinostola sp. cb2023. Taxonomy (NCBI): domain Eukaryota; kingdom Metazoa; phylum Cnidaria; class Anthozoa; order Actiniaria; family Actinostolidae; genus Actinostola; species Actinostola sp. cb2023. The sequence continues at coordinate 60,077 of JAUJYZ010000730.1, read as the reverse complement.
TAATCAGACTGAAGTGCTGACTGCGATTTGCAAGACGAGATTTATTCACGCTGTTGTATCGCATACATGTCAGCGCGCGTTCGTGTCCTTGCGCGTCGCGACGTCATAGGTAAATTACCAATTACAAAGGTAACCTGCATTGTCGTCATGACAGTATTTTAGGAATCTTCAAAAGCAGTTTCCTTGGGATAAGATTCCAGATGCGAGTATTGTTGTATTTCTGAAGTTTGTTCTCTTGTTGGTGTTTCTGTGTAGGATCTGAAAGACCACTGTCGTAAAGTTGGCAAAGTGACTTATGCAGATGCTCACAAGCACAGAACTGGAGAAGGGTAAGAAGGCATCGCTTACATTTATATAATACTTGTACTAAGGTCTAGAATTAGGATCGTTTGGGGTTGTTATCGTGAAATATATCATTTTGTATTTGGTAACTTATGGCACATGAATGTAAGTTCAAGTTCATTATAATGTTGACAGTCGAGTTCAGTCAGTCTAAAAATGCAGGATGTTCTTCATCATTGTCATTAGACCTCAAGTGTGAGTGGCTTCTAATGTGCATGCACCTCCACAAAGTGAGTTTGCCTAGTTTTTACGCTATGCCGGCCACTGAGAATCAAAGGCTCAGATATACGAAAAGTGCCAAGTGATTGAACGAAGTGCTTGCACGTATTCAATGACTAAGGAAATTTAATCGCTTTAGTCGAACAACTGACACAAGATTGAAATCTAAGCAAAGTCAATGTCTTCAATTCTTTGTACAGCAGTTATTTTTTGTTGTGGTAAGCTTTATAACACGGGTAGATTTGTGCAGCTTCCGTCCAGCCTTTCCAAACTGTTCAGTCCTCTGATAGATTTGTAACCAAGTTCTATTACTTGTACATTGTAGCTCTTACATGTACATAACCAAACCATGTTTTTTTCTCATTTCAGTACTGTTGAATTTACCAGCCAGGCTGACCTTGCCGATGCAATCAGCAAACTTGATGATACAGAACTAGGTGGCAGAAGAATCAGGATCTATGAAGTATGTACAATGTATCACTACTATACTTACCTACTAGTAAAATCGATTTGAAATAACATGTACATAAATCTAGTTATGGAAAGTGGTTGTTTTGAAAAATATTAAATCTGTTTGTTCACTTACAGGAAAAGCGTCGAGATCATCACCGTAGATCAAGGTCTCATTCAAGATCACACTCCAGGTCTCCACGCCGTAGGTCAAGGTTAGTTAGTACATGTAGTAATACTTATTAGAATTGACTTGACATATTTGGATACAGATGTAACGTGTGTGTTCAGTCTCATAGCTAATCTGTTGCAATTTTCATGGTCACACTGCAGTATTGATGGTTGTATAAAATGTTAATTGATGTCAATTTTGCATCCAGGTCTCGCTCACGATCCAGAAGTCGCTCTGCTTCTCCAGCCCACAAGAGAGGTGGTCCTAGCTCAAGATCCAGATCTCGTTCAAGGTCGAGATCTCGCTCGTTCTCCCGTACTCCTGTGAAATCCCATTCCAGATCCCGTTCTCCTGCAACCAAGGAAAATCCTGACGAGGGCTGTGACACAGATTAAACCTGTTTTTTTATGGCTTTGAACTTGCTTACATGTATATTGTCGTATACACCTATTTCAATTATATTAGACCCCCAAAAAGGATGAAAGGTGCGACCCTGAAGATCATGGGGCTATTTGCTGCCATATTCTTCATGAACGTCTTGTACTAAACAAGAACATTGCGGTTAAGCCAATTCAAGTGACATTCAAATTGAGATGGCCAAATTTGTTGTAGAAATGTCTGGGAATTTGGGTAGAAAGACTTGGTAAACAGTATCTCCCATGATCTCTGGGGTCGCACCTTTGTGAGTCGAGGGTGACTAACTTAATTGTATTAGGTGTAGTTTTTTGTTAGTTATTGACTTCGGCCAAGCATTGGAAATGTATAGTTTTATTGTTCACTTTACAAATACTATGTACATCTAGGGATGCCATATTGGCAAACGACATCCATTTATATTGTAATTTTAAATATAATGCTGCCCCTGACCAACGACAGTCGAGCTTTTATTTTCATTATAAATAATGACAATTTATTATTACTGAAAAATAGTTTACTCTAAATTCTACCCTTGCCCAAAAAAATGTCCCCCCCCCCCCCCCCCCCCCCCCCCCCCCCCCCCCCCCCCCCCCTTTTTTTTTTTGTACACTCCCCCCTCCTCCCCTTACTTAATTTGTTAATTTAGTTCTTGAGTTTGCTTTAAGTCCACTATGTTCCTTGTTGGTAGGACGAGCCATTGATATTGTACCATGCACAACTTTGTAACTACTTGTATCACGTATCCTAAACAAAACCACATTCAATTAGAAATAAAGTTACTTGACTTGTCGATAGTACACTCTAATTCCATTGTGTTCTTTTGTATTCATTGGACTAACTAATAGTTTCTGTTTCATGGGTTTAGAGTGATAGACACTAGTCTAATAGTACACAGTAGTACACTTTAATTCCATTGTGTTTTGACTATTCATCACCAACTAATATGAAAAGAAAGGTTAGAGTGTACTGATTTGTATTAGACTACGAGTTCGAGGTTTCTACGAGGCAATAGTTATCCTCGTAGGAAATGAGAACAAGTAGTCTAATTGTTTTAGCATAAACCATCCAGTAGGTAAGTAGAAAATCACACAAACAAGCAACAGACAATAATTTGTCAAGAAACTCCGAAAAATACCTCTACTCGGGGTCTACGAGCTGATAGACCACTAGTAGCGAACCAATCAGATTGCATGATTTGTGATAGACAACTGGATGGTTTATGCTAATAGCCACGAGACTGATCAGTGATAATAATCTTTATTTATATAGCGTTGTCTCTACTAAGAAACCAATAATGCTTAACAATATAGAGATCAGACTCACCTGCAATGCTCGTCCACCTGTTTCAATGGGAAGAAGAAGCGACGCCACCAAACTGATCGAAGACGTCAGAGCATAAGTACCAAGAGCCAATTTCACCGAATGTTTAATTAGCACCTGTAAAAGTAGAGTGCAATTTAGAAAAGCGTGAAATAGTACTAACTTTAAACAGGAGCCCATTACTAGTAATGGGCTCCTGCTTTAAATAATACTAAATAGTGATATTTCTATTGTTTTCCATTGTTTCATTAGTGCTATTTAGTACTAATTAGTTATTTAGTTTTCAAGCTTTTCTAATTTGCACTCTAGTCCAGTTTTTTAATAGTTAGCTGTGAACAGTGCCCATTCTCCCCAATCCTCGCCGGAGGGGAAAGGGGGACTAAGTTATAGAGCCATATTTTCATGACTAAGACCTAGGACTACTCGTTATTCGTGCCACAGGAGACCCGTCAAATGACTTGACTGACCTGAGCAACAAAAGGTGTCAGCATAGCTCCAATACGAGCAAATGCACTACAGCATCCAAGACCTAGTGCTCTGTTGACTGTCGGGTAGACCTATAAAGTAGCAAGAATGGACAAGTTATGTACTGTAACGTTAATTATACGACTACAGCCGGTAGTGTGTGTAACCCCACAAACAACTGAGGAGTCGCATCAGAGTCGGTAGGACGACGGAATCGAAAGGATGGAAAGGCTTCCTTTTTCTTCCGATTGCGATCGCGACTTTGATTCCTGCGATCTAGTGGGAACCAGGAAAACGGGATCGTGAACGCATTCGGAAGGATTAGCCTGTAAACAGGCTCTCCAAGGGGAGGGAAAGGGAGTATTGTATTGTACAATGCTCCTAACGTAGCTTGAGAAAACAGCCGCCTCTCGTCGCGTTCCTCCCACTTCCCTCCTTGAGAGCCGTTATCTTGGCACTAAAGAAGGGCTCGCGTTTTTGTTTCCGTCGTTTCAGTTCTCACTAAATCACGCTAGTGTGACTTGCCCTAAAGAGTCCCTTACCTCTGGTGTATAAACGTAGAATGTCTGGAATGCACCTGATATGAAACCACGAACACCAAATATACATATCGTCATGAATGTTCTACGATACAATTATAAAACGATAAGTTCGTGTCTCGGCTTCTGTGGTATGATGACGCCATCCTTGCACATATTGAATGACGTCATGCTTCAGTTACACACATATGGTGTCCATAATAATGACGTCATCCTTGAACTTGCTAAGACGTCAGCAATGTACATACTGCTGACTTTACCCTGATCTTTTCCCAATTTGCAAAACGTCACCGTCGATAATAATAATGTCAATTTTAACGGTATAAATGACGTCATTGTTGACAAACTGGACGATGTTACGTCAGGAAGGATGAGTATGGAGTCGTCAGTTTTCGTATGAGTGGGAATTAAGTTACCGCACCGTCACCGCGCCTTGCCGTATTCAAAGAGTTTGATTGCATGGATGAGATGCATCTGCACGCTTTATGACTGGTTCCGAAAAGAAGCCATTTAGGTCACGGTACCGTAGGTTTCCCACTCATGATCATGCGATCTATCGCAGTATAACAATCCTTACCTCCCATTACAAAACATCATCAATATGAAAAACACAGCAGTAGCAAAGAACTCGAAGGATGAGTAGATCAGTATAACAATCCTTACCTCCCATTACAAAACATCAGCAATATGAAAAACACAGCAGTAGCAAAGAACTCGAAGGATGAGTAGATCAGTATAACAATCCTTACCTCCCATTACAAAACATCATCAATATGAAAAACACAGCAGTAGCAAAGAACTCAAAGGATGAGTAGATCAGTATAACAATCCTTACCTCCCATTACAAAACATCATCAAAATGAAAAACACAGCAGTAGCAAAGAACTCAAAGGATGAGTAGATCAGTATAACAATCCTTACCTCCCATTACAAAACATCATCAATATGAAAAACACAGCAGTAGCAAAGAACTCAAAGGCAGCGGTTTTCTTTCGTCCGGCGAAGTCAATAATGATCATTGTTAGAATGATACCTGTACAAGAGTAGTATAAACAAACTTAATTTGCATTAAAGAGATATACATCTGTCACGTGAAAACGCAAGTACAAGAACTTGCGTCATGTGAAAACGCAAGCACAAGAACTTGCGTCATGTGAAAACGCAAGCACAAGAACTTGTGTCATGTGGAAACGCAAGCACAAGAACTTGTGTCATGTGAAAACGCAAGCACAAGAACTTGTGTCATGTAAAAACGCAAGCACAAGAACTTGCGTCATGTGAAAACGCAAGCACAAGAACTTGTGTCATGTATGTGAAAACGCAAGCACAAGAACTTGTAAATATTTTATGCTTGCGCTTGTACTTGTGTTTGCGTCAGACCCGTTTCCACATTAAAATAAGGCATCTTAATTATTAATGTTTAATTGTGGCTGCGTTTGAGTCGCTAGTAAACGCCGGGCTTTACTTGCTCGGTTTGCCTTCTGAATCCTGACAGTTATCAGTGCTGTATCAGGACAGTCATATCAATACTGATTTATCTCTACTGAAATACCTGGGAACTCTGCAACTGTGGTCCACATCATATCGGTGTAATCTTCCAGTGATAGTAGTTTACATTTATAACATTCAGCTTTGCCTGCCGAACTTGTCTTATCTAAAACAAGATAAATACGTCAGAAACGAACAACGTAGTCTGTGGGGGACAAGCATAAGCACAACTGATAAATGGATAATTGTAATCCTTGCGCTTATCATTGCGTCAGGCCCGTTTTCACAGTGACATAAGGCCTCTTGCGCTTATGCTTGCGTCAATCTCGTTTTCACAGTGACATAAGGCCTCTTGTGCTTGCGCTTATGCTTGCGCCAAGCCCGTTTTCACAGTGACATAAGGCCTCTTGTTCTTGCGCTTATGCTTGCGTCAGGCCCATTTTCACAGTGACATAAGGCCTCTTGTTCTTGCGCTTATGCTTGTGTCAGGCCCGTTTTCACAGTGACATAAGGCCTCTTGTGCTTGCGCTTATGCTTGCGTCAGGCTCGTTTTCACAGTGACATAAAGCCTCTTGTGCTTGCGCTTATGCTTGCGTCAGGCTCGTTTTCACAGTGACATAAGGCCTCTTGTTCTTGCGCTTATGCTTGCGTCAGGCTCGTTTTCACAGTGACATAAGGCCTCTTGTGCTTATGTTTGCGTCGCTAGTGAAAAACAGCCATCAGTCGCGTTATAGATAGAGTGGTCTGGAGTCATATTCTTGGAATGCACGTTACGTCATAGCCGCCATATTGGTTCTCAAATTCAAAGCATTTCTCATTAGCTTTTCTTGTTGGTTCATCCAACATGGCGGCTGCATCTTTGTTATTTATTTCTCAAGGGATTTTCGGTCACATGGTATACACCAAGAAGAAGAATCATCAACGCCATCATCATCATCATCATCAATATCATCATCATCATCAACATCATCATCAACATCATCATCATCACTATCGTCATCATCAACATCATCATCATCATCATCAATATCATCATCAATATCATCAACATCATCATCATCATCATCATCAATATCATCATCATCAATATCATCATCATCAATATCATCATCATCAATATCATCATCATCATCATCATCATCATCATCATCATCATCATCATCATCACTATGTAGGAGATGGCGTGATACTTACCACATTGACCAGTTTCTCCAAAGCTTTGGTAGAGTTCTGTTGTCGTCAGGACTATCCCATAATATGTAAAAGCTAAATTAAACCTGTTGAAATGACAGTTCAACAAATAAACACAGTCACAAAGACCGACACTGAATAGCATTTTACCTAAAGATATCTAACAGTGATAAACCAGTAAATATCAACAAAACGAACAGGTCAATATATACCCAAAAACAGAGAGACAGACAGACAAACAGACAGACAGACAGACAAACAGACAGACAGACAGACAAACATACAACCAAGCAAACAGACAGACAGACAGACAGACAGCCAAACACATAGAGAAATAAACAGACAACCAAGCAAACAAACAGACAGACAGACAGACATTTAAACAAACAAATAAGTGCCAAACATTAGACCATTCCAGGCGTATACTTACCAAATAATCCACAATAAACCAGTGGTTTTCCACTGACCATTCGAAAACAAATCTCCAAATCGCCCTCTTGGTTTGTGCTGTAAATAAACACAGGAATGTGAGCAATATTTCTCGTGTTGGTGTTGAACTCAATCAATCAACCGAGCCACAGGAAGCCCAACGATTTTTTGTTTAAAAACAACAACAACAAAAGATAAGGAAGCCCGAGGAAACCCAGTCTTGGTTGTTCCGCGCGCTGCAACACAGCAAACGGATTTGCACATCATTTTAATCATATGGAACATTAGCCTTAGAACAAATAGATATGGGCTGCTTGTGTCCGAGCAAGTAAGCGGGAGGCCTGAGAACAGGCGTGTACTGAAGTCGGTTACGTCAGAAAAAACTCGACCTAGTCCCCCGGCCGTGTGTGACGCTAGCTCCACCACAGACAGACAGTTTTAAGAGTTTTTCGAACTATAAAAAGCCAGAGAAAACACATATCTATTCTCGCCTTACCTGCACAGCATCAATGAGTTGTCCTGGAGGCAGCTCCTTATTGTTTAACTTGGCCATTGAGTTAAGAACCTCGATCGCTTTGTCGCGTTCCCCAGCAGCTAAGTAGAACCGACAGGATTCTGGTAACCACTGCAATACCACACAAAAAGGAATCAAGTGAATTCTTTTTTAGTTAATATACACAGCTTGAATATACACAGCTTGCTTTTCAAAGCCAGTTGCCTGAAATCATTCAAAGCCAGTGGTGGTGGAGGTGATGGCGGCGGTGGTTGTGGTGGTGGTGGTGGTAGTGGTGGATGTGGTAGTGGTGCCAGTAAATGTAGTGGTGGTGGGTGTGTGTTGGCGAGGTGTACCTTGATCATCATGAGAAATATTAGCAATGGGAGACATAATATTGCCAGAAGCCACCGCCAGCCTAGGGTTGGCATGACGAGCATTGCTACGGCAACGGTAAACGTCGATCCTATCGCCCAGAATATCTGAAAAAAGAAATTACAAATGACGTTATAAAATGAATACAGTCATATAATAAAAGACAATTGCCATTCTGAAAATCGCCTGCACAGTAACAATACATGTACCTCTAGCTGCACGATTCTGTAAGAATCTACTCCACCGCAGGAATCCCATCAAAAAGACGCGCGCATACACTGATCTTTTCATTTATAATTTTTATCAATAGTTTTAGAAGACATAGTTGGGCTCCCTGTGTCACAGACAGACGTTGAATACTGGTCTGGTACTTACAGCTAAAGATAATATAGATATTGCTCTAGACTTCAGAGGTAAGAACTCTGAAAGTAAAGTGGTCCTGTCGAGAGAGGAAAATCCATGAGTAACGCACTGTACTTATTTATTTTGCTTCTTATTTATTTTATTTTGGGGGGGGGAGGGATGGGGGGAGGGGGGGTTTTTATGGGGGGGGGGGGGGGGAAGGAAGACTTACGCTTGTGGTGCTCCACCAATGCCAAAACCAACAAGACACCGCAGTGCAATAATCCAGTAATAATGAGGCGAGAATGCACTGAGAAATCCAAAGTAGAAAATCCAAAATGCAGAGAGAGTTACAGTCTGTAATGATAATTATAATAATTAATGGATGGCTGAGAATAATAGAGAGAGAAATAAATGAACAGACGGATGGATGAGGGAATGACTGAATGGACCGAGGGAGGAATGGAGGGATAGTGGATGGTTGATTGGATGGGTCAATAGATTGATGGATGGATGGATGGATGGATTGTTAGATGGATGGTTGGATGGATAGAAGGTGTACTTATGTGTATTAGAGTCGTTTTCGTATGAGGTGGGAAACCTACGGCACGGAATTACGGTCACGGTACGGAATCGAAGACATTGTATTCAACCAATCACAGCGCGCAAAATCATCGCTCAACCAATCAGAATGCTTGGATACGACATGATGATGGCGCGATACGGTCACGGTACGGCACGAACCGTACCGTAACTACTTCCCACTCATACGAAAACGACTCTGTGTATTAAGTGACATAAGTACACCATCTTAGAGGGATTGCTTTGATATAGATGCTTTGATATAGATGGTTGATATAGATGGACAGATGGATGGACAGATGGATGGACAGATGGATGGACAGATGGATGGATGGATGGATGGACAGGTGGATGGATGGATGGATGGACAGACGGATGGATGGATGGATGGATGGACAGACGGATGGATGGACAGGTGGATGGATGGATGGATGGACAGACGGATGGATGGATGGATGGATGGACAGACGGATGGATGGGATGGATGGATGGATGGATGGATGGATGGATGGATGGATGGATGGATGGATGGATGGATGGATGGATGGATGGATGGATGGATGGATGGATGGATGGATGGATGGATGGATGGATGGATGGATGGAAGACGGATGGATCAGTGGACAGACGGATGGATGGACAGACGGATGGATGGATAGATGGATGGACGGACAGACGGAATAGGAACTGAATCAATGATTAATTGAATTATCTGAATCAACAATTACTTACAAGTTTTCTTCCTAACGAGTCGGCTATCCAGCCCCAGAATGACGATCCCAGCATCATCCCAATAAACACAACCTATCGATACAAATAAATCACATATTACTTTTAATATCATTACAATAGTTTATTATCATGATTAAAACAATAAAAACATCGTCCCAAGTTTCGACTGCTTTAACAAACTGCACGTTTTTCTTTCTAGTATCGCTATTTTTTTATTTTTTTATTTTTTATTAAATCAAAAACAAAACAATAATTATTTATACACATATAGCTATTTACAATTTATACATTAATTTTTATCACCTTGTACCTACATTTAGTTATTCAAAGGGTTATAGTACTTTTGAAATAAAAAAATAGAACTTTTTGATCAAAAACAACTAACAATAAACTAACAGGAACCAAAGATAAGCGAAAGTCCAGCGATCACTGTTACAAAACAAAGCTTCGTATTATTCATTACGACAATGTTATACCTGTATTAAACCAAAACAAATATTTAATCCTTCCACATCAAATATTTTCATCTATCGGCGTCAAATCATCGACTAGCTGGTTGTTGATTTTCTGAACGAGAAAATCTCAAACACGCCCTAGTCTCTCTCGATCGCGGTGAGGGAGTTGAGAAAACTCTGATCGAGTTGGTGGATCGTTTTCGTAGGCTAACATTAACAAACATATTTTATTATTATTTATTATTATTATTATTTGTTATTACGTACCGTTGTAATGAACGCTTCTTCCACGGAATTCAAATGCCATATACATCGAATTGTAGGGGCTAATATCGACAATAACATCATCTCCAGCGCATCAGCTATCTGTACCAATAACACGCTCACATAAGAACTGTTATCGTAAATATATCATCCATAACTCTATAATCAAACGTGCATAATTATTATACACAAACCCACCACAAAAAATCCGACGATTCCTATAAGTTTAGCTTGGAATTTTCCAAATCCAATTTTCTCAACTGCGTCCGAGACATCGTACGAATCTCTGACACCTGGGAGCAAAATAGTTTCAATCACAATATGTTTCAATAGATATAATAAAATTATAACAAAAAAATATATAATTCAGACAGTTACGGTATGTAAATCTTTGAAACTCTAAAAATATACCACAATATTTGCTGTCAGATTCGCGATTTTATAACCCCTTCAAATATTGTCGACATGCATGTAGCGAGCATTTCAAGAGAAAGCGACGGATGAATAGCTCTGCCGGTTTCATTGTTCCTTGTTGTGTTGTCAAAAATAAAAATTCAGTTGGGTTATAACTCATCTTTAATAATTTCACCTCCTTCGCTGTTAAGTTCGACTTCTTCGCGATTTTCTCGCTCACAACTCGGTCCTTCATCGGTATCTTGTACTAACGGCTGCAATTCTCTGTCATTTGGTTCTCTCTCTCGCTGACTACGAGATAGTAGCTTCGCTAGACTTGTGTCCTTATTAGAAAGTCTTGAGAAACCAACGGATAGTTCTTCGCCGTCTTCACTGTCCGACATTTTGAATGATCAGTGAGTTTGGCGATTTTTTTTTGTCGTGTTTTTGAGTTTTTAAATTAACAATCGAGATCAGACCGAATGTGATGCAGTCTTAAAAGATGAACGGCCGCGATACGAACGTATTGTCACTCAAAAATGAATGTCATTTCCCACAATGCAACAGTTTCAAAATAGATGACGACATGATTGAAATAAATAAAGTTGTGATGATTAGAATAATATGATAATTAATATGATAACGATGACACTGGCAATGTTATATAGCAAAGGTAGTAATAATAATAATAATATTAAAGAAAATGAAATTCTAATAAATTACAATAAATTATAATAATACTGAATAATAATTATAAACTACTAATCATCGTATAAGGATATTAATGATAATAATATAGCAATAACAATGGAGGGTTGTTTTGATGCTTTGTATAGATATATCAGCTTTGTTCTACACAGTCAGTAATAATAATCATAATAAAAACTACTGGATTGAATGACTTGCATGTGAAATCATGCGATATCGCTGTGGTACATGTACATGCGATTCGTTTGCTGATGGCAGTATACGTACCGGTCAGGAGTGAATAGTATCAGTATCAATTCAGCATAAAGTTTTTCCATTTTGTAGCATAAAAAAATTACACGTTCGCGGCTCAATTTCACTTCAACCTCATAACACGCAAACGTTTCATGTGGGTAATCAAGAGAGAAAAATCCGAGGGATTTAAAAAATGTATTTTGAATCGTAAAAGTGTACGTTTTACCCCAAAATGCTCACTAACTGCACTTTTCGCACTTATATAACGACGAATTGTCTTTCGTACTTGCTGCTATTGGTTAATTAATTGTATCTTCTTTCAACATCCCGTATACCTTTATCATATGCAGGAATAACTTTGTATTCGGGTTTTCTTTCGAACGTCTCGTCGTATTCATTCACGCAATACAAGCAGATTTTCTTGCAAGCCCGTTTTATTTTCTCAACCACCTCCATCTTAATTTGATAAACACTTTGATAGAGTTTTTGGTGGCCTTGGAATTCCGACGATATATACTCGCTGACGAGGTCTCTAGTTCCTCTTCTCCGTTCAACTTCATGTGCTGAATGATGTACTGTTCATTTGAAACTCCCACCGACTGCCCAGCGACAAAGCCGAACGCACGTTTCTTTCGTGTTGTTTTTTCGCTCTTTGAAAGACAGAGATTTCACGTGCAGGTTTTGGAATGAGTTTAATCCAAAGTTTATACACGTCTCAGCATGGTGTCACAGTAAAACGCATGAAAGCGAAACCTCGTCACTGTTCAGTATATTGAATGACTGTGGGGTTGAATGAAATATTTCGGTTCGAAAGAATAAATTATGACAGGAAAATGTAAAATTAAACCACTTTGGTAAACCATGTATTATGTTTTTGTTTTTTATATATTTGTTTTTGTTCACGTTCACTTTTTAGCGAGTTTTGTAGCTCCTAGGTGATACGTGTTTAAATAAAGTATTATTATTATTATTATTATTATTATTATTATTATTATTATTATTATTATTATTATTATTATTATTATTATTATTATTTATTATTATTATTATTATTATTATTTTTATTCTTCTTGTACCAGTTTCACTTGATAATGATGTCTGCGACATCGAAACGTCGTATAGCGTTGATTTTTCTATTTCTATTGAAAACCATAAGCCAAACAACTATTATTATTATTATTATTATTATTATTATTATTATTATTATTATTATTATTATTATTATTATTATTATTATTATTATTATTATTATTATTATTATTATTATTATTATTATTATTATTATTATTATTATTATTATTATTATTATTATTAAAAACATTGTGGTCAGGTTCTGTTTTTCCCAGAGTGGCCATCTGGGTAGTTTACAAAATATAAAACGATGTTAAAAAGATTTAATTTCACTTGAATTGTACATCTATGCATACACATGATATACACCTAATCAGTCAATAGTCCATTTCCGAGTTCCTTTTATCTCTGTTTCAAAACGAGTCTACGTGCGAAACCTTTCATATGAAAATTAGTTTTATTTACATGAAAAAGGAAAACTAATTTTCATATGAAAGGTTTCGCACGTAGACTCGTTTTGAAACAGAGATAAAAGGAACTCGGAAATGGCCTATTAAGTTAGCGGCCCTGGACTCACAAAGGTGCAACCCCAGCTAAGAATCATGGAAGATACTGTTTACCAAGTCTTTCTACCCAAATTCCCTGACATTGCGGCAAAAAAAATCGGCCACTGATCTCATTTTGAATGTCACTTGAATTTGCTTCACCGCAATGTTCTTGTTTAGTACAAGACGTTCATAGAATATGGCTGCAAATAAAAAAAAAACCGTGATCCTTCAGGGTCGTGCGCACCTTTCACCACTGTTTGAGGACTAATATAATTTCAAAAATCGTTGTCGCAGCCGAAGCAACAGTCAACACTCCAAGACTGCAAAGGATTTCGGTAATTTTTCTTGTAATTAATTTATTCAGTTGTGGTCATTGTAGTTTTTCAGCTCATTAACTGTTTGAAAGCGTGTTTTTTTTTATGCCTGCTCTTGTTCAACGGGTTAAGTACCCGCAACAGCACGTTTGTAGTACTAGTACTTTCCAAAATATTCGGTTTGATACCTGAGCTACCACTGATCAGCTTGCCATAATAACATCTGTTGCTTCGGCTGCTTCGGCTGCGACAACGATTTTTGAAATAGGTGTATATTTAGTCATTGGATTCAGAGGAACCCGTCAGTACATGAGTTTCAGGAGCCTTAAGTCAAAAGATCAAGAAATACTTATTACTAGAATATCATAAGCTGCTTAAATTTTACAAAGTCTTCATATTTACTGAAGTTATACTTAAAGTTTACCTTTTTTTCCTTCGTCATTTAATTTAACTTCACTTTTCGTCAGTGCATCTTCAACGACATTTTGAAGTTCCCTCGCCTTGATGTGTTCCTCATCTTCCGGCTCTAATTTGGTATAGTTCTTCTTCGGCGTCTTCGCCAGAAACCATTCTAAAGCCATTGTAATCAAACGATAAATTCAAAACGGTCCGTCTATATGGTCGTTCTGCAGGTTGTTCACAGTTTTAACTGTTAAAACGGTGTAGAAACAATCGGATGTCGGCGGGAAATGTGCAGTCCATTTTCTGTCAGCCCCTCATCGCGAGGCTTGCGGCTTGTCAAAATAAGACCAAACAAAACGCGGGTTTCATACCCTGGTCAATGTCAGACTATAAACAGAATTAACTGTATCATGGTAAACAATTTAAGATTGCTCAGAAAGAAACAAACCACATTACGTTATTGAATCTTGGTCTAAATATGTGAAATTATTTTCTCTCGTTTCTTATGTAGTTTTTGCGTTTGTTTATTTATTGATTTTAGAATTACCCGTTCCAACGTCACATAACAACTGGTGTTACTTTGTCTTTCAGAAACATGTTTCTGTTTCAAAGTGCGAAAACCTTACGTAAACTGATCCTTCACTGATTTATGATATTGAAATAAACGGTTATTGTATTCATCGGTAAATTAAAGTATGTTTCTCTTCGGTGCCAAGAATTCTCGTCCAAGTAGAAGGCGCGGCTTTGAACGCTATACTTTTCAGGTTTCAGCCGGGACTCAGCCAAAACAAGTGAAACTGAAGGAGTACAATTCCACTCTGAAACTAAAACAAAGTTATGATTGACCAGACAGCTTTGGCCACGGAAACAAACAATTCCATACTGGACCTGAATCTGGAATTAGAGCGCCAAAAACCAATAGCATGGACGGAATACTTTTTGTACAATGCTAAATCAGCTTTTAGCAAAGAGTTCAAGTTATTTGTGATGGTTCTTGACCGATAAAATTAAAGTGTTAGCGAGTTTTCCATGAGTCAATACAGTGGCGGATCCAGGATTTTAAAAAGCGGGGTTCCAGAAACGCACTTCCTGCATTTTAAGGACAAACCATAATTTCCATTTCATTCTACTCAGCGTAAAGAACATGATCGGCTTCACAAAGTGTGTTTCCATGGAACCCATGGAACCCATGGAACCACCCCTGGATCCGCCACTGCAATAGTCAATGAGGCGCATAGCGACGAGTTGACTATTTGACCCATATAGAACACGAGAACGAGTAGTGACGTTAGCCAATCAGATTGCATGTTCGTAATACGAGTATGCCGCTAGTTAGTCGGTTTCTACTAATATCGGTTAATGTTTTACCCTGAAATACCTCAATTTTTTCATTTAAAAAGAGCATGAAACTGACTTTAAAAAAGTTAAAACTTAGGCAGACATTTTACTTTGTTTGTAATAGTTTGTGCTTGGTTTAATAAAACTGTCAAATAGGACCTAGTTTTTGCCGACTTTGGCGGATCATATACTACGCGATGAATCAATCTGCTCTTAATCCAAAATTTCACTCGAAACCTAACGATTGCCATGCTACCCTATGCTAAAAATAAAAACACACTGACCTAATTCTATATCAGAGAACTATGACAATTTGTTTTCAGTAAAGTGATCATTACATATGCATATATATATATAGCCTGCTGTATAAATATACTGACTGAATGTAAACACTTGCGAGGAATAGCATTGCTGCTTAACTTCATCCTTCATCTGTTAAATCCTTTATTCCTAAGAATTTTGATGGACTTTACTGATGGTATAAATGTCCGGTGTAAACTGACCCCTTTTCCCTCTTTCCCGGCCAGGCACTCAATCTCAATTTTAAACCCAATCTAGCTACCACAAGCGTTGGATCGACCGAAACACTCCTAAAATATGAAACTAAAATGTGAACAAAAATGGTTAAAAAGTCAATTCTGAAAATATATGAGTACAGACAGACTCAATTGTAATGTTTCATTCGGTTTTTTTCTGGATGGTACGCTTCAATATCCTGTATTTTTCCCCAAAATACAATCTCCGGGCTTCAAATGATCACCAAACATATTCAAAAAAGACCTTGACACACACTCCTACCTTCTCCATTCCGCTGTTCTTCGGTCGCTTTTCGGCCGAAAATTCCACGTAAACGAGGCAAACGCTTGGACAACATTTAAACTAGTTTTAGACTCTGCGGAACGTCTTCCTAAAATCACTAGTTGTTCATAGTTCATCATCAAATACCCTATCTGAAAGGTTTTAAATTATGATGTGTTGCTGTGGCAACTCTATGTCTTCGGAAAAATGCTTTTCTGTGATTGTAAATTTTGTATCTCTTGACATGCTTTACATTATTCTTTACCTAATTTAAAATAACGTTCCCACCGACTAGATGTGAATTAGAGGGTTGATAGTCTTGCACTAAAGAAACAGCCGGAGGTTTTTGCTGTCGGAGGTCGGAAATGATTTCATTGCTACTGGCGCGTTTCTGTAGTAGTTTATTCTTCATTCCGGATGACATCGCCACGCGAACATTCAAATGGCTTTTTGCTCTGTCTTCAACAAAAACCGCATGTCACCACGTACTGCAGGGCCATTTTTCTAACTGCAATTAAGGAAAAAAGGATTTGTATCTTGAAATTTTGAGATCTAATCTGTATGAACTTGTGGGTGTTTCTTGGCGTTGCAGTCTGCATTGTATTCTTGGTTAGGTTTCTTTGTATGCAGGGTATTGTTTTGTTTCAAGTTCATTCTTCTCGTCCTCAGTTTGTGTTCATTGTCTAACGTCATCTGGTGTTCTGCAACACCAAGAAACCTCCGAACTTGTTGACAGTGAAGGGTATATCTAGATAATGAAATTCATTACCTATATCATTATGAGAGATTAACTAACTATCGACTATGTTCTAAACTAATGAATGTTTTATTTGAATAGATGGATATGTTAATTTTCAGTTTAACGACCTTTTCGATTCTCTTGCGTTTGGCTGTAATGCAATGGAGCTCGAACCCCTAGGCTTAGTTAAGCTGCGGCTTTGTTGAAAATTTGCTGTTTTGACCCATTGATTCGAGTCGTTCGTAGACTGGGGAGAAGGGAGGGGAGGGGAAGAGGACAGGAAACGCGACTTAGGCCCTGGGGACGAGATTGAATCTGGGTAGTTAATACATGCGCGGATTGCAGCACGGTGCGGCACAACTAGTACGCATTCTGAACCCACTAGAAGGATGTCTTCAGAGTGAGGTGCGATATTGCGGAAAAATTATGCAAGCTCAGTCAATTTATGTTAGAAAACGACGAACGAAGTTGGGTGAATTTCCTTAATTATAAAGACCCTTAATTTGCATACTGTTTCTGCAACACCGCACATGTAGCTGCACAAAAGTCCTGGCTATTGTTCTACTGTCGTTCTATATGTTTGTTTTTACATTAAAAAACAATAGCCAGGACCACCGAATAGCGTAAAGACACTACTCGGTGGGGGGGGGGGGGGGGGGGGGGGGGGGGGACACGGAGAAAGCAGGGGGGGGGGGGGGGGGGGGGGGGTACTCGGCCATCAAAAACCTTACCCTATCCCAGACCTAAAAACGGAAAT
>JAUJYZ010000730.1:0-35000 GCA_033675265.1 Actinostola sp. cb2023 | reverse complement strand
GCAAGAAGTACTTGGCAATAAGGGGTGGAAAATTGACTGGAGTCAATTCATACTCGGATGATTGTGTCTGGATTCTCGAGTAAACCTATACCTAAGACCTCTGTACTGAGATCATTACTGATTGTGTGCAGGTAACTAACTACTCTAGATTGTGTCTGGATTCTCGAGTAAACCTATACCTAAGACCTCTGTAGATCATTACTGATTGTGTGCAGGTAACTAACTACTCTAGATTGTGTCTGGATTCTCGAGTAAACCTATACCTAAGACCTCTGTAGATCATTACTGATTGTGTGCAGGTAACTAACTACTCTAATAAAGTTGTTGACTATACCTAAGACCTCTGTAATTCATTACTGATTGTGTGCAGGTAACTAACTACTCTAATAAAGTTGTTGACTATACCTAAGACCTTTGTAGATCATTACTGATTGTGTGCAGGTAACTAACTACTCTAATAAAGTTGTTGACTATACCTAAGACCTCTGTAGATCATTACTGATTGTGTGCAGGTAACTAACTACTCTAATAAAGTTATTGACTATACCTAAGACCTCTGTAGATCATTACTGCATGTGTGCAGATAACTAAAAACTCTAATAAAGTTGTTGATAACAGACTCGATAGACAAAGTTATATAACTAAATATATTTGTCTGGGGTGGGGTAGGGTAGGGTAGGGTAGGGTAGGGTAGGGTAGGGTAGGGTAGGGTAGGGTAGGGTGGGGTGGGGTGGACTCGAGTTGAGTGAATTGGGGTAGGGTGAGGTGGACGGCGGTAGGGTGGGAAGGAGTGTGGTAGGGTGGGATGGAGTGGGATAGGGTGGGATGAAGTGGGGTAGGGTGGGTGTGGACTCTAGTGGCGTAGGGTGAGGTGGAGTCGAGTGTGGTAGGGTAGGGTAGGGTGGGGTGGAGTGGGGTAGGGTGGGGTGGTTGGGGTGGAGTGGAGTGGGGGTAGGGTGGGATGGAGTGGGGTAGGATGGGGTGGAGTCGAGTGGGGTAGGATGGGGTGGGGTAGGGTGGAGTGGGGTGGAGTCGAGTGGGGTAGGGTGGAGTCGAGTGGGGTAGGGTAAGGTGGAGTGGACTCGAGTGGGGTGGGGTGGAGTGGGGTAGGATGAGGTGGAGTGGGGTAGGATGGGATGGAGTGGAGTATGATGGGGTGGAGTGGAGTAGGGTGGGGTGGATTCGAGTGGGGTAGGGTAGGGTGGGGGTGGAGTAGGGTGGGCTGGAGTGGGATAGGATGGGGTGGAGTCGAGTGGGGTAGGGTGGGGTGGGATGGAATGAGGTAAGATGAGGTGGAGTGGGGTAGGGTGGAATTAGAGAAGCTGGAATTTATCGCAAGAGCGCTAAAAAATAACAACAAACCCTTTGGAGGAGGCATCCAGTTAATTCTGTGTGGCGACTTTTACCAGCTTAAACCTGTTGTTATTCCTACTAGTACTAGTGAAGGCAAAGAAATTAACGACGTCGAAGACGTGTTTTGCTTTTCGAGTCCATTGTGGGATCAGTGTGTGGATGTAAATGTGTTCCGGCTTCTCCTCGATTCATCGACAGTCCCAACTTGAACCTATTTGTATTTTAAATGATTTCCGATCTGGCAAACTTTCAAACTTTTCTATTGAATTTCATCCAACATAACTTTAACCGTCCCTTACGCTGCAATCCTTTTGATGTTGTTCGTACGTTTATTTTCACACGTAGCAGATGCTTCTGAAGCAAACGACAAAGTCTTTGAACTTCTTCCAGGTGAATCGCAAAGTTTTATTTCGAGAGATAGTGGTGAAATAGTGGTGAAGTTAGCTGCCTTAAATCATGGACAGTCAAAAAAACTATGCTTTTGAAAGTCAATGGTAAGGGTTGTACTACTGAGAAATTTAACAAAAGAGTTGGTCAATACCGTCGGTTACAGCTAATTCAGAAAACGTTGTCGACGATCGACTTCAAGCCTACGAGACTAGACCGAAAGGGAGTATGGGTAAAAATCAATGAGTCTATAAATACACTATCAAAAAGGAACGTCTCTCACGGAATATGAATCATATCTGCTTCTGTTTCCTTGTTTTAAAACGCGGGGGACTCCCTTCCCCTCCCCCTCCCCCTCCCCCTCCCCCTCCCCTTGGAGAGCCTGTTCACAGGCTAATAAACCCTTTCACGGTTTTTCGCCGCCATTTTGAATTGGGGCAAACTTGGCAAAATTTATAGAAATCTGGATCACTTTGACTTGCCGTAACTCGATTTTTGCTCGATTTTGTTGGATTTTCAAAATTTAAACTTCAATAATCAGCAGGCACGTATATCAGTTGTCGGACTGAAAATAAGACCAATGTAGGTGTTTTAACTACCTTTTACGATTTCAATCTTCTTTTCACGAATGGATCTAAAATTTCGAGCTAATTTGCATAACGTTTTATTTTGAAAACAAAAATCGTTTTTTTCTCGATTTGTAGCCTTCCGATACCCATCATGTTATATGACGTAAATAACAAAGATCCAACGAAATCGAGCGGAGTTATGAGTGATCCAGATTTCTATTAATTTTGCAGAGAGTGCCCCAATTCAAAATGGCGGCGAAAAACCGAGAAAGGGCTTATTATCATACGAAAGTTGATACGAACAAAATTTTAACGTGATCCCTTGGTTCGTCGAGTAAAAACAGACAATGCAGCTCGCAGCGGCGTGAAACAAACTTATTGTGATGCAAATCTCACAGAAACTAGCTGCACGAAGAGGAGGCTTCAGTGAAGTGTTGAGGTCGGTACGCTGCCGAGAGAACCCTAGTGTTATAGGTCCATAATTTGTACAATAATATTTATCTCTACTACCAAACTAGTGTAAATATTCGAAGCTGTAAGACTTTGAATTCTCAGTTAAGGTGAGTGTCATTAAATAAGCTTGGTTAGTAATTTATCGAAATGTTAGTGTAATTGAAAGCGGGTTTTATGGTTAAATGAATTGTAAATCAGTCTTGTTTAGAGAGATAGTTTCGCTCGCATGCTTTGGTCGAGTCAATTTGCAGTTAAAAACGCTGAAATTTGAAAAATTAAATAAGTGTATAGACAGCAATAAACTGGTGTAGCTTTTATACATTTATACATTTCTACATTTTATATATTTTAAAATTCCTTTTTCCTTTTGTAAATAGTTGCGCAATTCAGTCACTACTGCTATGTAACTTTTTTAATAAACGATCGATCTATCTATCTAGCTTTGCTGGTGTTTTAGTAATATCGTGACGTTCCTCATTTACTGATTGAACGACTGGCAGCACACCTACAACCGTCGTTCGCCAACGACAAACAGGAGTTTTTGCATGATAGAGTACCGAAGTGTGACGATCCCCGATTTCGACGTTACGATCCTGTTTTCAGAAACGTTGTCCTGTTTGAAATAGTAAAATGTAAAAAGGATTGTCTGTGATAGAAGAACCTTAGCAAATACAGTTCTATTTCAGAGGTCCTATGAATATGTCTTCGACATGGCTGTTTATGACAAGTTACTGCATTCATTTCTGCTTGAGTAATCTGCTTCAGTTGTGTTTTATGTTAATATAACGATAATTATTCCTTTTTTCTGATATTTTACTATTTACTATTTCACATAGGACAACGTTTCTAAAAACAGTTGTATATGTAAATATATAAATCTTTTAGGTAGATTGACTGAATGTAATATAATATATGGAGTATTTTGAATCAGATTCCAACTATTTAAACAATAAATGTATAAATGTATAAAATTCATCAGATTTGAACTGATCAATTCATCGTGATCAATCAATCAATCAACCAATTAAACAATCAATCAATCAATCAATCAACTACTTTTATTCACGTGTCAAGACTTCTAGCTTGACACGATCGAGTGACATACCATAATCGCGGCCACTCAACAATAATACAACTACAATAGACCAAATGCAATAATGGCGTCCAATTTCAATTGCCATTGTTCTGGACTGACTAGCCTCGTGTTCATGTGGAAACATAAAAGCATTTTCACCTGAACGAGAGGCTAGACAGTCCAGAACAATGGCAATTGAAATTGGACGCCATTATGGCATTCGGTATATAATAATAAATAAATAAATATTGATTAAGTTCGAAATCGGATTCATTCCCAGCCTCCCTCACTTGCCAGACTTTTCGATTACGTCAGCATGCCTAATCACGTGATGTTGTCCTACCAATGGGACCAGCAAGCATTGGTAGAGAAGGTATACAATACAATGCAAGCACAAGGAATACGAGCATGGATGGATATCAAGGGAGGTGTGAAAGGCAATATCAACGAAAGGTACATAAGTACGATTGAGAAACGCTTTTATATTTGTGCCCGCCAGGGTGATTTTTTTGGTTGTTGTGGTGGTGATGGTGTTGTTGTTGTTGCTGCTGCTGAATTGTTGTTGGTGGTGGTAGTGTTGTTGTTGTTGTTGTTGTATATAATATATATTGTGTTGTTGTTGGTGGTGATGGTGATGGTGTTGTTGTTGTTGGTGTTGGTGTTGTTGTTGTTGGTAGTGGTGGTGGTGTTAGTGGTGGTGGTGGTGTTGTTGTTGGTGTTGGTGTTGTTAGTGGTGGTGGTGGTGTTGTTGCTGCTGCTGAATTGTTGTTGTTGTTGTTGGGTGATTTTGTGGTTGTTGCTGTTGTTGTTGTTGTTAGTGGTGGTGGTAGTGTTGTTGTTGTTGTTGATGGTGGTGGTGTTATTGTTGGTGGTGGGTTGTGTTGTTAGTGGTGGTGGTGTTGTTGTTGTTGCTGCTGCTGAATTGTTGTTGTTTTTGGTGGTGTTGTTATTGTTGGTGGTGGTGGTGTTTTTGGTGGTGGTGGTGTTGTTGTTGGTGGTGTTGTTGTTGTTGGTGGTGTTGTTTTTTGCTGGTGGTGTTGTTATTGATGGTGGTGGTGGTGTTAGTGGTGGTGGTGGTGGTGGTGTTGCTGCTGCTGAATTGTTGTTGTTGTTGTTGGTGGTGGTGTTGTTAGTGGTGATGGTGGTGTTGTTAGTGGTGGTGGCGGTGGCGGTGTTGTTGCTGCTGCTGAATTGTTGTTGTTCTTGTGGTGGTGTTGTTTTTGGTGGTGGTGGTGTTGTTGTTGTTGTTGGTGGTGGTGTTGTTGCTGCTGCTGAATTGTTTTTGTTCTTGTGGTGGTGTTGTTGTTTTTGGTGGTGTTGTTGTTGTTGTTGTTGTTGTTGTTGTTGGTGGTGGTGGTGGCGTTGTTGTTGCTGCTGCTGCTGAATTGTTGTTTTTGGTGGTGGTGGTGTTGTTGTTGGTGGTGGTGGTGTTGTTGGTGGTGGTGGTGTTGCGGTTGTTGTTACGGTTGATGGTGCAATCAGTTGTGCTGGTGTTTGGTCCGTTGTAGTTGTGAGTGATTGTAGTAGTAATAGTAGTTTCAAGATACATGTATAAGTTATGGCTGAATTATTCAAATGTGTTCAAGTTCTCTGTTAGTTCCCCGGTCCTTGTTTATGTATTATATATTTAATCTACAGTATGGCAGAGGGCGTGGACAGCGCTGGTGTTGTTTGCTGTTTCATGACGCAGAAATATTCGGTATGAAGTCTCAGTTGTGGTGTTAGCTAATGCTTGTTTGCACGTGACGTCATGGCGGCCATGTTGGTTCCCGATAACAAAGCATTCCTCACCAGCTCCTCTTGTTTGTACCACCAACATGGCCTCTGCGTCTTTGTACTTTAAATCTCCAGGGATCGACTGCAAACCAGCAATAACGAA
This sequence comes from Actinostola sp. cb2023, assembly GCA_033675265.1. Lineage (NCBI taxonomy): Eukaryota > Metazoa > Cnidaria > Anthozoa > Actiniaria > Actinostolidae > Actinostola > Actinostola sp. cb2023. Next base: position 29,284 of record JAUJYZ010000730.1, on the reverse strand, counting down.
TCAGTCAAATTCATATCGTAATGAATCATGAGAGGGTAACAAATTAATCAGTTGAAGCGCGACCTCCAATAATCCAACATGTCGCTTATAAAAAAATACTTGCAGCTAGGGGGAGAGGGGTAAGTAAGAAAAAGGTCCTGGGGAAAACTCAGGGACGGTAAACGATTGAGCGATTCAGTGATTCCTCATTCTCTTTTCCCCCCAATCCTCAACAATCCTCCCCCCCCCCCCCCCCCCCCCCCCCCGATCCCCAACACCTCTTTTGAAGTAACACAGGAAGCCCAATCCCAATGTTTCGACGACAAGTAGATAACTCTGATATGATTTTTTTTCTATTTTCTTCGGCACAGGATTCAAAGAATTGCAAGAAAGAACTGAACTACGCGGATGCTCAAGATGTCCCCATTGTCCCTGTAATGTGTGAACAGGGATTCAAAGCTAAAGGATGGCTGGGGGTCGTTACGGCTGGACTGCTGTGGATAAACTTTAGGTATGAAGACAATTTGGACTGACGGACTACCGGTCCAACGGACTGACGGACTGACGGTCCAACGGACTGACGGACTGACGGACTGACGGACTGACGGTCCAACGGACTGACGGACTGACGGACTGACGGACTGACGGACTGACGGACTGACGGACTGACGGACTGACGGACTGACGGACTGACGGACTGACGGACTGACGGACTGACGGACTGACGGACTGACGGACTGACGGACTGACGGACTGACGGACTGACGGACTGACGGACTGACGGACTGACGGACTGACGGACTGACGGACTGACGGACTGACGGACTGACGGACTGACGGACTGACGGACTGACGGACTGACGGACTGACGGACTGACGGACTGACGGACTGACGGACTGACGGACTGACGGACTGACGGACTGACGGACTGACGGACTGACGGACTGACGGACTGACGGACTGACGGACTGACGGACTGACGGACTGACGGACTGACGGACTGACTGCATGATCTACATGTGTATCTGTAATCCTAGAGACCCTTCGAACTTCAACGGAAGTGTAGAATCTCTTGCCAAAGAAGTTATGCACGCTGCTGAAATAGACATCAAACTTTCTCAATCCGAGAAGAAAAAAGCAGAGGAAGCAGCTCCGCCACAAGCTCCCAGGATAACCGTGGAGAAGAAACCTGGCCGCGCATTCCGACACAAGTTGGCTGGAAAGTTCTTGGCTGAATCTGGTGAGATTTTTATCATGATTCGTTTTCCTCTGATTTTTGCATAATAGTTGTCGTGCTGAAAATAATAATAAAAATTGAAGCTACGACCGCAAGGATGTCTGGGAAAGCAGGACATGAACCATGTGAACGCAGAACTGTTTAACTGCACTGTACAAGTATTGATATTAACGATGAATAGAATTCCTTTCGGTCATCTTCTCTGATATTTCTTTTGCTGAGACTCCAAAGGACTTTGTAAATGTCATAGTACATAAGACGAGGTTCTATACCTTCATTTCATTTCTTTACGCACTTTATTAACTTACTTAGCGAAAACTAGTTTCGTTTTCTCAACCTCCTCAGTTCAGACTTCTTTCGGTCATCGCTTTCATGATTTTCAATCCGATAACGTTTACGCAATTAGGTGTATATGTGACTGAATGATCCTTGGAAGACAGACCTTATGGTGACTCTCATTAGCCCGGATCTTGGGAAGTTCGGGGGGCTTAATATTCGTCCGAACCTCCTAAACTGCGATGGAACGGCCAAAAATGACAACTGGGAACCCCCCAATTTAAATCCATGATAAAACGTCTTCTGTTATGGGTAGTCCAGGTCCCTATTTTCGAACTCTCCTGGTAGAAGCCTGGATCCTACCTAGCCGGATAGTAGAAATGTGACATATTATTTGTGTATCATACTTTTAGGTGAAGTCAAGTTCCACCAAGCCAGTGGAAGTCGTAGCACGGTGGTACTGAGAGAGGAAGCGGAGGATACGAGTTACTGGATCGAAGAGAAACAGAAGAAGTCGGGAATTGTCTACTACAAGAACTATGCCACGAATGGATACTTAGGTAAAACATTTCTTACTGACTTGTTCTGTTTCCTTCCTTCCTTCCTTCCTTCCTTTCTTCCTTCCTTCCTTCCTTCCTTCCTTCCTTCCTTCCTTCCTTCCTTCCTTCCTTCCTTCCTTCCTTCCTTCCTTCCTTCCTTCCTTCCTTCCTTCCTTCCTTCCTTCCTTCCTTCCTTTCTTCCTTCCTTCCTTCCATCCTTCCTTCCTTCTTTCCTTCCTTCTTTCCTTCCTTCTTTCCTTCCTTCTTTCTTTTCTTTGTCTTTTCTTCCTTCTTTCCTTTCTTTGTCTTTTCTTCCTTCTTTCCTTTCTTTATCTTTTCTTCCTTCTTTCCTTTCTTTGTCTTTTCTTCCTTCTTTCCTTTCTTTATCTTTTCTTCCTTCTTTCCTTTCTTTATCTTTTCTTCCTTCTTTCCTTTCTTTAAGCTTCAATCATTGTGCTTAAATTTCAACGATGAACAAACTAGACCTTGACAATCTACTGATCATGCACTAGGTTTCGATCCTGACTACCTCTATACAAAGGCCCAGCACTATGGCGCAGAGGAATGGCTCCTGATGGCTGACGAAGAGTCCCAAAGTGGTGAGAGGGCTGTGGTACTGTTTGCGAACTATACCAAGAAGTACTTGGCAATAAGGGGTGGCAAAATGACTGGAGTCAATTCGTACTCGGATGATTGTGTCTGGATTCTCGAGTAAAACTATACCTAAGACCTCTGTAGATCGATACTGATTGTGTGCAGGTAACTAACTACTCTAATTAAGTTGTTGACTATACCTAAGACCTCTGTAGATCATTACTGCTTGTGTGCAGGTAACTAACTACTCTAATAAAGTTGTTGACTATACCTAAGATCATTACTGATTGTGTGCAGGTAACTAACTACTCTAATAAAGTTGTTGACTATACCTAAGACGGCTCTGTAGATCATTACTGATTGTGTGCAGGTAACTAACTACTCTAATAAAGTTATTGACTATACCTAAGACGGCTCTGTAGATCATTACTGATTGTGTGCAGGTAACTAACTACTCTAATAAAGTTGTTGACTATACCTAAGACGGCTCTGTAGATCATTACTGATTGTGTGCAGGTAACTAACTACTCTAATAACGTTGTTGACTATACCTAAGACCTGAGTAGTTTACCCCCCCCCCCCCCCCCCATATAGCGTAGTTGGGGGGGGGGGGGGGGGGGAGGTCATCAAAATCATAAGAGGATTAAATTTATAGCGTAGTTGGAGGGGGAGGGGTGGCCAGAATGACCAAAGTCCAGAGGATTAAATTTATAGCGTAATTGGTAGGGGAGGGGTGGCCATGATGGCAAAGGCATATATAAGCTCAAAGGCACAGCAGAGCATACAGTTGCTGCACAGTTATACTAAAGAGCAAACATGTCTCAAGTCACAGTGAAAGTCTTTCGAGGGGAGCCTAGAATCTATATCCGAAGACAATATCAAGACCCACTGAAAGGAAGATGTATTTTAGCCTGCGTAGCGGCCCTAAGGAGAAGGGGCAGGGGAGGGGATTGGGGAAGGAAAGGAGGAGGAGGGGGATTGGGGAGAGGAGCGGAAAAGGAGGAGGGGGAGGGGAATTAGGGCCTGCAATGAAACCCCCACATTCCTCGTATTTTACGTCCACATTCCGGACGTAAAATTCCCATTGGTCAAACGCCTGTCAATCATTCGCTTCTATTGTCTAGTTGAAAATCGATCTCAATGACTTGATTGATAAATAACAGTGACAACGATTGACCAACAAACATTTCAAACATGGATATCAACAGTATTATTTCAAGCATTTGTAGAGAGAGATTGAACGGAATCGTCCTAAAAGAAGAGCAGGAATTAGCAATGATCATGTCCTTGCTAGAAAGAAAATATGTTTTGCCGTATTGTACAACAAGAAGAGTATCGCTCTTGATTATTTCTCCCCTCGTGAGTACGGCATTCAGGATCAAATACTGGAGGCAAAATCGTTGGGGATTTCATTCAGTATTTGATACTCTGAAGCTAGAGATGAGTGTGTGATGTTGGCTTCGAGGGATTTTCGTTTGGTACTCGATGAGCTCGATATACTTTCAGTTGCATCGGACGATTCGACAATTATTAATGTCTTTACAAATTCCGGATAACCAGACCCGGCAAAGCCTTGATTTTCCGACCACAGGGTTTGCAGATAACTTCAGGCAGGATTGCACAGAATTGCCTAATCTCACCAACAGACTACATTTACACAGACGGCAGAACAGATTTGGATTATTTTCTTTTTATTTTCTCCCTCGCTTACTTATAACTTTGGAACTTCAATAAATATGTGGCGAGTTTCCGGTAGCTACATATTTTCACACTTCACAGTGCAAACAGACGACGATTTTGATTGGTTTATTTCTTTTGCAATCTTGAATATTAATAAGGGGGCGTAAGGAGAAAAAACCGGGGTTTCATTGCAGGCCCTAATTCCCCTCCCCCTCCTCCTCTTCCGCTCCTCTCCCCAATCCCCCTCCTCCTCCTTTCCTTCCCCAATCCCCTCCCCTGCCCTGCCCCTTCCCCTTAGGGCCGCTACGCAGGCTAGATGTATTTCGACCAAATCCTTATCCATTGATGATTGGAGAGAGCTCAAAAAGGCTGAAGAAATAATCGATGTGGAATTAGCAAATGTTCTGTGCAAACTGGATGACTCATCGATTCCTGGTAAAAAAAGCCAACAACAACCAGTAGGAGAGAAAAGTCAACCTACTAATTCGTATCCTAGTATGCAGACATTGAATGTCATTCAACGCACGCCATTTTATCTCAGTGAACAACAATGAACAATCATTTAACAGTCAAAGAATGGAATGTATTCCTAGTGTTTCTGCCGCTGATGAAACTAGTGCGGCTTCTGCAGAGCTTCTCGCCCTTCTACAAGGACTGGAGCATCCTCAAAGATGGACCATGGGTACTTATTCGTGAAAATCAAGAAGTTAAAAATACTGTACAGACAGGAAGTTGGAGATTATGAACTCAGTATGAAATACTGGTCACAATATAGAATGTGAAGAAATTTAAATTGTGAAAGTATTTAATTCTTGTGATTTTTTTTTCAGCAGGGGTTAAATTTAAATGTCAATAGTAGCTGTAATACTGAACAATGTTTAAAAGTAATGAAATAAAACTATATAAATACTTCAAAAACCATAAATGTTGCGTGCTCATTTTCAGTTCCGAATTTTCAATATTTAAGTACAAGCGCATTGTTCACGTTATTATTATTTTTTGTATGAAACACTGAAATATTTCAAGCCTAATGCATCTCCACATCTTGGTCAGAGACATCATCGTCATCTAACTGATTGATTAGATCGTTCAACAAAAACTTTCGTTTGTGAATGGCCACTTGCGTTGCCTCTTTCCAACCATACTCCCCTGTGTCTAGTAGATCCTGTCTAGTTGTCGTGATCTTTTGATAAAATGGATCTCTTTTCATTGCATGCATCCATTCCAACTTTTCCAACAATACTTTTCGTAGTTCTTTTCTAAAAACTGGCAACATTTTATTATGTGCTTTTACTTTAGCCGCACTCGGTTTTGTTTCACCTTGGTGTTCATCAGTACTCTTCCATAAGGCTTTCTACCTTTACTTCATGTCATCCCATTGCTTCGTCAATGAGAGTTGTCCAGCACTGTGGTAATGATTGATTGTCATCAGAGTCACTTGAGCCATAATTGCTCTCGCTGGATTCTGATTCTTGACTATCGTCGGTGAAATTCTCTGGAGAACTGTCATCGCTGTGTTCCTCTTCGCTACTGGTTATTTCGCTCTGATCACTGTGGTCATCCATTTTGCAGGATTTATTTTCTAAATGACGTCTCAAATTAAAGCCTCTTGAAAATATTTTACCGCAGAAAGAGCACGTTGTGGAATTAGACATGTGTAAATACTCCTACCGCTGCTGCTGTTCAATGATTATCAATTCAAAAACGACACACTTTATATGGACGGTAAATTACCAATTGAGCAGAATGAGCATACAATGAGCAATGTGCAGCATGAGCATGAATTGAGCAGAAAATGAGCATGAAATGAGCATGAAATGAGCAGTTAATGAGCAGTTAATGAGCAGTTAATGTGCAGCATGAGCATGAAATTGAGCATGAAATGAGCACGAGTATAGTATGTATGTATGAAATGAGCATGAAATCAGTAGTTCAGCATGAGCATGAAATGTGCAGCATGAGCATGAATCGAGCAGAATGAGTATGAAATGAGCAGTTAATGTGCAGCATGAGCATGAAATGAGCATGAGAATAGTATGTATGTATGAAATCAGCATGAAATCAGAGCGAAATAACCAGTAGCGAAGAGGAACACAGCGATGACAGTTCTCCAGAGAATTTCACCGACGATAGTCAAGAATCAGAATCCAGCGAGAGCAATTATGGCTCAAGTGACTCTGATGACAATCAATCATTACCACAGTGCTGGACAACTCTCATTGACGAAGCAATGGGATGACATGAAGTAAAGGTAGAAAGCCTTATGGAAGAGTACTGATGAACACCAAGGTGAAACAAAACCGAGTGCGGCTAAAGTAAAAGCACATAATAAAATGTTGCCAGTTTTTAGAAAAGAACTACGAAAAGTATTGTTGGAAAAGTTGGAAGGGATGCATGCAATGAAAAGAGATCCATTTTATCAAAAGATCACGACAACTAGACAGGATCTACTAGACACAGGGGAGTATGGTTGGAAAGAGGCAACGCAAGTGGCCATTCACAAACGAAAGTTTTTGTTGAACGATCTAATCAGTTAGATGACGATGATGTCTCTGACCAAGATGTGGAGATGCATTAGGCTTGAAATATTTCAGTGTTTCATACAAAAAATAATAATAACGTGAACAATGCGCTTGTACTTAAATATTGAAAATTCGGAACTGAAAATGAGCACGCAACATTTATGGTTTTGAAGTATTTATATAGTTTTATTTCATTACTTTTAAACATTGTTCAGTATTACAGCTACTATTGACATTTAAATTTAACCCCTGCTGAAAAAAATCACAAGAATTAAATACTTTCACAATTTAAATTTCTTCACATTCTATATTGTGACCAGTATTTCATGCTGAGTTCATAATCTCCAACTTCCTGTCTGTACAGTATTTTTAACTTCTTGATTTTCACGAATAAGTACCCATGGTCCATCTTTGAGGATGCTCCAGTCCTTGTAGAAGGGCGAGAAGCTCTGCAGAAGCCGCACTAGTTTCATCAGCGGCAGAAACACTAGGAATACATTCCATTCTTTGACTGTTAAATGATTGTTCATTGTTGTTCACTGAGATAAAATCAGGTTTAGATTCTGGCGTGCGTTGAATGACATTCAATGTCTGCATACTAGGATACGAATTAGTAGGTTGACTTTTCTCTCCTACTGGTTGTTGTTGGCTTTTTTTACCAGGAATCGATGAGTCATCCAGTTTGCACAGAACATTTGCTAATTCCACATCGATTATTTCTTCAGCCTTTTTGAGCTCTCTCCAATCATCAATGGATAAGGATTTGGTCGAAATACATCTTCCTTTCAGTGGGTCTTGATATTGTCTTCGGATATAGATTCTAGGCTCCCCTCGAAAGACTTTCACTGTGACTTGAGACATGTTTGCTCTTTAGTATAACTGTGCAGCAACTGTATGCTCTGCTGTGCCTTTGAGCTTATATATACCTTTGCCATCATGGCCACCCCTCCCCTACCAATTACGCTATAAATTTAATCCTCTGGACTTTGGTCATTCTGGCCACCCCTCCCCCTCCAACTACGCTATAAATTTAATCCTCTTATGAATTTATGACCTCCCCTCCCCCCCCCCCCCCCAACTACGCTATATGGGGGGGGGGGGGGGGGGGTAAACTACTGACCTGGCTGTAGATCAATACTGATTGTGTGCGGTAACTAACTACTCTAATAGACCTCTAGATCATTACTGATTGTGTGCAGATAACTAGCTACTCTAAGAAAGTTGTTGATATAACAGACTCAATATACAAAGTTGTAGCTAAATATATTCGTCTGGGGTGGAGTGGGGTGGGGATAGGGTGGGTTGGGGGTAGGGTGGGGGTGGACTCGAGTGGGGTGGGGGGTAGGGTGGGGCAGGGTGGAGTGTGGAATTCACTGCTTGTTTTGTTATAACGCAGTTGAAGATTTAACGGATACTCGATCCGTTCCTCTTGCTTTTATATGGAAGGCTTGGTTACAATTCAAGATGGCTGCCATGACCTAATCTAATAAAATGGCTGAGCTAAAGATTAAAATCTGTAGTAACAATTTAGCATCCTTGAAAAAAAGACGCATTTGCTCAGTCTTAGATTCATTTGATTGAAGGAGGAATAGAGCGCGAAGCACTGGGATCTGTAGGCTGGACCATAGCATGGATACGTGCGTTTTCTTTTCTCAACGTTTTCACTTCCTTCGACAATTTTGCCACAGAGTCCTGTATGGACTGAAGCACGGCATTCTGATTGGTGTCTGCGGTGGGTTTGTTGTCGTCAGATGATGACTCGTCTGTTTCTGGTGGTCGACTAGTGTATTAATTCGGTCGACCCATAATATAAAATATATAAAGCTAAGTCTTGAACTAGAGATGCGTGTGTGGCCAGCAAATACAAGTAGTACTAGTGAAACATAATATCTAAACTAATAGTATGTCAGTTGCGCAAATAATTTCTTTGACCCCACCATGGGCCTACTACCATGGGCTCATATTCACAAATATTGACGAGAAAGTGAAAAATTGTAGACATAATTGGACAATAGAAACCTCTTTTTTTAGTTCCACAGGTTATTCACTGAATTGAGGAGGCTCAGGCTGAGCAAATGCGTCTTTTATCAAGTAGTACAGTGGCCGGTGCGTAAACAATGAATTAAGAAATGAATTGCAATCATTGAGTAGACGAATAAGGTTGAGCATGCATCAGATAAACAGCATGCATCTTAAGCTAATGCCCAACATGACCGCCATCTTTGTAACCACTGCATGATTTCTCTCTTCTATCTAATCAAATAATATATCAAAGGTAAAAAAAAATAAAAAATAAAAAATAAAATAAAAATAAAATCAAAGGTATAATTAAAGTTTTGTTCTCGCTTCACTGAAAACTTTTCTTTTTAAAACCAGCATTACTAAATAATTACATAATAACAATCCGGCGACGCCTAATACTTGGATTTTGATCACTTCGATATGAAGTGAATATTAGGTCCATCGGTTCAGTGTTATATGATGATATGCTAAGTTGGTGACGTAAAAGGAGGCACTTACACCATAATTTATTAAGTGTTTTTCAAGTACTGAACTCTTTGAACTAAAATAGCCAAAAAGTCTATGGAGCCGGTTCATACGACATGAAAACCATGCATGATGAAAACTAAGAAACGTTTCTGCAGTTTCAAAAAGCCAGTAATTTGCACTATGGTGTTTTTTGTATAATAAATGATGCCTCCCATGACGTCACTTCATTAGCATTTTGAGATTTCAAACCCTTACAACTCACAGATGCGCGCAAAGCCCCAAATTACAAAGTATCAAATCCTGCAACCACGTAGTCTATTCAACTTACATATGTAGAATAAGTTCTCAGTGGTAACTAATTTAGGCACATTAAATGATCTATTGAAAACGTCAAAAGCTTTGACCACACGTCACACAAGTGAGTACACCCATGATGCATTGCGTAATTAGAAGACAAAGCAATTTAACACACTAAGAATAACCTAGTTGTCTATTCCGTCACAACTTGTAACCATATCATTCTATAATTTTAATGTCCGTAAAACTCCGTCCATCCCACGCGTTTTTATAGATGAAAATTTACAATTTCCTTGTGCGTTTTCAATTCCTTTCACACGGCGATGATAAATGAGTTTTCTCGGTTGACACGCAAACATTTGATACCGCGTTCCCAAGTATTGGGATTGTTTTGAAAATCCAACTGTATCATCTCCATCCGGACGGTCAGAAACGTTTGGAAACGCGCTTTTATGTAGCCTCCTAAAGCAGACGCGTGTCCAGGCTTCCGTTTTACTTCGCTGGCCACTGGCGAAGTAAAACGGAATCCTGGACACGCGTCTGCTTTAGGAGGCTAGCTTTTATGCGGACTCTCTGGATATCAATATACACACACAATAATATCGTCAATATAACATAGTTTTCCTCTATGTTCCTCTAGGGAGACTCTCCATGTCTTAGTACCTTATTTGTCCATTATTAAGTTCCTCAGGAGTAAGGTCCCGTATCTTAGCAATAGAACTTGATGACATCACTAGATTGCTGTGTTTTCCTCTATGTTCCTCTAGGGAGACTCTCCATGTCTTAGTACCTTATTTGTCCATTATTAAGTTCCTCAGGAGTAAGGTCCCGTATCTTAGCAATAGAACTTGATGACATCACTATATCGTCAATATAACATAGTTTTCCTCTATGTTCCTCTAGGGAGACTCTCCATGTCTTAGTACCTTATTTGTCCATTATTAAGTTCCTCAGGAGTAAGGTCCCGTATCTTAGCAATAGAACTTGATGACATCACTATATGTCTTTGTATGTAATCCCTGTATCCAAGAGAACCACTAGTAAAGTTTGTAGGCGGTGCAGCCGGCAGCGCTTCTGTGGATTTCCACTCCTTTAACAATGGCTCAATTGTCTTTCTCAAGTCACCAACCCCTGAAGTCAGCCGTTCATGGTTGAACGACGGCTCTCCGAGCTTGCTTTTCATGGTATGTTTTCGTTTCTGATTTGGAGTAGAGCTTGGTAGGGTCGTGTCTTGGATAGAGATCACAGGTGAGAATGCTGATGGAGTGGTTGGGATTCCTGTGGCGTGTCTGGGAATAGGAGCCAAGACGATGGGAGCTTTTTGAGCTGCGACCGCTGGGTCATGAGTCATGTGGTCGACTGTTTTCATTATCTCGTCGAGGCGCGTCCCAAGAACGCTTAGAGAAGGCTGCGACGCCTCGGATGTCTTTCTACTTCTTTGTTCCTCTCTGTCCTTCATTTCTCTAAGCATGTTCCCCGTGAATTGCGTGGTTCTACGTAGAAAGTCGTCATGTTCAATTGTAGACTTTGACATTTTACGCATCTGTTGCTTCATTTCGCGGTTGTCGGTTCGAATTTCCTCCAGTTCTTTCATGGCTTTTTGCAGTTGCTCTCTCATATCCATTCCGCTGTTGTCTGATGCTGTCATCTTTCGTTCTTCTGTGCTTTTATCAGGTGTTTCTTCTTCTTTATGCTGTATTTCGCCGACAACCTCTTCTGTGTCATTCTCATTGGAAATTGTACTAGTACTCGGAGTCGAACCAAGCTCTTCAGCTGAATGTTCCTGTTCCTTGTCGATTGTTAGGACTACAGGCTTTTCGACGCTCACTCCTGGAAAAACAAAGATCTTTGCTTCTTGTGTGCCGCCATCAGTGCAGTCGGAGAAGTCAGAACACGCATTCTTGCGGCTGCGCTCTGAATCAGATCTCGATAAAGCACGAGCTTTCTTTAGAACATCTAAAAGCTGCAAATCATTGGAAAGACGTTCGTTGAGTGCTTGGACTATTGACATGTTTTTCTTCACATCAATCAATTCCTGTTGAATCTTACGGAACTCGGCCACTATATCTTCATCGTTTACGAAGTTTTTAGCGCTCATGTCTGGAGAAAGACTGTACTGATCTTCGTTGACGTGATTTTCTTTTTGGGGATCTCCACCAATGTTTGGGCTCTCCTCCACATCAAATTCTTGGTAGACATTTTCGTTAATATTGTGAATTTTTTCAAAGTTTTTAGCGCTCATGTCTGGAGAAAGACTGTCCTGATCTTCGTTGACGTGATTTTCTACTTTTTCGGTTTCTCCACCAATGTTTGGGTTCTCCTCCACATCATTTTTTTGGTCGATATTTTCGTTAATATTGTTATTCTTAAGGATACCAGTAACTGCAAAAAACGACATTTTGCGTGGCAAAACATTCTTAGGAGATTGAGCTTTGTCATCTTCATCGCCAGAAACGCCACGCATTCCGTTTCTTTCTTCCTCGTATTCGTTCGAAAGCCTTGTATATTCTATCTCCGTTCCACGTAACTTGTCTCGCAGTATTTCATTCTGTTCTTCAAGCTCTGCGTTTTTGTTTTGAAAGCTGTCAATTTCCTCGTAGACTCTCTCCTTTTCTTCACAAGCTCTCTCCTTATCACGTATTGCTTTGGCGAGTTTAAATGTCAGTGCGCATACTTGTTGAGACTTCAAAGACTTCAGCTCTTTATACCGAACGCTTTCATTCCCCAGCTGCTCTCTGAGGCTCTTAACTTCTTCTAGCAAATAATCTCTCTCGTTGATCAAAACTGCTATGTCAGGCAAGACCTTCTCAGGATGCAGATTTCCTTGTTTGTTGAGCTCATCTTGATCTTTGTTTCCTGCCTGGAATATTAAGCAAACAGTTTCTTTTATACGTGTGAATAATTAACCCAGAGCCCCATTTTTAAAACGGTTTGACGCTCAGTAGCAAAGTTGGTAGAATTCTTTAGCATAATGTTTGTTTTACTAGTCTTACATTTGTTGTTTGTAAGTTTTTGTTTCATATTTTGTTGGGAAACTCTTATTTAATTACCCATAATGCACCCGATATGTTGATATGTTGATATTTTTGGATATTACAGAATTTTTGCTGTAATTATATACACTATATTAAATAACAAGTACTGGTAAATCGCTTAGAGGTCCTTAGACAATGGGAAATAATGTCAATACCAACACTTTGCAATAACTAATTTAAAGCAACAAGTTTTCTTTGACAATTTTCTATTGACAAGGTTTCCTTGCTCGTGTAGATGATCAACAAGTTTTCCTTGACAAATAGTTTCGGTTGTGCCCGCAATGCCTTTCAACCAGCGGAGCAACAACAAAAAATTGATTCCAGTCTCCTGTTCATTGACAGAAATGGGCGTGCGAAAAGACTGGGAACTGAAGTCATTAATATTCCTTGCCACATTTTCCTTGTTATCGTATACACGAGCAAATTTCGGCCTTGACAATTTTTCCTAATTTGACCATTTTTCTCCATCTATACGAACAAGTTCAGTTTCCTTGTCAAGGAAAACTTGCTCGTGTAGACGTGGCTTAACAGCAATAATAATAATCATCATCATCATCATCATCATCACTGTAAATAAAGATCATAATAATAATAATAATCATCATCATCATCATCATCATAGCAAAACTAACCTTTGTTTTACTAGATTTCCTACTTATTTTCCTGAACATGTCTTCGTCTTCGTGTGAGCTAAAGATGGAAATAACATGTATATTTTAAATTATTTGTCAAAGAAATACAAGAAAATTGGAGACAATACTATAGAAGCCTTACTCGTGACCTGTTAATCCGGTTAAACCAGATCCGTCAACCGGTTGCGTACGTCGACCTTCGAGTAAGACATATAAATCATTGCCGACAGTGAACGGCGTTATAAGGAGATTCTACGGCAAACTAAAATAATGAGCAGGACATATTTAACTTAGTTTAATTTTTCATTTTGTTGTTGTTTTAAAGTAATTCATCGATTCCGGAAACGATCGATATCAGAGGATAGAAAACAAACCCACTATAAAAGGAACATTCAGTCTGACTAAAATATACTAATCAGACATAATAATAAGTTATTATATAGCGCATTTCACAATCGTCCCAATGCGCTTTACAGCCGATGAAGGACTTATTTGGGCTGCATATGAAAGGCGCCCATGGCAGCCGAGCAGCTTACAATCATACATTTGGAGAACTTTTTTTTTTAGAACTTAGAACTTTCTTTATTTAGTTGTGCCATTTTTGCAATTAAGGAGTCGCTAGTATGTTGTGCCTACAATTTTGATAGCTATTTCGTGAATTCTAGCTTATATTTTGTGTTGATATCTTTTCCCGCATGTCTTGAATTGATTTGAAGACGCGTGTGCTGTCTAACGACATGGCACCATGGCAACCAACCCTGAAAAAATCCGCGAACGAAATCCGCGCCAACAAAAACTGACCCCAAGTCATTTGACTTTGAAGATAGACTATCATTGTCTTGCGTGTTTGCACTTTTTCTGCTTAAACTGTTAAATTTACTTACTAAACAATAAAACTTACTCTTTCTCGAGTGTTTATGAGCTGCTGGCGTCGAAGTGTTGTCCTTTCGTCATTTCATTATACCAATCAAAACATCGCGACCAACGGCAATTCTTCAACAGAACATGCAGTTGTTGGGAGTTATCGTAGATGTAGGATGAAATAGTCGGGCTAAATACTCTCGTTTTGGTAGGAAACTCGCCGAATTCTTGGCAGATAACTATAAGTACACGAACTGACTTAGAAGTTATTTGAATAGTTCTCTCCACTAATCCATTGATCCTGTTGTATTGTAATTGCCAAGTGTCCTTTGTTGATGCGATGTCTTTGTGTTATGCAAATAAAGGCATGCGACCGCTTTGCTTTCAAAACTGATTTTGTCTTTTGTAAGTATTCAAATAAATCGGCTTTGTATTCATATGAGAGCTTGGGGTTCCTGTTGTGGAACACAGGTAATCCATAAATCAATGTTGACTCGTTTTTTCGCAGGTAGCCCAAGCTTGAGTTGTAACAAAGACTTTATTTCAAGGTATTTAGTATATAATAATTATAATAATATAATCGTATATAAAACTGGGAAACGTTATAAGAACAGAAATATGAGAAGAGTCAAAATCGTGCAACGATTTGCACTAATAATTAGTACTAACTACTAGCAGTAATTGAACAAAGGAAAGTAACAGAACATCACTGGTTTAGTGCAAATATAGAGTCGTTTTCGGTAAGGTTCGTGCCGTGTGGTGATCGTGCCGTATCCAAGCATTCTGATTGGTTGAGAAATGATTTTGCGCGCTGTGATTGGTTGAATAGATGTCTTCGATTCCGTACCGGGTTTCCCACTCTTACGAAAACGAGTCTATGTCGATTTTCATCGTGAAATGACACGCACAAGAACGTACGTACCGGCGTGGTTTATCTTATCACCCTTTTCAGTGCAATTGCCACATTTACTGGTACACCTGTTTCAGTGCTGGAAGGCTCCAGAAGAATCCAGTACTTACTCATACTCATTCCTCCTACTCTGGGAAACCTTTAGAGTGCCACTGGTCACTGTTATGTGTAATAACCTGTTTTTTTCTTAATATGCGACAAAAAAAAATATGTAAGCATTTCTAAGCAACATTAAACTGAATAAATAACTTTATACATGTGTCTACGCTCTGCGTAGTGAAGGATTTTGTGCCGAATGCTTTCTGTAATTCTTCGCAAAACGAGAGCACGACAGGAGCACGACAGGAGCACGACAGGAGCACGACAGGAGCACGACAGGAGCACGACAGGAGCACGACAGGAGCACGACAGGAGCACGACAGGAGCACGACAGGAGCACGACAGGAGCACGACAGGAGCACGACAGGAGCACGACAGGAGCACGACAGGAGCACGACAGGAGCACGACTGAGAACTTGAGTGAGTAGCCGCGACACTTCTTTTACAATGACATCGCCGGTGAAAGCCCAATTTAAAAAAATGTCAACCGAGAGTTTCTTAAGAGGGGATTAACATATTTCGTTGCCATGGTAATTCGTTGCTATGCAGAGCAGTAGTACGTTAGGGATGACTCGACCCTTATTTTTAAGGAGGAATTCATTAAATTTTAAGGAGGAAGGAGGGGAGGGGTAGCTGCTTAGCATAATTTAGTTTGCAATTGAAGTATTGTAACATTTTAAAAATATATAAACTATGCATGCTGTACTGAATCTTTTGTTTCTCTAATTATTCGCATGTCTCGAATAGGTTGTTTTGTGAAAGAGTTTATTCAGCAAGAACTTTCGTTGATGTATGGCTGTCTCAGTTGCTTCTTCTCATCCAAAACCTTCTGTGACCATAAGACATTACTTTTCGATATTCAGCATTTTTCTCTTTAATCCATGCATCCATTTGAGATACTCAAATAAAACCGCTCGTAGCACTTTTCTATAGGGGCCAGAATCAAACTAGTTCATTTGATTTAACAGTCGGAGGAGAGAGGGAGAAAACTGACAAGGCCACCATGTCCGCTCATTACCAGGATGAAGAATCCAGTTTAGATAGTAATCAGGAAAGTGAAGGTTCAGTTGGAATTCATTCTCAGGACACAACAACATCGGAGTCTTCAAACGATAGTCATGATGGAGTTGAAGAAAGTGTGTGGCAACGGATTCATACAGAAGCAATAGAACGCCATGAGAACAACTGGCAACATTTAGTTGATAATTATGAACAAGCTGGCGAAAATGCAGAAACTGCTAAAATCAAAGCCAGTAACGACTTGGTACCGACATATAGAAAAGTGCTACGAGCGGTTTTATTTGAGTATCTCAAATGGATGCATGGATTAAAGAGAAAAATGCTGAATATCGAAAAGTAATGTCTTATGGTCACAGAAGGTTTTGGATGAGAAGAAGCAACTGAGACAGCCATACATCAACGAAAGTTCTTGCTGAATAAACTCTTTCACAAACAACCTATTCGAGACATGCGAATAATTAGAGAAACAAAAGATTCAGTACAGCATGCATAGTTTATATATTTTAAAATGTTACAATACTTCAATTGCAAACTAAATTATGCTAAGCAGCTACCCCTCCCCTCCTTCCTCCTTAAAATTTAATGAATTCCTCCTTAAAAATAAGGGTCGAGTCATCCCTAACGTACTACTGCTCTGCATAGCAACGAATTACCATGGCAACGAAATATGTTAATCCCCTCTTAAGAAACTCTCGGTTGACATTTTTTTAAATTGGGCTTTCACCGGCGATGTCATTGTAAAAGAAGTGTCGCGGCTACTCACTCAAGTTCTCAGTCGTGCTCCTGTCGTGCTCCTGTCGTGCTCCTGTCGTGCTCCTGTCGTGCTCCTGTCGTGCTCCTGTCGTGCTCCTGTCGTGCTCCTGTCGTGCTCCTGTCGTGCTCCTGTCGTGCTCCTGTCGTGCTCCTGTCGTGCTCCTGTCGTGCTCCTGTCGTGCTCCTGTCGTGCTCCTGTCGTGCTCCTGTCGTGCTCCTGTCGTGCTCCTGTCGTGCTCCTGTCGTGCTCTCGTTTTGCGAAGAATTACAGAAAGCATTCGGCACAAAATCCTTCACTACGCAGAGCGTAGACACATGTATAAAGTTATTTATTCAGTTTAATGTTGCTTAGAAATGCTTACATATTTTTTTTGTCGCATATTAAGAAAAAAACAGGTTATTACACATAACAGTGACCAGTGGCACTCTAAAGGTTTCCCAGAGTAGGAGGAATGAGTATGAGTAAGTACTGGATTCTTCTGGAGCCTTCCAGCACTGAAACAGGTGTACCAGTAAATGTGGCAATTGCACTGAAAAGGGTGATAAGATAAACCACGCCGGTACGTACGTTCTTGTGCGTGTCATTTCACGATGAAAATCGACATAGACTCGTTTTCGTAAGAGTGGGAAACCCGGTACGGAATCGAAGACATCTATTCAACCAATCACAGCGCGCAAAATCATTTCTCAACCAATCAGAATGCTTGGATACGGCACGATCACCACACGGCACGAACCTTACCGAAAACGACTCTATATTTGCACTAAACCAGTGATGTTCTGTTACTTTCCTTTGTTCAATTACTGCTAGTAGTTAGTACTAATTATTAGTGCAAATCGTTGCACGATTTTGACTCTTCTCATATTTCTGTTCTTATAACGTTTCCCAGTTTTATATACGATTATATTATTATAATTATTATATACTAAATACCTTGAAATAAAGTCTTTGTTACAACTCAAGCTTGGGCTACCTGCGAAAAAACGAGTCAACATTGATTTATGGATTACCTGTGTTCCACAACAGGAACCCCAAGCTCTCATATGAATACAAAGCCGATTTATTTGAATACTTACAAAAGACAAAATCAGTTTTGAAAGCAAAGCGGTCGCATGCCTTTATTTGCATAACACAAAGACATCGCATCAACAAAGGACACTTGGCAATTACAATACAACAGGATCAATGGATTAGTGGAGAGAACTATTCAAATAACTTCTAAGTCAGTTCGTGTACTTATAGTTATCTGCCAAGAATTCGGCGAGTTTCCTACCAAAACGAGAGTATTTAGCCCGACTATTTCATCCTACATCTACGATAACTCCCAACAACTGCATGTTCTGTTGAAGAATTGCCGTTGGTCGCGATGTTTTGATTGGTATAATGAAATGACGAAAGGACAACACTTCGACGCCAGCAGCTCATAAACACTCGAGAAAGAGTAAGTTTTATTGTTTAGTAAGTAAATTTAACAGTTTAAGCAGAAAAAGTGCAAACACGCAAGACAATGATAGTCTATCTTCAAAGTCAAATGACTTGGGGTCAGTTTTGTTGGCGCGGATTTCGTTCGCGGATTTTTTCAGGGTTGGTTGCCATGGTGCCATGTCGTTAGACAGCACACGCGTCTTCAAATCAATTCAAGACATGCGGGAAAAGATATCAAACACAAAATATAAGCTAGAATTCACGAAATAGCTATCAAAATTGTAGGCACAACATACTAGCGACTCCTTAATTGCAAAAATGGCACAACTAAATAAAGAAAGTTCTAAGTTCTAAAAAAAAGTTCTCCAAATGTATGATTGTAAGCTGCTCGGCTGCCATGGGCGCCTTTCATATGCAGCCCAAATAAGTCCTTCATCGGCTGTAAAGCGCATTGGGACGATTGTGAAATGCGCTATATAATAACTTATTATTATGTCTGATTAGTATATTTTAGTCAGACTGAATGTTCCTTTTATAGTGGGTTTGTTTTCTATCCTCTGATATCGATCGTTTCCGGAATCGATGAATTACTTTAAAACAACAACAAAATGAAAAATTAAACTAAGTTAAATATGTCCTGCTCATTATTTTAGTTTGCCGTAGAATCTCCTTATAACGCCGTTCACTGTCGGCAATGATTTATATGTCTTACTCGAAGGTCGACGTACGCAACCGGTTGACGGATCTGGTTTAACCGGATTAAACAGGTCACGAGTAAGGCTTCTATAGTATTGTCTCCAATTTTCTTGTATTTCTTTGACAAATAATTTAAAATATACATGTTATTTCCATCTTTAGCTCACACGAAGACGAAGACATGTTCAGGAAAATAAGTAGGAAATCTAGTAAAACAAAGGTTAGTTTTGCTATGATGATGATGATGATGATGATTATTATTATTATTATGATCTTTATTTACAGTGATGATGATGATGATGATGATGATTATTATTATTGCTGTTAAGCCACGTCTACACGAGCAAGTTTTCCTTGACAAGGAAACTGAACTTGTTCGTATAGATGGAGAAAAATGGTCAAATTAGGAAAAATTGTCAAGGCCGAAATTTGCTCGTGTATACGATAACAAGGAAAATGTGGCAAGGAATATTAATGACTTCAGTTCCCAGTCTTTTCGCACGCCCATTTCTGTCAATGAACAGGAGACTGGAATCAATTTTTTGTTGTTGCTCCGCTGGTTGAAAGGCATTGCGGGCACAACCGAAACTATTTGTCAAGGAAAACTTGTTGATCATCTACACGAGCAAGGAAACCTTGTCAATAGAAAATTGTCAAAGAAAACTTGTTGCTTTAAATTAGTTATTGCAAAGTGTTGGTATTGACATTATTTCCCATTGTCTAAGGACCTCTAAGCGATTTACCAGTACTTGTTATTTAATATAGTGTATATAATTACAGCAAAAATTCTGTAATATCCAAAAATATCAACATATCAACATATCGGGTGCATTATGGGTAATTAAATAAGAGTTTCCCACAAAAATATGAAACAAAAACTTACAAACAACAAATGTAAGACTAGTAAAACAAACATTATGCTAAAGAATTCTACCAACTTTGCTACTGAGCGTCAAACCGTTTTAAAAATGGGGCTCTGGGTTAATTATTCACACGTATAAAAGAAACTGTTTGCTTAATATTCCAGGCAGGAAACAAAGATCAAGATGAGCTCAACAAACAAGGAAATCTGCATCCTGAGAAGGTCTTGCCTGACATAGCAGTTTTGATCAACGAGAGAGATTATTTGCTAGAAGAAGTTAAGAGCCTCAGAGAGCAGCTGGGGAATGAAAGCGTTCGGTATAAAGAGCTGAAGTCTTTGAAGTCTCAACAAGTATGCGCACTGACATTTAAACTCGCCAAAGCAATACGTGATAAGGAGAGAGCTTGTGAAGAAAAGGAGAGAGTCTACGAGGAAATTGACAGCTTTCAAAACAAAAACGCAGAGCTTGAAGAACAGAATGAAATACTGCGAGACAAGTTACGTGGAACGGAGATAGAATATACAAGGCTTTCGAACGAATACGAGGAAGAAAGAAACGGAATGCGTGGCGTTTCTGGCGATGAAGATGACAAAGCTCAATCTCCTAAGAATGTTTTGCCACGCAAAATGTCGTTTTTTGCAGTTACTGGTATCCTTAAGAATAACAATATTAACGAAAATATCGACCAAAAAAATGATGTGGAGGAGAACCCAAACATTGGTGGAGAAACCGAAAAAGTAGAAAATCACGTCAACGAAGATCAGGACAGTCTTTCTCCAGACATGAGCGCTAAAAACTTTGAAAAAATTCACAATATTAACGAAAATGTCTACCAAGAATTTGATGTGGAGGAGAGCCCAAACATTGGTGGAGATCCCCAAAAAGAAAATCACGTCAACGAAGATCAGTACAGTCTTTCTCCAGACATGAGCGCTAAAAACTTCGTAAACGATGAAGATATAGTGGCCGAGTTCCGTAAGATTCAACAGGAATTGATTGATGTGAAGAAAAACATGTCAATAGTCCAAGCACTCAACGAACGTCTTTCCAATGATTTGCAGCTTTTAGATGTTCTAAAGAAAGCTCGTGCTTTATCGAGATCTGATTCAGAGCGCAGCCGCAAGAATGCGTGTTCTGACTTCTCCGACTGCACTGATGGCGGCACACAAGAAGCAAAGATCTTTGTTTTTCCAGGAGTGAGCGTCGAAAAGCCTGTAGTCCTAACAATCGACAAGGAACAGGAACATTCAGCTGAAGAGCTTGGTTCGACTCCGAGTACTAGTACAATTTCCAATGAGAATGACACAGAAGAGGTTGTCGGCGAAATACAGCATAAAGAAGAAGAAACACCTGATAAAAGCACAGAAGAACGAAAGATGACAGCATCAGACAACAGCGGAATGGATATGAGAGAGCAACTGCAAAAAGCCATGAAAGAACTGGAGGAAATTCGAACCGACAACCGCGAAATGAAGCAACAGATGCGTAAAATGTCAAAGTCTACAATTGAACATGACGACTTTCTACGTAGAACCACGCAATTCACGGGGAACATGCTTAGAGAAATGAAGGACAGAGAGGAACAAAGAAGTAGAAAGACATCCGAGGCGTCGCAGCCTTCTCTAAGCGTTCTTGGGACGCGCCTCGACGAGATAATGAAAACAGTCGACCACATGACTCATGACCCAGCGGTCGCAGCTCAAAAAGCTCCCATCGTCTTGGCTCCTATTCCCAGACACGCCACAGGAATCCCAACCACTCCATCAGCATTCTCACCTGTGATCTCTATCCAAGACACGACCCTACCAAGCTCTACTCCAAATCAGAAACGAAAACATACCATGAAAAGCAAGCTCGGAGAGCCGTCGTTCAACCATGAACGGCTGACTTCAGGGGTTGGTGACTTGAGAAAGACAATTGAGCCATTGTTAAAGGAGTGGAAATCCACAGAAGCGCTGCCGGCTGCACCGCCTACAAACTTTACTAGTGGTTCTCTTGGATACAGGGATTACATACAAAGACATATAGTGATGTCATCAAGTTCTATTGCTAAGATACGGGACCTTACTCCTGAGGAACTTAATAATGGACAAATAAGGTACTAAGACATGGAGAGTCTCCCTAGAGGAACATAGAGGAAAACTATGTTATATTGACGATATAGTGATGTCATCAAGTTCTATTGCTAAGATACGGGACCTTACTCCTGAGGAACTTAATAATGGACAAATAAGGTACTAAGACATGGAGAGTCTCCCTAGAGGAACATAGAGGAAAACACAGCAATCTAGTGATGTCATCAAGTTCTATTGCTAAGATACGGGACCTTACTCCTGAGGAACTTAATAATGGACAAATAAGGTACTAAGACATGGAGAGTCTCCCTAGAGGAACATAGAGGAAAACTATGTTATATTGACGATATTATTGTGTGTGTATATTGATATCCAGAGAGTCCGCATAAAAGCTAGCCTCCTAAAGCAGACGCGTGTCCAGGATTCCGTTTTACTTCGCCAGTGGCCAGCGAAGTAAAACGGAAGCCTGGACACGCGTCTGCTTTAGGAGGCTACATAAAAGCGCGTTTCCAAACGTTTCTGACCGTCCGGATGGAGATGATACAGTTGGATTTTCAAAACAATCCCAATACTTGGGAACGCGGTATCAAATGTTTGCGTGTCAACCGAGAAAACTCATTTATCATCGCCGTGTGAAAGGAATTGAAAACGCACAAGGAAATTGTAAATTTTCATCTATAAAAACGCGTGGGATGGACGGAGTTTTACGGACATTAAAATTATAGAATGATATGGTTACAAGTTGTGACGGAATAGACAACTAGGTTATTCTTAGTGTGTTAAATTGCTTTGTCTTCTAATTACGCAATGCATCATGGGTGTACTCACTTGTGTGACGTGTGGTCAAAGCTTTTGACGTTTTCAATAGATCATTTAATGTGCCTAAATTAGTTACCACTGAGAACTTATTCTACATATGTAAGTTGAATAGACTACGTGGTTGCAGGATTTGATACTTTGTAATTTGGGGCTTTGCGCGCATCTGTGAGTTGTAAGGGTTTGAAATCTCAAAATGCTAATGAAGTGACGTCATGGGAGGCATCATTTATTATACAAAAACACCATAGTGCAAATTACTGGCTTTTTGAAACTGCAGAAACGTTTCTTAGTTTTCATCATGCATGGTTTTCATGTCGTATGAACCGGCTCCATAGACTTTTTGGCTATTTTAGTTCAAAGAGTTCAGTACTTGAAAAACACTTAATAAATTATGGTGTAAGTGCCTCCTTTTACGTCACCAACTTAGCATATCATCATATAACACTGAACCGATGGACCTAATATTCACTTCATATCGAAGTGATCAAAATCCAAGTATTAGGCGTCGCCGGATTGTTATTATGTAATTATTTAGTAATGCTGGTTTTAAAAAGAAAAGTTTTCAGTGAAGCGAGAACAAAACTTTAATTATACCTTTGATTTTATTTTTATTTTATTTTTTATTTTTTATTTTTTTTTACCTTTGATATATTATTTGATTAGATAGAAGAGAGAAATCATGCAGTGGTTACAAAGATGGCGGTCATGTTGGGCATTAGCTTAAGATGCATGCTGTTTATCTGATGCATGCTCAACCTTATTCGTCTACTCAATGATTGCAATTCATTTCTTAATTCATTGTTTACGCACCGGCCACTGTACTACTTGATAAAAGACGCATTTGCTCAGCCTGAGCCTCCTCAATTCAGTGAATAACCTGTGGAACTAAAAAAAGAGGTTTCTATTGTCCAATTATGTCTACAATTTTTCACTTTCTCGTCAATATTTGTGAATATGAGCCCATGGTAGTAGGCCCATGGTGGGGTCAAAGAAATTATTTGCGCAACTGACATACTATTAGTTTAGATATTATGTTTCACTAGTACTACTTGTATTTGCTGGCCACACACGCATCTCTAGTTCAAGACTTAGCTTTATATATTTTTATATTATGGGTCGACCGAATTAATACACTAGTCGACCACCAGAAACAGACGAGTCATCATCTGACGACAACAAACCCACCGCAGACACCAATCAGAATGCCGTGCTTCAGTCCATACAGGACTCTGTGGCAAAATTGTCGAAGGAAGTGAAAACGTTGAGAAAAGAAAACGCACGTATCCATGCTATGGTCCAGCCTACAGATCCCAGTGCTTCGCGCTCTATTCCTCCTTCAATCAAATGAATCTAAGACTGAGCAAATGCGTCTTTTTTTCAAGGATGCTAAATTGTTACTACAGATTTTAATCTTTAGCTCAGCCATTTTATTAGATTAGGTCATGGCAGCCATCTTGAATTGTAACCAAGCCTTCCATATAAAAGCAAGAGGAACGGATCGAGTATCCGTTAAATCTTCAACTGCGTTATAACAAAACAAGCAGTGAATTCCACACTCCACCCTGCCCCACCCTACCCCCCACCCACTCGAGTCCACCCCACCCTACCCCCAACCCACCCTATCCCCACCCCACTCCACCCCAGACGAATATATTTAGCTACAACTTTGTATATTGAGTCTGTTATATCAACAACAACTTTCTTAGAGTAGCTAGTTATCTGCACACAATCAGTAATGATCTAGAGGTCTATTAGAGTAGTTAGTTACCGCACACAATCAGTATTGATCTACAGCCAGGTCAGTAGTTTACCCCCCCCCCCCCCCCCCATATAGCGTAGTTGGGGGGGGGGGGGGGAGGGGAGGTCATAAATTCATAAGAGGATTAAATTTATAGCGTAGTTGGAGGGGGAGGGGTGGCCAGAATGACCAAAGTCCAGAGGATTAAATTTATAGCGTAATTGGTAGGGAGGGGTGGCCATGATGGCAAAGGTATATATAAGCTCAAAGGCACAGCAGAGCATACAGTTGCTGCACAGTTATACTAAAGAGCAAACATGTCTCAAGTCACAGTGAAAGTCTTTCGAGGGGAGCCTAGAATCTATATCCGAAGACAATATCAAGACCCACTGAAAGGAAGATGTATTTCGACCAAATCCTTATCCATTGATGATTGGAGAGAGCTCAAAAAGGCTGAAGAAATAATCGATGTGGAATTAGCAAATGTTCTGTGCAAACTGGATGACTCATCGATTCCTGGTAAAAAAAGCCAACAACAACCAGTAGGAGAGAAAAGTCAACCTACTAATTCGTATCCTAGTATGCAGACATTGAATGTCATTCAACGCACGCCAGAATCTAAACCTGATTTTATCTCAGTGAACAACAATGAACAATCATTTAACAGTCAAAGAATGGAATGTATTCCTAGTGTTTCTGCCGCTGATGAAACTAGTGCGGCTTCTGCAGAGCTTCTCGCCCTTCTACAAGGACTGGAGCATCCTCAAAGATGGACCATGGGTACTTATTCGTGAAAATCAAGAAGTTAAAAATACTGTACAGACAGGAAGTTGGAGATTATGAACTCAGCATGAAATACTGGTCACAATATAGAATGTGAAGAAATTTAAATTGTGAAAGTATTTAATTCTTGTGATTTTTTTTTCAGCAGGGGTTAAATTTAAATGTCAATAGTAGCTGTAATACTGAACAATGTTTAAAAGTAATGAAATAAAACTATATAAATACTTCAAAACCATAAATGTTGCGTGCTCATTTTCAGTTCCGAATTTTCAATATTTAAGTACAAGCGCATTGTTCACGTTATTATTATTTTTTGTATGAAACACTGAAATATTTCAAGCCTAATGCATCTCCACATCTTGGTCAGAGACATCATCGTCATCTAACTGATTAGATCGTTCAACAAAAACTTTTCGTTTGTGAATGGCCACTTGCGTTGCCTCTTTCCAACCATACTCCCCTGTGTCTAGTAGATCCTGTCTAGTTGTCGTGATCTTTTGATAAAATGGATCTCTTTTCATTGCATGCATCCCCTTCCAACTTTTCCAACAATACTTTTCGTAGTTCTTTTCTAAAAAACTGGCAACATTTTATTATGTGCTTTTACTTTAGCCGCACTCGGTTTTGTTTCACCTTGGTGTCATCAGTACTCTTCCATAAGGCTTTCTACCTTTACTTCATGTCATCCCATTGCTTCGTCAATGAGAGTTGTCCAGCACTGTGGTAATGATTGATTGTCATCAGAGTCACTTGAGCCATAATTGCTCTCGCTGGATTCTGATTCTTGACTATCGTCGGTGAAATTCTCTGGAGAACTGTCATCGCTGTGTTCCTCTTCGCTACTGGTTATTTCGCTCTGATTTCATGCTGATTTCATACATACATACTATTCTCATGCTCATTTCATGCTCATGCTGCACATTAACTGCTCATTTCATACTCATTCTGCTCGATTCATGCTCATGCTGCACATTTCATGCTCATGCTGAACTACTGATTTCATGCTCATTTCATACATACATACTATACTCGTGCTCATTTCATGCTCAATTTCATGCTCATGCTGCACATTAACTGCTCATTAACTGCTCATTAACTGCTCATTTCATGCTCATTTCATGCTCATTTTCTGCTCAATTCATGCTCATGCTGCACATTGCTCATTGTATGCTCATTCTGCTCAATTGGTAATTTACCGTCCATATAAAGTGTGTCGTTTTTGAATTGATAATCATTGAACAGCAGCAGCGGTAGGAGTATTTACACATGTCTAATTCCACAACGTGCTCTTTCTGCGGTAAAATATTTTCAAGAGGCTTTAATTTGAGACGTCATTTAGAAAATAAATCCTGCAAAATGGATGACCACAGTGATCAGAGCGAAATAACCAGTAGCGAAGAGGAACACAGCGATGACAGTTCTCCAGAGAATTTCACCGACGATAGTCAAGAATCAGAATCCAGCGAGAGCAATTATGGCTCAAGTGACTCTGATGACAATCAATCATTACCACAGTGCTGGACAACTCTCATTGACGAAGCAATGGGATGACATGAAGTAAAGGTAGAAAGCCTTATGGAAGAGTACTGATGAACACCAAGGTGAAACAAAACCGAGTGCGGCTAAAGTAAAAGCACATAATAAAATGTTGCCAGTTTTTAGAAAAGAACTACGAAAAGTATTGTTGGAAAAGTTGGAATGGATGCATGCAATGAAAAGAGATCCATTTTATCAAAAGATCACGACAACTAGACAGGATCTACTAGACACAGGGGAGTATGGTTGGAAAGAGGCAACGCAAGTGGCCATTCACAAACGAAAGTTTTTGTTGAACGATCTAATCAATCAGTTAGATGACGATGATGTCTCTGACCAAGATGTGGAGATGCATTAGGCTTGAAATATTTCAGTGTTTCATACAAAAAATAATAATAACGTGAACAATGCGCTTGTACTTAAATATTGAAAATTCGGAACTGAAAATGAGCACGCAACATTTATGGTTTTGAAGTATTTATATATTTCATTACTTTTAAACATTGTTCAGTATTACAGCTACTATTGACATTTAAATTTAACCCCTGCTGAAAAAAATCACAAGAATTAAATACTTTCACAATTTAAATTTCTTCACATTCTATATTGTGACCAGTATTTCATACTGAGTTCATAATCTCCAACTTCCTGTCTGTACAGTATTTTTAACTTCTTGATTTTCACGAATAAGTACCCATGGTCCATCTTTGAGGATGCTCCAGTCCTTGTAGAAGGGCGAGAAGCTCTGCAGAAGCCGCACTAGTTTCATCAGCGGCAGAAACACTAGGAATACATTCCATTCTTTGACTGTTAAATGATTGTTCATTGTTGTTCACTGAGATAAAATGGCGTGCGTTGAATGACATTCAATGTCTGCATACTAGGATACGAATTAGTAGGTTGACTTTTCTCTCCTACTGGTTGTTGTTGGCTTTTTTTACCAGGAATCGATGAGTCATCCAGTTTGCACAGAACATTTGCTAATTCCACATCGATTATTTCTTCAGCCTTTTTGAGCTCTCTCCAATCATCAATGGATAAGGATTTGGTCGAAATACATCTAGCCTGCGTAGCGGCCCTAAGGGGAAGGGGCAGGGCAGGGGAGGGGATTGGGGAAGGAAAGGAGGAGGAGGGGGATTGGGGAGAGGAGCGGAAGAGGAGGAGGGGGAGGGGAATTAGGGCCTGCAATGAAACCCCGGTTTTTCTCCTTACGCCCCCTTATTAATATTCAAGATTGCAAAAGAAATAAACCAATCAAAATCGTCGTCTGTTTGCACTGTGAAGTGTGAAAATATGTAGCTACCGGAAACTCGCCACATATTTATTGAAGTTCCAAAGTTATAAGTAAGCGAGGGAGAAAATAAAAAGAAAATAATCCAAATCTGTTCTGCCGTCTGTGTAAATGTAGTCTGTTGGTGAGATTAGGCAATTCTGTGCAATCCTGCCTGAAGTTATCTGCAAACCCTGTGGTCGGAAAATCAAGGCTTTGCCGGGTCTGGTTATCCGGAATTTGTAAAGACATTAATAATTGTCGAATCGTCCGATGCAACTGAAAGTATATCGAGCTCATCGAGTACCAAACGAAAATCCCTCGAAGCCAACATCACACACTCATCTCTAGCTTCAGAGTATCAAATACTGAATGAAATCCCCAACGATTTTGCCTCCAGTATTTGATCCTGAATGCCGTACTCACGAGGGGAGAAATAATCAAGAGCGATACTCTTCTTGTTGTACAATACGGCAAAACATATTTTCTTTCTAGCAAGGACATGATCATTGCTAATTCCTGCTCTTCTTTTAGGACGATTCCGTTCAATCTCTCTCTACAAATGCTTGAAATAATACTGTTGATATCCATGTTTGAAATGTTTGTTGGTCAATCGTTGTCACTGTTATTTATCAATCAAGTCATTGAGATCGATTTTCAAACTAGACAATAGAAGCGAATGATTGACAGGCGTTTGACCAATGGGAATTTTACGTCCGGAATGTGGACGTAAAATACGAGGAATGTGGGGGTTTTCATTGCAGGCCCTAATTCCCCTCCCCCTCCTCCTTTTCCGCTCCTCTCCCCAATCCCCCTCCTCCTCCTTTCCTTCCCCAATCCCCTCCCCTGCCCCTTCTCCTTAGGGCCGCTACGCAGGCTAAAATACATCTTCCTTTCAGTGGTCTTGATATTGTCTTCGGATATAGATTCTAGGCTCCCCTCGAAAGACTTTCACTGTGACTTGAGACATGTTTGCTCTTTAGTATAACTGTGCAGCAACTGTATGCTCTGCTGTGCCTTTGAGCTTATATATGCCTTTGCCATCATGGCCACCCTCCCCTACCAATTACGCTATAAATTTTAATCCTCTGGACTTTGGTCATTCTGGCCACCCTCCCCCTCCAACTACGCTATAAATTTAATCCTCTTATGA